>CAJVGC010000592.1:7607341-7634094 GCA_910822075.1 Senecio squalidus
ATTGAGAGTTTTTACTTTCTTGATGGGGTCAGTGGATGTCATAGACACTAGACTTTGTGAAGAATGTTGAGTAATGCCTTCTATTGTCAGTAAGTGATTTTCCAAAGGAATATCCTTGTTTTTCACAATATTAAGCTTACTCTCTTCAACTAAGTCCTCAATTAGGACTTCATCATAGTTGATTGGATCAACATTGAATGATTCCTTTGGTGGTGTCTGAGAGATAGGAATTCTAGGTTCATCTAAAGATGGAGGGATGTAGTTTTGGTTAAATGGAGGGGCAACTTCTTTGTAACCTAAACCAGCTTTTACCTTTCCATGTATTTGTTGTTGGCATAGGTCATTTACTGATTTTGAAGCAAATTCTAATTTCCCTACATCTAACTCAACTTTATCATGTTCTTGTTCTAATCTTTTGATTTCGTCCCTAGCTATCTTAAGTTTAAGTAGTAAGTCCTCTCTTTGCCATTCAACTAAGCTAATTTTCTCTTGATAACTTTGTTCATTAATTTTGTGTGACTTGATCTGATTTTCTAAGTTATCAATTACCCTAGCAGCTGACCGTCTTTGTTCTTCTAAGATCTTAATTGAATCACTCTTTAGTTGATTGTGATTTTTATATTTAACAATTATATCTTTACATTCAGAAGTACAAAGTTTAGAACTTACCTCGGCCATAAGTGATGGAGTTTCAGATTCTGTTGGTGATGAGTTGATTGCCATGAGAGCATCTTCTTGAGTTGCTCCTTGGTCGTCATCATTCCAGTCATATCCAAGAACGTTGTTGCCAATTTCGGTAATTTCCAGATCGGTATAAACTAGCTCCGTAGTAACTGGATCCTCTGTAGAAACATTGTCCGTAGCATCCATTACTACTGCTATGCATGCATGGTGAACAATAGTAATTTCTTCCACGTAAACAGTAGTTTGTTCTTCAGAAATTAGCGCCCTGTTTTGACTTGTTTCTTCGGCTAAGTCACTCCAATCGTATCCAAATATGTCATGTGACATGAGTGCACTCTGATTGTTGTCTTGAGTGGTTCGTTGATTGTTGGTTCTGACTTGTTTGGACATTCCCTAGCAAAGTGGCCTAGTTCATTACAATCATAACACTTCACCTTGCTTTTGTCGAACGTAATTCGTTCATTATTTCTTGGATTGAACCTTCTTCCTGTTCTGTTAACAAATCTTCTTGCACGTAAAGCGAGCATGGCAGATTGCCACTTTAGGTCAATCTCATCACAGTCGTCTTGATGCATCTGCTTTACGTCTTCACTTGTAAGATTTGAACATTGTGAGATGAAAGCTTCGAATGAAATATCTTCACCAATTTCATGTTTTGGTCCTCCAGAAGTTGTAACAAGGGCATTATTAATATTGTTAATATTGTGGTTGCTATTGCCAGATTTTTCTGCTTCCACTTCTGCTTCAAAGACTCTTAAGTCATTGTAAAGATCATCCAATTCCAGTTCTTCTAACGTGTCTCCTTGTCTATAGGAAACTGTGTACATTTTCCATTCCTTGCTTAAAGCTCTTATGAACTTTCGATTGAGATCATCTTTCTCATACTTAATTCCTGCGCTGATCATCTCTCATGTGAGCTTCTTGTATCGATCAAACGTCTGAGTCATTCGTTCGCCATTCAGGGAATTGAAGTTTTCGTATTCCTGTTTAAGAAGAGCTTCCTTGTTCTTCTTGGTATTCTTTGTTCCGCTGAATCTTTTCTCCAAAGCTCTCCATAGCGATTTGGCATCTTGATATTCTTCAAATTGCGATTGGTATTCGTTGGGGATGGCAATTAGAAGAATACTAAGGGCTTTGATTTCGGTTTGCTTTTCTCTTCTTTCCAATTCAGACAATGCTGAACGAGTAAGAAGGCTTGGTTGTCCATCAGCGCCTGCAGTGGCTGCATGCTTGTTGCCATTGATGATCACATCCCAAACTGTATAGTCGGACAATAGGATGTGTTGCTTGATTCATAGCTTCCATAAGTCGAATTCGTTGCTGTTTAGAACGGGAACTTTTCCGATTGCAACTTCAGTCATGATGGTTATATTGATTCTTGTTTATGAGGATTATCAACTCGTTGATCAATAGATCTAAAGCACCTCCTGTGCTCTGATACCACTTGTCAGGATCGGATTAGCTAATGTAATCTAATAATATCCCTTCGTTATGATCATGATCTATTGAAGAAGTTCGGCAGCGGATGAACACTTCAATATTTATTGAGTTGTCGAACAATAGAATATGAATAAGAATGAACAAATATTATTGTCGAATTATAAGCCTCAATTGTATTAACTAAGAATATCAATACAACGTGTTTCTATCAATACAAGGATCTATCTATTTATAGACCTTGAGGCCGACCTAGATAAACTAGGAAACATCATCTATCCTTATCTAAAACTATCATTATCTAGAATAAGGAAACTATATCTAAATACAAAAGGAAACATAAACATAATCTAATTATAATTCTATAACTTAGATTATTCTTGCACGGCAAGTTGGTCTTCCGTATTAACTTGATATGACCGCATCAACTTGTCTTCTTCCGTAGCAACTTTATGAGCAGTAGTAACTTGATTGGACAGCCGCACTAACTTGTCTTCCGTAGTAACTTCTTAATGTCTTCTGCATTAATCGTTTAAGTTACTATTCTTGTTGTTAAGCGTATTGTTTAGAAGTTAAACTCTTTTGTCTAAGTTATAACCCAACATTGTTGTAATTTTACCAAGCATACCATATGTTGAAGTATATTTAAATATGGTTTTAATAGAGTAAATTTTGCTTCTTTGAATAAACGTAACCAAAATGATTTTATTGGGCTTTTGGCCCAGCAGTCCACATGATCTTCTAGCTTTTAAAAGGGAAAATTACCAAAATAGCAAAAATGGACGTGGTATTTTACAGAATGTCAAAAAATAAAAAACTTTTAATAGAATGTCACAATTTTCGCATATGCTAAGCGAACCCGGTTAGCATATGCGAACCTATGCGAACCGGTTTAAAAAAAAAAAAAAAAAAAAAAACATTATGCGAGTGATGTCATCAGTTAGCATATACTAACAAGATGACGTCATCTAGCATATATAAACAAGTCAAAATCGGTCAAACCCCAAAACCCCTAAATCGCATACCCCTTTTTCTCTTAAACGAACCGATCAAAACACCAATTTTAAGGCAATCAATCAACAGAAATGGATCAAGGGCACCTTAGACGTGATAATCAGGTATTAATTTACATGTTTTAATAGTTTAATTTTGTTTTTCGGCAGCGGTTTAGGTCAATTAATCGACGGCGGCGGCGGAGGTTTAGGTTTATTTGGTTGTAATTAGTGATGTTTTATTAGTTAGAAATGCTATTTAGGAATACCAAATGCTAGGGTTAGTTAATTGTGAGGTTTAGTTGATTTTAGGTTTGAAAAATCCCAAAAATTGGTCCACAACCAGTTCGCATAATAAGAATCCAGTATTATGCAAACTAGTCTAATTTATTTTTTTAAATATGCGAACTGTCTTTTTTTTTCTTTTAATAATATATTTTACCCTAGATATATGAGAATTGTCGGTAATTCGTTTTATCCGGTTTTTATTTAATTATTTTGTAGATATGTAGATAATTTTCATAATTAAGTCTTAATAGTTCTAATTTTTTTTATTTTAGTGTAAGTGTTCGACAATGATATATTTCTAGGTTAATTTTATACGAGTTAGTTATTAGTGATCCTAAAAGGTTGTGATCGATATATACAAACTTTAACAATTACTATCCCTTTGTTTTGTTGGTTTTGCAGTATGTTCCTACGGTAGTTACTATACGTGGTAGGTTCAATATAGGTGTAGAGATTAGACGTAGGCTGCAGTTGGTAGATGCTCAGTTACGCCTTTTTAGGAGTACTTTTTTATGTCCTTGGCTTGATTTTGTGGATAAGAACAAGGACCCTATGTTAGTTCATCTTTTTCTTCAGACCTTAGATACCCCGGAGGTCCCGTCGGATGAGGAGTTGGTATTTAGTGTCGGGACGTCCATGTTGTTATGTTTACCCGAGAGGATTTTTGTATCATCACCGGGATGCGTTTTGGACTACGCACGTTCCCTTCGACCGGTGACGTTCCATTTCAGAGACGAGTATTTCCGACCTTAGATGCACGTACTTCACACGTGAAGGGCGCTCATGTAGATGACTTGTTTGCGGATCAGGCTAGGTTTGGTCGTTTGTCTGACGCGGATGCGGTGAAGGTTTGTTTATTGATGATGGTGCATCACGCAGGATGACATCGCCATACCCGAAGGCATGTTACGTTTGGTTGAGGATTTCGAGTCGTGGAACTCGTTTCCGTGGGGATTGTTTCTGTGGGCACATCGGTGCCTTTCGATGGCGTTGGTGAAACGCAAGGGTATTTTGGAGTCGTGCAAGGGTATGTTGGCGTCGACCCGTGGTCATAATAAAGGCCAAAAGGAAGACCTCTGGAGATACAACATTGGAGGATTTATATATGCGTTTAGGGTATGTAATTTAAACTTTAATTAATATATTAGTTATTAATTTAATATTTTTAGAAACAACATAACTTGAGTTTTTGTTTGATTTTGTAGATATGGATATTCGAGACGTTCCCAAGGGCCAGGGGTTTTGTTACTTACCGGGAGACTATACCACGAGCACTTGGATGGTGCATGCACACCGGTTTTTCGTGGGAGTAGTGCTTGAGATTCCTTAATTTTGATGATGTAAGTTATTTTACTATAAACCTTTTTTTTTTTGTATTTAAAAGTAATTAGTTTGAATATTTATATTTTGATTTAAATATATAGGTGGCTGATTATCCGCTTGAGATTATACCGACCGAAGAGGAGGCCGCGACCGATTGGTATCAGGCGAGTCGGCGATTTTTTGATGGGGTCGAGGAGGTTGTGGTGGAGCCGGAGGTTGTGGTGGATGCGGCTACCACATCTAGCCCACGTAGGGGTGTACACCCACGGTCAGGTCTTGATGATGATATTGTTGAGCCTTCTTCGAAGAAGGCTCGGGGTCCGGAGACGGGTGATGAGACGGGACCTCCAGATGTTGACCGGTGGACATTGTTGGAGCGTCGTATAACGGCTCATGAGGCTCGTACTGCTGATTTGGAGCGTCGGATGACGAGCTCATAGGGTCGTCTTAATGAGGTAGAGCTCCTTCTGGGTATAGTTTCACCTCAGGTTGACCCGTCGACGCCTAATGGAGAACGCATGGAGGATATGGAGGATCGTATCTCGGTAATACTCTTTAACTAATATTTGTAACATTATTTTGTTTCGCATGTTTGTAATTAATTAAAAAATGTTTCTTATGCAGGTCGTCATGGAGGATTTAGCGGGTTTGTTTATTTACCGGGAGGATGCTATGGAGCGGCCGGACGAGCATGTTGATCTATCCGAGACGATGCGTATGCAGACACCAGGTCTAGCTAGAGGTCGTGATCAGCGCACGGTTCGTATTCCCCCTATTTACGTGATTATATTACAGCCACTCTCCGCCAAACTGCCACACCCTACACTAGACCATTACCCGAGACACATACACGACCACATCCTTCACCATCTTCGCCACCGCCACCACCACCATCACCACGTAGATCACTGTCACCCATACCGATGGTGATGAGGTTAGTAGGGATTACCCTATGTATATATAGGTGATCCCTAAACCTAAGTACAAAGATAAGTCTTTGTCGCTCCAAAAGCGTTTGTCAAAACTTAAAGCCTGTCAGGTTAAAACTGCCTTGCAGGCTGAAGCTTCCTTGTAGGATGACGTCAGGTTGAAGACTGCCTTGCAGGCGGACGTCAGGCTGAAACTGCCTTGCAGGCTGACATAACGTTGAAACTGCCTTGCAGGCTGACGTTAGGCTGAAACTTCCTGACAGGTTGTCACCAAAAATAGTCGGGCTGTCATAAACTGCCTGTCAAGTTGTCAACGCCCGCCTGTCATTTGAAGCGCCCGCCTGTCATTTGAAGCGCCTGTCTTATTGGCTGACGTCTCGTCATAATGGCGCTTCACGACTGCTTTATTGTCGTCAAAATAGTAAGGTGTTACATATACTGATGATTGATGATTAAGGCAGCTCAAGTATTCATGATCATCATTAATGGATCAACGCTCCATATACTTGAGACTAGCCATATAAATACATGGTCTAAATCATTGTCGACACCATTTTATCTCAACACACACTCACTAAAGCTTAAACGCAGAGTTCATACACTCTCGCTTTCATCCTCAACCTTGATCACCCTACGTTCGTCAAGAACTTGGTGGGTTTGCACTGTGATCATCACAGGAGATCTAAGGTTGACATCACCTAAACCCTAATCTTTGTGTTTGACAATCATTTTTCGAACACATGGCATCATTATCACCATCACCATCATTACCGTCCACCGTATCACGGGGACGACGCACGTTTGACATACCAGCGTCACGACCACCACCACCACCACCATCATCGGTACCATCCTCATTATCATCGTCGGTACCATCATTTTCATCATCATCACTACCATCATCATTATCATTACCATCTTCATCATCGTTGGTGGTATCTACCACGAGATCCTACACACCCTTTGCACCACCACGTCATACGAAGTCGGGAGGAGGACATCCACCAGATGTCATTGATTATGCGCCGTTCAGAGACTTATATACATCTACTGCGAGTGCGTGTTACCTGTCATTACCAGACCGGACCTTCCGATACACGAGAGACTTTTGGTTGGAACTTATGGGAGACACTGCATATGGTTGGATCACTGACCCAGTATGTATTATTTAATTATTATTTACTTAATAATTGTATTTAATCGTTATATAATATTGTTTGCTAATTTTCTTCTTACTTTTTAACAACATTTGTTGACTTGGGCTCACTATCAGTATAGATACAGATCCAGCACCGCCAGATGGTCGGTACAGAGTGGTGGATGATGAAGATGTTCGACAATGAGCACTCCAACCCTGCGTGGTTCGCAGACGGGAAGACGGAGCCGTGGCCGGCTTGGGGGACTGTAGATTACGTGAGTAAATTTTTTTATTGGAAATTTAACTATTAAAATAGTATGTTTATATAGTAATAATGTTAATATATTGAATAATAGTAACTTGCAGGTTATGATGCCGCTGAATATCGGCAACAGTCACTGGGTTTTTGCCATTTTGGACCTCCTGAACTGGAGGGTCAGTATTTTTGATAGCCTGTCATCGAAGGCCGTCCACCGTAGTGTTTCGGATATATTTGATAGGTTTGGGCGACGGTTGCCTCAGTTTTTGGATGATATCCAGTATTGGGAGATATCGGGTAGGGACCGCAGTAAGATGACCGGGTTGACGCTTACTGGTGAGGAGTTCCCTATTCAGCATGTTCGTTTAGGTGATTATGGTATATGGGTGATGATACATATGGAGAACAAGATTAGGGGTCGACGATTGAGGTCGTGTGCGGATGCGGCGAGTTATGCAAAGAACTTCCGATTGCATGTTGCTAATGGTTTTTTTGCATTTATGACGCTCATAGACCCGGAGTAGTACTCTTATTTTTGTTATGTATTTTTATGTACATTTTGGTTATGGATTTTTATGTACATTTTTGTTATGTACATTTCTGTTATGGATTTTTATGCACATTTTTGTTATGTACATTTTGGTTACATAAAACATAAAACATAAAACATAAAACATAAATAAATAAATAAAAACATTACATAATACATAAATAAAAAGAATATGCGAAAGACGTACAAAAATTACACTGTCTAATGCGAAATCTGTTCAAAAAGCTAACATATTTTTATGCGAATGCGAGGTGTAATTAATTATGCGAGATCCGTACAAAATGTACATTCAACGGTCAAAATTACAGTGTTATGTCAAATCAAACTTACACTTCGTACAAAAAGTAGATTCAACGGTCAAAAAGTACATTCAATGGTCAAATTTACAGTGTCTAGTCAAATCATAATAACTCACCTCGCATAAATGAATAATGCGAGGTGTAATCAAATATGCGTGATATGTACAAAAAGTACATTCAACGGTCAAAATTATAGTGTCTAGTCATATCATAATAATTCACATCGCATAAATGAATAATTCGATGTGTAATCAATTATGCGAGATCTGTACAAAAAGTACATTCAACGGTCAAAATTACAGTGTTATGTCAAATCAAACTTATAGTGCTGAATCTCTAAACACGATAACCCGTCAGGCACGCAAGCTTACGATTTGTATGCTTCTAGAGTTTATGCGGGCAACTACTCAAAAATGGTACCATGAACGTCGCAAGATTGCAGATAATTCTTTTTCGTCTCATAATAAGTATGATTTCCTATTTTAATAACCTACTATATTTTTATTAATTTTAAACAGAGGATTTTAATCAACCATTAACACTGTGGGCTAAAGAGAAATTAAATGGTAGGATAAAAAGATGCTCCGGATGGAAAGCCATACCAATTAATGACTACATGTTTGAGGTGATAGACAACAAGAAAAATGCAGTGGTCAGTATTCGTGAGAAGAAATGCACGTGTCAAGTTTGGAAAAAGTCTGGTATACCTTGTTCACACCATGTAGCAGCTCTAATTTTTTTGGAAATGGAACATGATGTCACGGGTTTTGTCACACCCCGCTTAAAGCGGAAACACGAGGTGTTCCAGTTATGATACCAAGAGTCAAGGATTACAACATTACAACCAGTTAACAAAACATCGAATAATATTAATCATAACATGTTGGTGAATTATTCGCAATATTTAAGTAAAAGTTGACCCAGTAAAAGATTTAATAAGCATGACAAGTCTCAATATAACATATCTTGATTTATAACCTAAGTGCGAGTATAATACGTAGACTAGTCATACACTGAATCTGACCACACAATATATCCCCTAACCTAAGGCATGTCAAACCAAAGACAACAAATAATCAAAACGGCCATAACATCCACTCATAGGGACGTCCTATCGAGCAATGAGGGTTAGGTCAAACCCATATAGATCTATATATATGTAAAACCGTGGGAACAAAGCTTAACAAGTGTATAAGGGGGGCCTCACAAGGCCTAATGACATCTAATCTAAGGCAATACTGATCCACTAGGTAAACAAGATATACATACATGCGACAATTTTAAATACGCTTTCCAGCCCAAAAACAGTAAAAGAACAGGGCTACGAATAACTCACAAGATAAGCTCAGCAAAGTATCGGGTAAAATAAATATGGAGATAACACTCTGTCGCCTAAATGCCTTAAAACAAATATAACATAGTCTAAGTATCTCAATAAATACAGTACGACTTAGCCTTGTCGGTTAAGGTTAATATATAGCGTTTTATTAAAATATTCCAACGATTATCAATTCGAGTCAATATAACGGATCAGAGAGACGATGTTCCGCGCCAATAAGGGCGATAGGAAAGATATCGATATTTCACGTCATAAAAGGCAATTAGAAAGGAATGATATTTCGAGCCGAAAATGACTAACAGTAATATCGGTTGGAAAGAATACTGTTACCAAAGTTTTATTGAGATCGACCAAGGTCAACGTCAAAGATGTTGACTTGGTCAAAGTCAAAGATGTTGACGTGGTCAAAGTCAAAGATGTTGACTTGGTCAAAGTCAAAGTCAACAATTTGAACGTAGGTCAAAGTCAACGTAAAAGTCAAACTTTGACATTTTAGAGAGTTTAAAATATTATGAATGAAAATAGTTTGAGAATGATTTTAAAAGAGTTTAACGAAACAAATACAATATTTATCATCATTTGAGATTACGATTGCATTTTTGAGAAAAGTATATTTATCAAAAATATGTACGTTTAGTGAGCATAATAACAATAAATATTACGTTTATGATAGTGATTACGTTTTTGAGTCCAAAAACGTATATTTGTTAATAGTTACTATTTTTACGTATAGTAATATACTTATATGTGTTTTAACGTTTTTATATAACGTCTTTTTTAGTCAAAAAGTACATAATACTTACGAAAAACGTTCCGATAATTTTAATAAAATTATTTTAGTAAAATCTATACATTTTTATGTCCCATAAACTGAGATGTCAAGATTTATATTTATTTAGCATTTTAAATTGACTTTAACGTTTTAACTTTTTAAATACGTTATAAGTTTGAAATAAATAGCTAAAAATATCAAATAAATATTACAAGTTCACTTTTATATGTTTTTATACTTTATTACAGAATATAAAATTAGAAGAATTTTTATAAAAGTTTTACTTTATAATTTTAACAATTTAAACATTATTTTCGGCATATTTTACGTTATATTTAACCGAATTTTACGTAAAGGTCCGAGTATGGTCAACATTAATAACGTCCAATAATTTCTCATTTTATTTACGATAAAGAAGGTGAGTTCAAAAATATAAAGTTGACGTCAAGAAAACGAGATATTAAGATTTTAAGGAAAAACGAGTACTACCGACGTCCTCCGCACAATCTACACGATCTCCGAAGACTCTGAAAGTTTCCGACAAGTTAAAACTCCTGAAAACGTAGATAACCCAACAAAAATGAAGGTTAAAGGTTTAACGGGGTGAAACAAACACGAAAACGAAATTCGAAACGGTAGGAAAACGAGTTGTCTAGGAAACTGACCTGATGGTGTCCGGACAAGTAGCCCCGTCACTGGGTAAGAGTGCCCCGGCTCGGTCTTGTGTATGAGCCATAAAAGTTGTTCAAAAGATAGTTCGATCCATAAAAGTTGTTCCAAAGATAGTTCGATCCATAAAAGTTGTTCCAAAGAGAGTTGCGGAAATCGTATATCCATATAAGCGCAAGATAAGTAAACTATTGATTGAAATCATGTATAACGACTACTTGGCATAATAACTTAAGTGTTCACACTAAACCGATTAACCAACCGTGAGGCCCCTTACCCCGAACTATCGACGGGGAGTCATTTCTGATTGAGTAATATGTACTTAAGCTGCCACCTAAGCAAGGAACGGTTATTTCCTAAGTATCGATACCCATAATTACTAAACGGCTTAACAAAGCTAATATTGTGTTACGAAAAATTGGGCACAAATGTTATTTTTAAAAACTAATAGTAGTCACTTATGGTTAGTTATATCCCTCAAGAGTCACGTTTGTTATACGATCAATCAAATTTCATACGAGTTCCGAGTGTGGCATTAAATAAATTTAACACAGTGCCGAGTGTGGCAAAATACTAAATTTATCACAGTTTTGAACCAATAAGCCGAAAAAGGGTGGCAAACCATTTAGCCGAAAAAGGGTGGCGAACCATTTAGCCGAAAAAGGGTGGCGAACCATTTAGTTTTGTATGCCAAACGGGCAAATAAAACTGTTTACGCATAAGTTTCACAAAAACGTTCAATAAGAGTTCATAATAGTTCCAAAGTTCATAACAGTTCCAAAGTTCATTTAGATCTCATGTTTCTCCCAAAAATTATTTGAAAACAGTAAATAAAGTGGGGTTGTAACTCACAGTTTGCGAAGAATAGCACAATAGAGAGAGAGCGGTCGGAACGGGTCGAAATGGGTCGGAAATCACGGAACTCCTATAGTAATACCAAGATTTGATAAGTACCAATGTTTATAACTTTGTTAGATAACGAAATGTTTTTATTATAAGTGTTGGTTTTTGGTCTACCGAAAATCGGGCAGCGCTTCCGCGCCAAAATCATTAAGTCCAATTTAAAACACTTTCCCGCTTAACAATTTTTATAACCATAATTCATATATTTATACCAAACATAAAATGATGAAAACTTGTTCAATTAGTCCCTTTACATGTAAGTTAAGCTCATTACAGGTTATTTAACTCGGTTTGAAGAAATAAGCTCGAGATCACGTCTTATACCAAAAATTGAGAATTTTGCTGCCATCTGATTTTAGTAGGAATGCGCCGCATTCCCTGTCAGGTTTATGGGCAAAAATCGTTTTTATGCTAAAAATGCTATTTTGGTGGTGGATTTCGACATGCAACCATAGATACATATGAACACTTGATGTTATACAGTTTAGTTAGTGTTTTTAACCACAAATTCATGGATCTAAACATCCATTTTATGAAAACCCGAATTTGTTCATAAATAGCCACAAATCTTTGTAAAAACTCATTTTTAGTTGTTGGATTGCACATGCAACAAGTATATATTAAAAATACAGAGGATTTAAAAGATTTATACCGAGTAGAAAGTGATTTGAAGGTGGTTGAAGTGATTCCTTGGTGATTTTGACCCAAAAATGCTTAGAAACCGATTTTTAACCCAAAAGATGCAAACTCCTTTCTTCCTCCTTGTTTATCAACGATTTGTAGGTGTTTTATGTGGTTACTTTTCTGAATTTATGATGTAAAAATCACTGGAAAAAGAGTGGTGTGAGTGTGTGTTCTTGAGTGACTTGCAAAGAGAGAGAGAGAGAGCTAGTAAAATGTGAGTTGGTATGTGATGTATGTGTTTGTGATTGTGTTAAGTTATAGTGGCATCACAAATAGTTTACTGGACTCTTAAAAGGGCTTTGGGCACCCTAAGTCCGAAGTTAAAACGTTGGGCTCAAGTCTTGACCCGTTTGGTTAAATTTTGAAGTTTTAACAAAAAGCATTGCTGAACTGTGCCCTGAATGCGGCGCATTAGGGCCTAATGCGGCGCATTTGGGGCCAGTTTCAGCATTGTTCGTTTTTCGTTCGTTCCATTGTTAAGCGTTTTCGTTAGTTGAAAGTTTCCGGTTATTTTAAATAGGAACTTAGACAAGTTCACTAGGTGTTTTCTTGGTATTAGGATTCATTTTGTGATTCCGATTTCGATTCCGACACACACAAGTTTACGAGACAAGTAAGGATAAGATCAATTCATAGTTAACTCAAAGATAGAGAATGCGGTTTTCACCGGAAATAAGACGGTTGTCACATTCTCCCCGGGTTGAAAAGAATTTCGTCCCGAAATTTAGTTCGCCTCATCAGGAGGAAGAATCTCTGAATAGATGTGGATACTTCTGACGGATCTGGTCTTCACGTTCCCACGTGAATTCATGACCTTGTTGGAAATTCCACCTAACCTTGACAATAGGGATACGACTCTGCTTGAGTTGTTTGACCTCTCGATCCACAACCTCAAGCGGTTCTTCGATAGAGTTGAGTTTGTTGTCGATCTGGACCTCGTCTAGTGGAATGACAATGGTCTCGTCCGATAAGCACTTTTTCAAGTGCGAGACATGAAAGACGTTGTGGACGTTGGAAAGAGTCTGCGGAAGTTGGAGTCGATATGCTACTGGGCCGATTCGCTCTATTACCTCGAATGGGCCGGTGTACCTCAGTCTTAGCTTGCCGCGTTTCCCGAAACGGACCCCCCCTTTCCATGGCGATATCTTGAGGAGTACTCTATCACCCACTTGGACTCTAGGGGTTTCCTTCGGTTGTCGACATAGCCCTTCTGCCGGGTACGGGATGTATTCAGTCTTTCCCGAATGGTAGTGATTTTGTCGATGGTTTCCTGGACGATATCGAGCCTTGTAAGTTGTCGATTGCCAGCTTCTAGCCAACAAAGCGGTGACCGACACTTGCGTCCATATAAGGCCTCGAACGGTGCACACTTGATGCTGGCATGGTAGCTGTTGTTATAGGGGAACTCGACCAAGGGGAGGTGAGCGTCCCAACTTCCTCCGAAGTCAACTACACACGCTCTCAGCATATCTCCAAGCGTTTGGATCGTCCGTTCACTCTGACCATCGGTCTGAGGGTGGTATGCGGTGCTGAGGTCTAGTCGCGTCCCTAGCGATTTCTGAAGCGCATTCCAAAAACCGGGACGTGAATCGACTATCCCTGTCGGAGATAATTGAGAGAGGCGTTCCATGATGAGAGACGATCTCGTTAATGTATACTTGAGCGAACTTTTCCATCGATTAGTTCTCTCGTACCGGTAGAAAGTGTGCAGATTTCGTCAATCGATCCACAATGACCCAGATCATATCGTTACCCCTTGCCGTACGGGGCAGTTTAGTGATGAAGTCCATGGAGATCTGTTCCCACTTCCACATAGGAATCTCCGGCTGTTGCAGTAGACCTGAAGGTTTTTGATATTCCGCCTTGACCTTCGAGCAAGTAAGGCACTTAGCTACGTACAAGGCGATATCCTTCTTCATGCCCGGCCACCATTAGTATTCCCGTAGATCCTTATACAAATTGTCGGATGCCGGATGAATAGAGTATCGAGATCGGTGGCCCTCGTCCAAAATAAGCTTACGAAGGTCTTCGGCTCTCGGAATCCATGCTCGATTCTTGAAATAATGGATTCCGTCCGGTTTGAGCTCAAATTCCTTTTCATGATCGTGAATGGTTTCGTCCTTAAGGATCTCGGGTTTCAATGCTTTGCTCTGAGTGCTAGTGATTTGAGTTTGAACTTCTGAAATGGTTCCTCCTGTTCTTTGCCCCAAAAAGGGGAACTGTATATTTCGGAGTGAGTTCGGTCAATGGCTTAGCGATCCTTGAGAAATTCTCAATGAAAGTTTGTTAGTAGCCAGCCAATCCTAGGGATAGTCGGATTTCCGTAGGAGGAGTTGGGGCTGGCTATTTCTCAATCGCTTTGATATTGGCTGGGTCTACGTGAATTCCCTACTAATTGATCGCCTGACTAAGGGAATGTACTTCCCAGAGTCAGGATTTTGATCTCGAGAGTTTCACGTACCACTTCTGATCCCTAAGGGGTTCTAGAATGGGTTCCAAGTGTTTCGCGTGATCTTGATTATTCCATGAATAGATGGGGAAGTAGTCTATGAATACGATCACGAATTTATCCAAATATGGTCGACACACCCTCTTCATCAGATCCATGAACACCGCTGGTGCGTTGGTCAGACCTAATGGCATAACTAGAAATTCGTAATGTCTGTATCGAGTTCGGAAAGCGGTTTTTGAAATGTCGGTCTCACTGACTCGAACCTGATGATAACCCGAGCGGAGGTCGATCTTAGAGAAATAAGTTGCACCCCGCAACTGGTCGAATAGATCATCGATCCTCGGAAGAGGGTATCGGTTCTTGACAGTCAGTTTATTGAATTCACGGGAATGGATGCACATCGTGAGAGATGAGTCTTTCTTTTTATCGGAGAGGATTTGGATCTCTCCAGGATGACGTACTATAGCGAATTTGTCGAAACAGACAACTTCAGCTCCGGATCGCGCTAACCAGCCCATTCCAGCGTTGATGTCGACACTTTTCAGTCCTAAGGGGATGAGGATGGGGGAGGTCTTATTGAATAGATACGCTGAACAGCCTAGAATTACGTCCTCAGCCTCGAGTTCTCGGCCAGTAGCGTATTCTTTAGTGAAGCTATCCTTACGGATTTTAAATCCTAGATTAATAAGGGTTCTAGAACCCAGGGATGCCAAGCTTCCTCTGCTCCTCAATTGAATAATATAGATGTGAAATGGTTATTCACCGGAAATGTACCTGTCCCTACATTGGGATTCTGCCTTGCCTCCTTGGCAGTGATTGAGAGAGTCCTAAAAGTTCTTGTTTGATCTCTCCGAGCAGTATTTGGAGAAGTGCCCCACCTTCCAGCACTTGTGCCACGTCGGGCAATTTCCATTATGGTGGAAGTTGCATTTGTCGCACTTGGGTTGTGTCCCAACGTAAGCTCGGTGTCCTGTCGTGGGTTTCTTGTTACTGTTGTTCCTCATTGGTTGATGATCAACCTTCCGTTTCTTACTCTCCTTTCGCTCGACGGGTGCTGGAGGGAGGAAGAGGTTATTGTTCCCGGAGTTCTCGCCTTCTTCTGGTTTGACTGTCACTGGAGAGAGAAGGGGTTTAACGTTTCCGAGGTTTTCATCTTCCTCTTGTTTAACTATGGTTGGAAAAAGGTGGAGGTTATGGTCATCGTTGTTCTCCAGGTGGTTGTCGTTGAGGTTATCATCCCCGAAAATTTCGTTGTTGACCCCAGCGATGATCTGGGCGATCATGTTTGGGAGTGCTGCTTTGAGCTGCACGGATATCTGCTTGGCTAATAGGTCAGCGCGACTTCTCTTAGGAGGCGTGATTCTACAATGGAAAGAAGGAAACTAGTTTAGAACGCACGAGTAAGAATATGAAATAGGGATATACAACAATAATGTATGTCGGAAAGGTAGATAGCGCACGCACGATAAGCGATTAAGGAATGATAAAAGGATTCAAGCATAATAAACAAGTAAGGGTAATGAAGGTAGAATTTCATTTCATAATAAGAGTAGTCGGTTACAACGTTCATAATGTGAAAGGTTCAAATACTAGTACAATACAACATAAAATAAAATACGAATTAACTTCAAGTCGTTTACATATAGAAAATTACGACTTAAGCTTGCGATACAATACATAAAATGAAAGGCCTAACGACGCCTATCAAGGAACATCTTCGCTACGATGACCGCAATATTGATCCCCATGGTCAGACAAGCGATGACGAGACGATGCACCGTCCTCGACGTGGCCTCTACCGACGTGATGACTCGGATTGACTATTCAGACAGTCGGTGTGCAATATCAGACACTTCACACAGAAGCAGACCCTGTTGCTCGGCCTCTTCCGTGAGTCCCCGTAGGTCTCGACGGAGTTGAAGGAACGCTGTTGGTGGGGACGACGGTAGTGAAGGGGACATCATCGGCCTAGATAGTCCAGCGCTGTCGGGGCGCTGCGTCTGGTGCTCCTGAAACTGGCGCTCCCAATGGTAGCGATCCATCGTTGGCGTACGCGAAACTCCAGCGTACGGTCTACGAACGGCATCGCAGAAGGAGCGCGTCTGGATGAGTCGGGAGTCTGTCCCATCATCCTATCAGGCAGACGAACAGGAAGGACGACCTGCTTACGTGCTGTCATCCGGACTCGGGGTCCACGCTGCTGAGGTAGTGCTAAGACGGGCACCGGTGGTGCAGCTGGTAGCACGGTCCTCGGGCTGGAGGCACCGTGGCTGCTCGAGAAAGCCATCGAGCTCTCCTCGGTCGGGTCAGTGGTCTCGTGGTGCTGAGCCTCTGGTGCGGAGAAGTCTCCCGAGACTTCTGGCGTGTAGACGGCTCGAGAATGTGAGAGCGACTGTGACGGGGAGTGAGACTGAGATCGTGAGTGCGACGATTGAGACATGTCGGATCTGAGAATAATGAGTTACGTGAGTACAGGGGGAAATAAGGAAAAATGTAAACGAAAATGCATGTATGGGTCAGTCACGTGAGAATCGGGAATGGATAAGACCGGGAATTTTTCGACTCGAAAACCGTTTAACGATAACAATTACTTTCCGTTCTCGCATAATTTATTTTGAACTAGGCGTAGTTGATTAAGTTACGCATAGTTAAAAGCAAATCATGCAATTGCGGAATTAATCTACTAAAGTTCAAAAGCTCGTGAAATGATTTTTCTGAAAAAGCCTTGGTTATAGTTTGGTTTCAAAAATTTTGAAAAATTCTTAAAACCATTTTCACTATAACCTGTGCTCTGATACCAAGTCTGTCACACCCCGCTAAAGCGGAAACTCGAGGCGTGAAGAGCAAAGATATCATTACACGAGTTATAATTAAAAACATACGGTTTCAAGTCATTAAAATAGAAAATTAGAGTTTACAAGATGAAATAACCAAGTATTTAACGAGTTGCACAACAAAAGTACATAATTAAGTGTTTAACAAAATTCCCAAAATGATAAAATAGGTCTTTTCCCAATTACTAAACGGCTTAACAAAGGTAAACGGCTTAACAAAGCTAAACGGCTTAACAAAGCTAATAGTGTGTTACGAACAATTGGGCACAAATGTTATTTTTAAAAACTGATAGTAGTCACTTATGGTTAGTTATATCCCTCAAGAGTCACGTTAGTTATACGATCAATCAAAGTTCATACGAGTGTCGAGTGTGGCATTAAATAAATTTGACACAGTGTCGAGTGTGGCAAAATACTAAATTTATCACAGTTTTGAACCAATAAGCCGAAAAAGGGTGGCAAACTATTTAGCCGACAAAGGGTGGCGAACCATTTAGCCGAAAAGGGTGGCGAACCATTTAGTTTTGTATGCCAAACGGGCAAATAAAACTGTTTACGCATAAGTTTCACAAAAACGTTCAATAAGAGTTCATAATAGTTCCAAAGTTCATAACAGTTCCAAAGTTCATTTAGATCTCATGTTTCCCCCAAAAATTATTTGAAAACAGTAAATAAAGTGGGGTTGTAACTCACGGTTTACGAAGAATAGCACAATAGAGAGAGAGCGGTCGGAACGGGTCGAAATGGGTCGGAAATCACGGAACTCCTATAGTAATACCAAGATTTGATAAGTACCAGTGTTTATAACTTTGTTAGATAACGAAATGTTTTTATTATAAGTGTTGGTTTTTGGTCTACCGAAAATCGGGCAGCGCCTCCGCGCCAAAATCATTAAGTCCAATTTAAAACACTTTCCCGCTTAACAATTTTTAAAACCATAATTCATATATTTATACCAAATATAAAATGATGAAAACTTGTTAAATTAGTCCCTTTACATGTAAGTTAAGCTCATTACAGGTTATTTGACTCAGTTTGAAGAAATAAGCACGAGATCACGTCTTATACCGAAAATTGAAAATTTTGCTGCCATCTGATTTAGTAGGAATGCGCCGCATTCCCTGTCAGGTTTATGGGCAAAAATTGTTTTTATGCTAAAAATGCTATTTTGGTGGTGGATTTCGACATGAAACCATAGATACATATGAACACATGATGTTTTACAGTTTAGTTAGTGTTTTTAACCACAAATTCATGGATCTAAACATCCATTTTATGAAAACCCGTTTTTGTTCATAAATAGCCACAAATCTTTGTAAAAACTCATTTTTAGTTGTTGGATTGCACATGCAACAAGTATATATTAAAAAGACAGAATATTTAAAAACCGATTTTTAACCCAAAAGATGCAAACTCCTTTCTTCCTCCTTGTTTATGAGCGATTTGTAGGTGTTTTATGTGGTTACTTTTCTGAATTTATGATGTAAAAATCACTGGAAAAAGAGTGGTGTGAGTGTGTGTTCTTGAGTGACTTGCAAAGAGATAGAGAGAGCTAGTAAAATGTGAGTTGGTATGTGATGTATGTGTTTGTGATTGTGTTAAGTTATAGTGGCATCACAAATAGTTTACTGGACTCTTAAAAGGGCTTTGGGCTCCCTAAGTCCGAAGTTAAAACGTTGGGCTCAAGTCTTGACCTGTTTGGTTAAATTTTGAAGTTTTAACAAAAAGCATTGCTGAACTGTGCCCTGAATGCGGCGCATTAGGGCCTAATGCGGCGCATTTGGGGCCAGTTTCAGCATTGTTCGTTTTTCGTTCGTTCCATTGTTAAGCGTTTTCGTTAGTTGAAAGTTTCCGGTTATTTTAAATAGGAACTTAGACAAGTTCACTAGGTGTTTTCTTGGTATTAGGATTCATTTTGTGATTCCGATTTCGATTCTGACACACAGAATTTTACGAGACAAGTAAGGATAAGATAAATTCATAGTTAACTCAAAGATAGAGAATGCGGTTTTCACCGGAAATAAGACGGTTGTCACACTTATTTGGCACTTGTTTATTCAATGTTGAGCATGCCAATACAGCTAATCAAGAATGTAAATCTTCCCACATCAAAGGCTTTTGTGAGAAGATCTGCAAGCTTATTGTCAGTATGGACTTTATCAACAACAATTAACTTCTTCTCATTCCAGTCTCTTATAAAGTGGAATCTGATCTCAATGTGCTTGGTCTTGGAATGCTTCACATGATTATTGATAATGCTAATTGTACTCTTGTTATCAATGTAGATAGGAGTATTTAAAAAAGCATATCCATAGTCCATCATCTGATTTTGTATCCACAATACTTGAGCACAACAACTGGATGCTGCTACATACTTTGCTTCTGTTGAGGAAGTGGACACAGTTGTTTGCTTTTTACACTGCCATTACACCAATCTTGATCCCAGAAATTGACATCCACCTGATGTAGATTTTCTATCCAAGCTTTCACCACGATAGTCACTGTCAGTATAAGCAATCAGTTCAAAGGGAGAATCCTTGGGATACCATAAACCTAGTGTAGGTTTTCCTTTCAAATATCTAAAGATCCTCTTGTCTGCATGAAGATAAGACATCTTGGGCTTGGTTTGATATCTTGCACATACACAGACTCCAAACATAATTTCAGGTCTTGATACTGTTAGATACATTAAAGATCCAATCATAGATCTATAATTGTGTATATCTACATCCTCCCCTTCAAGATCTGTAGTCAGTTGCTTATGTGTTTCCACAGGGATACTTGCAATTTTTGCCTTCAAAAATCCTAACTTGGTCAAGATGTCTTTCACATACTTTGATTGACTGATAAATAGACCATCTGGTTGCTGTTTGACTTGAAGACCAAGGAAGAAGGTTAACTCTCCCATTGAGCTCATCTTGAATTTGTTGTGCCTTAACTGTTCAGAATCCCTGCACAGAGCATCTTTGGTGGATCCAAAGATGATGTCATCTGCATAGATTTGAACAAGGATAATATCAGTGTTAACCTTTTTTATGAAGAGTGTCTTGTCAATTGTGCCTCTTTGGAAATTGTTCTTGAGCTGGTAATCAGAGGGAGTTTCATACCATGCTCTTTGTGGCTGATGAAGACCATAGAGAGCTTTATCCAATTTATACACTAAATGAGGATGTCTAGGATCTTCAAAGCCAGAAGGCTGTCTGTCATATACTTCCTCTTCTATCAGTCCATACAGAAAGTCACTTTTTACATTGTCACACCCCGCTAATAGCGGAAACACGGAATGTTCCAGTTATAATATCAAGAGTCAAGATTACAACATTATAACCGATAAACAAAACATCAGATTAAAAAGATCATGCCAAATGTTACAAAATACATCATAAAGTCAAAGGCGATGAGACGCCAAGTACGAGTACAATTCCAAAAGAAATAAACAAACGGATCGTCATGGAAATTACAATAAACAGTTCAAATTCAAATTTCCCAAAAGCAAGCGATCCGAAAATAAACTATGGCATGATCAACGGAAATCCTCAATTTCCTGCAAAGCGTTAAAACGACATCAACAACATGTTGGTGAATTATTCGCAAATTTAAAGTAAAAGTTGACCCATCGACAATTTTCATCAAACCACGTTAATTTCAAATGATATATCTTGCTTTCAACAACCAATAGTGAGAGGTACTTTGCCTAGACTATTCATACACTGAACCTGACCGTACAACCCCAAATCCTGAGGTCGCCAACCAAAGGTAACAAATTAATTAACCGGCCATAACTTCCACTCCTAGAAACATTCTACCGAGCAGAGAGGGTTAGGTCTATAACCCATATAGATCTATACATATGTAAAACCGTTGGGCTCAAAGCTTAACAACTGTCTCAGGGGGCCCCAACAAGGGCTAATGGCTTAATCTAAGGCAGACCTAATCCACTAGGCAAACAAGATAATCAACAACATTCCGCATACAAGCAGACAATTTTAAAACACGCTTTACAGCCCAAAATATTTAAGACAAGGGCTACGAATAACTCACAGATATAGCTTCAGCAAACAAATATCGGGTACACCAAACACAGAGCTACAACTCCACCGCCTAAGTGCCTTAAAACAATAAACAATTTAGTCTCAGTATCTCTATAAGTCTAGGTCCGGTTTAGCCTTGTCGGTTAAAATTAAGTTAAATATAATATTCCAACGATTAATAAGTCGAATAAGGATGACGAATTAAAAGACGATGTTCCGCGCCAGAAAAGGGCCGATCGGCAAGATATCGATCTTTCACGTCAACAGCGACCGTTGGAAGCAAAGGATAACTCCGAATCGAAAGGATTATTAATACAAATGTTCATTATGTCGACCAAAATTAAGATGTTGACTTATAAAAGTCAAAGGTCAATTATGTTGACTTATTAAAGTCAAAATCAATTTAATAGTCCAATTTGACACTTTGGATAATTTGAAGTGTTTTTCATACCAAAATGTTTAGAGTAAAATACCTTTTCAAAACCATTTATAAAGTTTGCCGCAAAACATATTTTGATGACTTAAAACGATGATCAAGTTGAGGCGAAGTTTTAATATATCGCAAAGAGGTTTAAATTGTCCATTTTAAGTAGTATTATGACATTTTTGGTTGTGTTGGCGTCCTTGAGTCCAAAGACGATGTTATTGTATAATATGTTACTTTTAAGTATTTAAGTGTTTTAATGTCGTGAAGAGTCGTGAATGGAAAATCCGGCAGCGCTTCCGCATCAAAATTATTTGTCCAAAATCCGTACACTTTCCCGCTTGTCAAAATTTGTATTTTTTTTAAGAGCAATTAAGTCTTTCTCATAATATATAATATGATATAAGTTAAATACGTTACTTATGGTTAAATCCACATTTTAACGTATTTTAGTCCAAAGTTGTCCAAATTCCGATAATATAACAAATGTTGGTCTAATATTTATTCCTAACCATTTTTTTTTCAAGGCTAAAACCGAACATATGAAAAATGAGAAATTTGGAAGAAAGTCAATTCTTACCGATAACAACCGCAATTTAGCAAGCTAAGAACCCGAGACAAAATCCTTTGAATGGTGTGGTGATGAGATTTCTAACTCCAAAACACAATACACCATTCGTTAATACAGGTTCTTAAGATAACGAGCTT
This sequence comes from Senecio squalidus, assembly GCA_910822075.1. Lineage (NCBI taxonomy): Eukaryota > Viridiplantae > Streptophyta > Magnoliopsida > Asterales > Asteraceae > Senecio > Senecio squalidus. The sequence goes on from CAJVGC010000592.1 coordinate 7,630,057, forward strand.
ACGGTTACGAATAACAGCGAAACAAAACGAAAACGGGCAAACTGCCCTCTGAATGCGTCGCAGTGGGACCAAGGGCGGCACATTCAGTGCAGTTTCTGCACCGAAATCGTTTCTAAGTTTAGTAAATCGTCTTTTGATGGAAGATTTGGACATGCAAGTTATAATATGTTCAAAAACACTTTCAAATAACACTTTGGTAAAGCTTTTACAACCATTTAATCAAGATCCATACACATTTTTACAAAAACTCGATTTATATACATATTTTACCATCAAACTTTGTTAAAACTCATTTTCTTTAGTTAGATCATACATGCATTGAATAAAACTTGGAAAATACAGAGAGTTTAAGTTATTATACCCCAAAGAAAGTGAAGATGTGTGTAACACCCCGGCTAAAGCGGAATACACCAGAGGCATTACAATTGTTCTTAACTCGTGTTCCTCTATTAGGTTATAATAGACACATTTAATGGTTTAAATGAATGCATTAAAGATGAATAAATGTTTTACAGAAAAGTAACCGAAAAATGACAAAAGACTTAAATTATTTATTAATGTCATTAACTAGGTCCAAGCTCTTATGTTTTCTTCAAGCAAACCTATCCATTTCCTGTATCATGTAAAAAGTAAACGTCAATACAAAAGTATTGGTGAATAAACAAGTTTAAGACACAAGTATAAAGTATTAAAAAGATTACGTAATAAAGAGTATAAAAGTAATATAAATGAATATGTAAAATGTAGTATAAAAGAATGTATAATAAAAGAATATATAAAGATTGTATATTGTAAGCAAGTATAATATGTGTATAATGGCATAACACGCGTTTGTATCAAGTCTGATGTATATCATATGTGATCAAAGTCACATAGGGTCCGGTCGAGGGCCTCGACATTCACAGTAACACGTCGGAATGTCTAATAACGGCCAATAGATCTATCACGTTTCCCGTTTAGTATATACATATAATGAATGATTGATTGTTTGAATGTTTGATTTATCGTGAGTGCATCCCATAATGATTGTGTCACTTGATTCATACCAATGTTTGCCATAATACGAAAATATAGTATCAAATATGAATATAAGTACATATAAACATAAATGACTTTACGAATGAATATCATAAGAATGAATTTTATGAATGAATACCAATATGAATGAATTACGATGAATATAATACAAAAGTATACATATAAACATGATTATAAGTGAGTATATAAACATGAATATAAGTTTTAATATGAATATAAGTATGAATCTCAATATGAATATAAGTCTGAATATACACATAAATATAAGTATGAATATAAACGTAAATATGAATATGAATCACCATATTACTATAAGTATGAATATAGACATAAAATATAAATGTGAACATAAGTATGAATTAAACATAAAAGTATGAATATAAGTATGAATATGAATGTCATGATACAACCCAAAGATTTATATAATAAAAAGGGCATCGAGTTTACTCACATGATTAAATACGGAGGTAGATACGGATACTAGATTATGAATACGGAATACGTTGAAAGGAACACCAAACTTGCCTTTACAAATCTAGAAATAAGAATAAATATGAATAAGAATATATCATGAAATTAGAGTTTTCTAGATTAGAGTTTGAATAGACAAGATTAATAAGATGATGATGGTAAGCTTGAGTGACATAAAAGATAAACATGATTATGGATTATGATGAAAAACAATAGAATTGGGAACCTTTACAATCGATTATGGGAGACTTGAAGTTTCGATTATGGAGCTTTGTGTTGGTTCGATTTTGACAAGAAGACACCAATTTATAGAGTTTGAAATGTGATAAAGAAAGGTCAAAATGTAACTCCCCTAATAATCAACTCCAAATTAATTATTGTAGGTTACAAAAAGAAATGGTTAAAGAGGTGTTTAAAGCCATAAATAAGAAATGTGTAACTATTAGTCTACCACAAAACTTGAAGGCTAAGAACAAGGAAAATGTTTGGAAGTTTTAAAGTATTTGCCATGAATGCAAACATACATACATACATACATACATAGTTCCTTGAATGCATGTATTAATTAAACTACTTGTCTTAACACATTACTAGAATTACTTGCATTTATATAAGTCCATGTGTATTAAACACATTTTAGTGTACATTAATGTACACATGCAAGATAACACATTAATAATGTTACATGATATAATAAACAAGGTTTAAATAGAATTAAGATAACCCAAATATACATAACTCAAATCGAACTTTTATAAATCGTCAAATGTATACAATTACAAAGTCCTAATTAAAGTTACAAGTAAAATATCGGGTCGGATTCGGGCACGGTGTTACAATGTGAAGATCAAGCAAGAAGTGATGAAGATCCTTGATGTGAGACGGTGATTTCGACCCGAAAACGATATAACCCAAGTAAACCTCCAAATGGATTAGCAAACCTTACTCTTCTAGATGAAAACAACACTTTTATGGTGGTGGAATAGGTGGTTAAACTCTGGAAATCACAGTTACAAGAAGAAAAGGGAGAAGTGTTTGTGTTTGTGTGTGTTTGGCTTCAAAGAAAAGATAGAGAAATGAGCTATGTGTGTGTGAATTATGAAATGAAATGTGGGATCAATGGGGGTGTTAGTGACTTGTTTCTGGACCAAAAAGCCTTATTGACAAGCACAAACCCGGAACCAAAGATTTAGGCCCACAAGTGAGAAATTGCAAAAGTTAGAAAATCACCAAGTGCTGATCTGCACCTGAATGCGGCGCACTGTGACCAATGGCGGCGCACTGTGACCTCCAAACAACAATTTCATTTTTCGGTATAAGTTATGGTTACGCACGTTCGTTTGTTTAGAGTTCCCGATTGTTTTACATATGAACTTAGACAAGTTCGTTATAGGTATTCTTGGTATTGTAATTCATTATATGATTCGATTTAAATTCCAAAATGGAAATACATACTTCTCGGTAAAAACATAAACACGAGCAAAGCACAATTTCTTAAGGATAGGGATACGGTAACCGACAAATTTGGCATAAACCTCCTAACTTATTTCCATGAGCATACTAACTATTTGGCACTTAGATAAAAATCAACTTACGTCTCAAGGGACGAATCAAAATAATCACATAAAACCCGATTCTCATAAAAAAAAACCGTGAGTAAAACAAAGAGAAATACAAGGGTCAAAACAATTGCGAATAATATTAAAAACAATGACGGTAACTCAAGTACCTCAAATTGACGGGACGTCACAGCCTCCCCAGTTAAAAGAATTTCGTCCTCGAAATTTCTATTGAGCATCGCTACTAGAAAAGAGGTGGGGATATCTCCGCTGCATTTCATCCTCCCGTTTCCACGTAAACTCAGCTCCAAACTTAGAGTTCCATCGGACCTTTACAATAGGAATCCGACTCCGCCGCAGGCGCTTGACCTCTCGGTCAACGATCTCTAACGGCTCCTCTATCACGTGAAGTGAATCATCCAAACTTAGTTTCTCCAAAGGCACCATTAATGACTCGTCATCAAGACACTTCTTGAGATGCGATACGTGAAAGACGTTGTGCACACCGCTCAACTCAGGTGGCAACTCAAGACGATAAGCCACCGGTCCAACACGAGACAAAATTCTAAACGGACCCGTAAAACGTGGACTTAGCTTGCTGCGCTTCTCAAAACGAAACACACCCTTCCAAGGAGAAACCTTCAATAACACCATATCACCGACCTTGAACTCCAACGGTTTCCGACGCAAATCCGCGTACTTCTTCTGGCGATCTCTCGCGGCTAACAGACGATCCTTGATCCTAAAGATCTTATCAGTCGTCTCCTGGATCAACTCGGGACCCGTAATCTGGCTATCACCAATCTCAGCCCAACAAAGTGGAGACCTACACTTACGACCGTAAAGAGCTTCAAAAGGCGCGTAATTAATACTGGAGTGGTAACTATTGTTGTACGAAAACTCGACCAACGGTAAATGTCTATCCCAACTCCCGCCAAAATCTAAAATACACGATCGTAACATATCCTCC
>CAJVGC010000592.1:7634194-7787751 GCA_910822075.1 Senecio squalidus
TGACCCTTGTTCTTCAGTACAAAGTGTTACTCCCTTTTGTTTTGGTCTCTTTGCTTGTTTTGGTTTCCTCTTTTGAATGATCTCACTTTTGATCTTCAATAATTCTTCAGCAAGAGTTCTCTCTTCCACTGAAGGTTCTTCAACAGTAAGAACCATAGTGGGAATAGTGGTTGTTGTGGTAGCAGTTGGAACAACAGTAGGAACAGAAGATTCAGTAGAAACAGGCTCTGCAATAGAAACAGGCTCTTCAGTAGGAACAACCTCTTCAGTAGAAACAACTGCAGTAGAAACTGTTGCAGTAGGAATGACTTCTTTAACAGTATCAATGGCAGTATTAATCAACCCTTCAAGCACAGTTTTAACCATATCTTTAACTTCTTCCTGCTCCCCCTCAACTGTAGCATTATAAATCTACATATCATCCTTTTTCTTAACCACAATACTACCCAAATCATCATTTTTCTCAGCATCCATATCCTCTTCATCATTTATCTACACTACTCTCTCCTCCTTAACTGGATCACGGTCATCAGTACCTTCTTCTTGATTTTGAGCTTCAACCATCACATCATCAGTAGCAGTGATAACAATTTCATCACTACCTTGCTCTTTTCCCTTCTCCTCCTCCTCAATACTTACTTCTTCCTACTCATGTATAGAAGGCAATACTGCAGCAGAAACAGATACTGCAATACTTCCTTTTGAATGAGTACAAACCTCAACATCCTTCATCTTTATCTCTCCCTTTTTGGAATCATCATTAGCATCATCTGAGGAGTTGGAGGAGTCTGAAGGCATAGGAGAAGTACCAACATCGTTCATTGCAGGCTTCTGGTTCTTGAGATGTGATTCAAGATGTTGTTGCTGCTTCGCCAGCTTAAGAACCATTTTCTTTAGAACTTCTAACTCCTCTACCTGTTGGTCAACTTTGGCAGTGAACTTGAGGCACATTTCCATCAATTCTAAGTTTTAGTAAACAACACTATCCTCACCCCTTTCCTGTTGGGTACCAACAGTATGAAGATCATAGGAAGGAACAGATGGATCCTCCTTACTAGAAGAAGAATCTCCCTCTCCCATGGTTTCTTGGCACCTGGGACCACTCTCTACAATTGCCTCAAAAGAAGCAACCTCAGAGAGTGTTGCCAATGGTTGGGTCTTAACACCTGAAAAACTGTCTTGTGCACCACTATGTGATGCAACAGTAGTTTGAGCACTTCCATTATGGTCATCCCTCTCCTTAAAGACCACCTCCCTGAGCTTGGGAAAGAGCTCATTGTGTTCCCATAATAAAGCCTCATCTGAAGATTGTTCAGGCAAGGTTGGTTCAACAGAGGGTTCAGAGGTAGGTGTAGACACAAGAGTGGTAGGAGTTCTCTTTGTCTTTCTTTTAAATTGATGAATGACAGGTGGTGGTTGGATGGATGGAGAAGCAGATAGAATTGATATTGCAGTCACAAGAGGTGTGACAGTAGCAACAGAAGTGGTACTTACAGTAGGAACTGTAGAGGTACCCTTAGTAGTAACAGGGACAGGTGTGGGTTGAGACACAGGTTGAGTACCATTTCTTTCACCTGTAGTAGAAGTTACCCCCATCATTGTAGAGAACAATGGGGTAACATGCCTAGAAAATCCTTTATTTAACCTCTTCATATTTGCAAAAACTTTTCTTCCATGAGATTTTGCAGGAAAAAACAGTTTGGGATCTTGAAAGATCCATTATCTCACAGTTTAAAAGATGTTGTAGAAATCTTGGATACGTCAAAATTTTTTTATCTGGATAGGCCAAGTTCCACAACATTCCATCAAAGATTAGTTTAGAAAATTGAATAATTGGTTGTAGCAAGACAGACCATGACAGTAGCCAAAGAACTGCCTACTTCATTCCAACCAGTTCTCTTTTGAGACATGGATTGTTGCAAAGAATGCATTAAGAATTTACATTGAGGGGACAACAAAGCTTTTTAAAAATTAGTTGTTGTGAGTTGCCCCTCATATCCCATCCTTTGAAAATTTTCAAAAAGTGTTTGAGTGGGAAGAGTAGAAATACCTTCTGCATCTTGGAGTTGAAGATGAGTTCTTAAAGATGCTTCAGAGAGAGTGATCTTTGTGCCATCTACTGTGGCTGTGATTACAAGGGTAGTTTCTTCTGAAGAGACAACAACAGTTCTCAAGCAATTTCTTATATGTTCTTCATGAATGTCAGGACAGATTGTTAAAGCATAGTTTATGTATGAATTTGTCAAAAAGTCTATGATTGGGTAAAACTCTTGATTCTCTTTTTTTTTGGTCACATTAGCACACACATTGTGGTCGTCTATGAATTTTAGGGCTGCCATTTGTGTTTGAGAAAGAATTTTGCAGTTGCAACTAATTGGAGAAAAATTAGGGTTCTAACAATTTGGGGATTTTGAAGAATTGAATTTTAGAACGAAACCCTTTTATAGGCCAATTGTGGCAACAAGTTGAACATGTTGTGACTAGACGCGCGCCGTATGTTAAAAAGTTAGGTCCAATTGTCAACTGCCACGTGTAAAAGTTAGTTGCAACTTGAATTTTGACTTGTCAAAGTAGTAGTAGCAGAGTAATTTATTGTTTAAAAATTACCTTGCAGTACTAACCGTTGCAGTAGTAACACATAAGACAGTAGTAACTAGGAAAGCAGTTGTAATGACAAAACGGACCGTACTAACCAGTCCTGCAGTAGTAATGAAACCACGGGTAGTACTAACCATTCCAGCCGTATTAACAAAACTGTTTGCCGTATCAACCAGTCTTGCAGTAGGAATAATACTCAGTCTAATATGTTTCTACTATTACTGTTGCAGTAGTAACATAGTGCAGAACTAAAAAGTAAAGCACTAATGAACTTTGAAGGTTACTACTGCAGTACCAAAAGGACTTGCATTTAGAAAAATTAAAGGACTTATTTGACACTTGTTTATTCAATGTTGAGCATGCCAATACTGCTAATCACGAATGTAAATCTTCCCACATCAAAGGCTTTTGTGAGAAGATCTGCAAGCTGATTGTCAGTATGGACTTTTTCAACATGAATTAACTTATTCTCATTGTAGTCTCTTATAAAGTGGAATCTGATCTCAATGTGCTTGGTCTTGGAATGCTTCACAACATTATTGATAATGCTAATTTTACTCTTGTTATCAATGTAGATAGGAGTATTTAAGAAAGCATATCCATAGTCCATCATCTGATTTTGTATCCACAATACTTGAGCACAACAACTGGATGTTGCTACATACTCTACTTCTGTTGAGGAAGTGGACACAGTTTTTTGCTTTTTACACTGCCAGAACACCAATCTTGATCCTGGAAATTGACATCCACCTGATGTTGATTTTCTATCCAAGCTTTCACCACCATAGTCACTGTCAGTATAGGCAATCAGTTCAAAGGGAGAATCCTTGGGATACCATAAACCTAGTGTAAGTTTTCCTTTCAAATATCTAAAGATCCTATTGACTGCATGAAGATGAGACATCTTGGGCTTGGTTTGATATCTTGTACATACACAGACTCCAAACATAATGTCAGGTCTTGATGTTGTTAGATACATTAAAGATCCAATCATAGATCTATAATTGTGTATATCTACATCCTCTCCCTCAAGATCTGCAGTCAGTTGCTTATGTGTTTCCACGAGGGTACTTGCAATTTTTGCCTCCAAAAATCCAAACTTGGTCAAGATGTCTTTCACATACTTTGATTGACTGATAAATAGACCATCTGGTTGCTGTTTGACTTGAAGACCAAGGAAGAAGGTTAACTCTCCCATTGAGCTCATCTTGAATTTGTTGTGCATTAACTGTTCAGAATCCCTGCACAGAGCATCTTTGGTGGATCCAAAGATGATGTCATCTGCATAGATTTGAACAAGGATAATATCAGTGTTAACCTTTTTGATGAAGAGTGTCTTGTCAATTGTGCCTCTTTGGAAATTGTTCTTGAGCTGGTAATCAGAGGGAGTTTCATACCATGCTCTTGGTGCCTGATGAAGACCATAGAGAGCTTTATCCAATTTATACACTAAATGAGGATGTCTAGGATCTTCAAAGCCAGAAGGTTGTCTGACATATACTTCCTCTTCTATCAGTCCATACAGAAAGTCACTTTTTACATCCATTTGAAACACTTTGAAGCCTTTGTAGGAGGCATAAGCAAGAAAGATTTTGATAGCTTCCATCCTTGCCACAGGAGCAAATACATCTTCATAGTCAATCCCTTCTTCCTGTGTGTATCCTTGACCTACTAGTCTTTCCTTGTTCTTAATCACTATGCCTTCTCATATTTCTTGTTCCTGAATATCCACTTAGTACCAATTACCTTTCTTCCTTTAGGCAGCTCCACCAATTTCCAGACAGATTGTAAGTTAAATTGCAAGAGTTCTTCTTGCATTGCCTCAATCCAGTTTAGGTCTAGGAGAGCCTCTTGGACTCTCTTTGGTTCAAGTTGAGATAGAAAACATGCATATAAACAAGTGTTCAGATCTTTGTGAGCATCCTTCTATGGCTTGGATTGACTCCTTGTTTGCATGGATATGTCAAAGTCACCCATTAATTGAGAGATAGGATGGTTATTGTGGATTATGGAAGTTGGAACCTTCTCTACCCTTATGGATGCATCCAAGTTTGTTTCATTGGGTTCTGGTAACTCAGATCCAAAGGAAGGAGGGCCAATACTTTTGGGAGTGAAGACTTCATCATCACTATCTTCATCAGCTACCAATTGTTCCACCCCATCTGAATCAACTTCTATCATGTGAGGGACTCCATTTGATCTGTTTGCAGATGTAGAGATTGGAGTACTTGTTCCATTGGAGCTGCTATCTCCAGTATTAAAACTACTTTTGTCATTAGGTACCTTGTGGGATACCTCTTCTTATATCTCCCTGTCAATAGTATCATAAAGATCAAGAGGGCCATTTGTGGAGATTGGAAGGTATACATACTCCATTACATCCAGTCTTTCAGCTCCAGTGATTGTTGGTGAAGTTGTAATAGAATTAGAAGCAGGTGAATTATTGATATTGGAGGGTTGTGTGAGATCATAGTTGAAGTCCAAGGACTTTGTTAAAGCATCAATGTCAAACAACCAGTTTGGTCCTTGGCCTTTTGTGTTTGGCGTGTTTTCATTGAAGGAGACATTGGCACTTTTTTCAATGATGCTTGTCCTATGATTGTATACTCTATAGGCTTTTCTTTGTGAGGAATAGCCAACAAAGTAACCAACATCACCTTTGCTTTCAAATTTGCCAATATAGTCCTTTGAGTTTAGGACTGTAAAAGAGCACCCAAATGCTCTGAAGAAACTTATTAGGGGCTGTCTCTTATGCAGCAGTTCATATGGAGTCTTGTTCTGAGATTTTACCAATAACACTCTGTTTTGCACATAGCATGCAATATTAACAGCTTCTTCCCAGAGAAGATGGGCATGTTTGAATCAGCTAACATACTCCTTGCAGCTTCAATGAGAGTTTTGTTTCTTCTTTCAACAACTTCATTTTGTTGGGGAGTTCTTGTTGCGCTGAATTGTCTGTCAATGCCCTTTTTCTCATAGAAGTCATTCATCACACTGTTCTTGAACTCTGTCCCATTATCACACCTTATCTTCTTTACTTTCAGGTTGATTTGATGTAAAACTTTTGTGATGAAAGAGATTATTAGATGACTTGTCTCATCTTTGGTTGCTAGAAAGTACACCCATGTGTATCTAGTGTAATCATCAGTGATTACTAGAAAATATGACTTCTTGGCTATACTCTTTACATTTGTTGGACAAAAAATATCCATGTGTAGTAGAGGTAGATGAGTAGTAATGGTGTTCACTTCCTTTGATTTGTGAGAGGTTTTGTGTTGTTTTTCCTTCAGACATGCTACACAGTTATCTTCAAGTGAAAATTGCTTGTTTGGAAGACCTCTTACTAGATTGGATTTGATCAATTGATTGATGTTCTTGAAGTTCATATGACACATCCCCCTGTGCTATAGTGTGGATTCATCAATAGTTGCTTTGGAGATAATACAATTTACTGCTCGAGTTGGAGAAATCTTGGACAAGTCAAAGCAATAGACATTGTCCATTCTTGGTGTTCTTAGCAGTACTTTGCTCTCATCAATCACATATGCAGGCTCCATGCTTAAGCATTTTGAATATGTGAAGATTGTAGTATTCTTCTTGTCACACACTTGTGACACACTTAACAGGTTGTATTGTAACTGTTGAACATAAAAGACATCTTCAAAGTTGATCTTCCCATTGCTCACAATTCCTTTTCCAGTAATCTTTCCACCCTTTGGATTTACACCAAAAGCAACATATCCTCCATTGAATTGGTCAAAGTTTTGAAGACATGATATGTTTCATGTCATGTGCCTGGAACAGCCACTATCTACATGCCAACTGCTCTCTTCCTTCTTTGTTGGCTGTTCCTGCACATGGTGAAAAGAATTAGTTCCTTTTGGGAACCCAAGCTAAAGTTGACTTGGGGTTTCCCATCTCATCAAATTAACTCACCTTTCTTTGGATTAGGTTTTCAAAATCAGGTTGGGCAGGTGGTTGAGTTACTTTGATCTTTGGTCTCCAAACCTTGTCTTTTCTTTACTAATTATTTGTTGTTGAATAAAGTTATTTACAGACTGTGAAGCATATTCTAATTTCCCTACATTCAATTCAACCTTTTCTTTTTCCTCATTGATTCTTTTAATTTCTTCCATAGCTTCCTTAAGTTTCACTAACAAGTCATCTCTTTGCCATTCTACACATTTAATCTTTTCCTGATAGCTTAATTCATTAGCTTTGTAAGATTTGACTTTAGATTCTAGGTTTTCTATTCCCCTAGAGGCTGATCTTCTTTGTTCTTCTAATGTTTTAATTGAGTCACAAATAATTTGATTATGATTTATATATTTAATCATGACTTCTTTACACTCAGGAGAACATAGTTTAGAATTTACCTCGGGTGTGAGAGATGATGATTCGGTGTCCTTGGAGGAGGATGCAATAGCCATAAGAGTTGTATTCTGAGTAGATTCTTCGGCAACTTCACTCCAGTCATAGCCAAAGACATCTTCATTAATGGCAGTAGGAACGGATGCAGTAGGAAAAACAGTTGCAGTAGAAGTAACATCTGTAGTAGAAACAACACTTGCAGTAGAAACAACATATGCAGTAGAAACATCATCTGCAGTAGAAACTACACATGCCATTAGCGCTTTGTTTTGAATGGTCTCTTCAGCTAGATCATTCCAGTCAAATCCAAACACATCTTCTGTGATCAGGGTTGTTGATGTACTTTCTTGATTGTTCCTTGAATAGTTGGAATTCGATTTGTTTTTTGCATTCTCTTGCAAAGTGTCCTAGATCACCATAGTCATAGCACTTAACTTTGCTCTTGTCAAATCCAACCCTGTCATTGCTTCTAGGAGTAAATCTTCTCCCAGTTCTATTCACAAATCTTCGTGCCCTCAATGATAGCATAGCCAATTGCCACTTGAGATCCATCTCTTCTAATTCATCTTGATGAACCTGTCTTAAGTCTTCGTTGGTTAATCATGAGCATAAACTTTGAGACAGAAAAGCTTCAAAGTACATATCTTCTGTGTTGTCATTCTGAGATGTTCCAACTGGTAAGATGAGTGCAATACTAAAAGTATTAATGTTGTTCTTGTTGTTGACTGCCTTATTTGCTTCAACTTCAGCTTCAAACACCCTTAAGTCATTGAACAGATCATCTAGTTCCATCTCTTCTAGCACATCACCCTATCTGTAAGATACTGTGTAGATTATCCATTCATCTCCTAGAGATCTGAGCAACCTATTGTTCAGATCATATTTGTCTATTCTTACTCCAGCACTGCTCAACTCTCCTGTAAGCTTCTTGTATCTGTCAAAGGTCCGAGTCATTCTTTCTTCTGTTAATGCTTTGAAGTTTTCATACTCTTGTTTGAGAAGAGCCTTTTTGTTCTTCTTGGTGTTCTTTGTTCCACTGAATCTCTTCTCAAAAGCTTCCCACAGAGAATTTGCATCATTATATCCTTCAAATTGTGCTTGATATTCATTAGGAATAGCAATTAGAAGGATACTAAGAGCCTTGGATCAGTCTCCTTTTCTCTTCTTTCTTGATCTGTGGTAGGACGATGAACAACACCAGGTGTTCCATCAGCTGAAAGATTAAGAGCTTTTTTGTTCCCATTCACAATAACATCCCATACTGCATAATCAGAGAGCAGTATGTGTTTTTTGATTTTCAACTTCCAGAGATCAAAATCGTTGCTATTAAGTACATGAACCTTGTTCACCACATTAGTCATGATTGATAGTAATTTGCTTCTAGTTGAGGCTTCCAAAACTTGTAGATCAGTAGATCTTGAGCACCTCTTGTGCTCTGATACCACTTGTCAGGATTAATATAGTTTATATAAACTCAACACACGTTGAATAGAGATCTTGATTTATCAAAGAAGTTTAGCAGTGTATAAACACTTTGATATTACAAGTTTATTGATCAAACGAATATTGTTTATTGAAAGTATAAGAACAATAACGAATACCAAATTGTAAGCCTCAATATATTAACCTTTTAAGGAATGATCAATATACGTGTTTTTCTTAATACAAGGATCTATGTATATATAGACCTTGAGGCTAACCTAGCTAATCTAGGAAACGACTTTACAATCACAATTTTATTATAACTGCAATCACAGTTGCATTATAATCACAATTGCTACAAATAAGGAAGAGATAATTACATAAATATTCAATAATTATCTAAACTACACTTGTAGTAGTAATGAGAAACGGGTAGTAGTAACTGTCTTCATCAGTAGTAACATCAGTCTTAAGGAGCATTAACCAGTTACATGCAGTAGTAACTGGTATTCATGCAGTATAAACTTGGTAGTAGTAATGAGCAGTATTAATGAAATTAAACTATTTAACTACCAGTTTAACCCCAACAGTGAGCTCTATGATATCAACCACTTCATACAATCTCTGCTCTTCTCCATCTTCTCTGACAGTTTGCACATGAGGAATCACTGGAGCTTCTTTTTCTTCTCCACTTGGACTCTCTTCATTCAGATTAGCATCCTCGGAAACCATTTCAGTTTGTATTTTCATCAACTCTTCCTCAATATTCTTTTCCCTCTTTGCTTTTAAATCCCTTATCATCACCTTTGTCTGTATATCAAGCCAGTTCTTCTCCAAAGTTTCAAGCTTCATTTTCCCATCTGACCTTGATGACATTCCTCCAGCTGTAACAAGATTACTCTTCAGATGAAGTTTGTACTTCTTCTCTGAAAGTCTCTGTTTGAACCCAAGCATTTTCTTCTTCAAACTAACTACCTTAAAAGGAACCAAAGTTGAAGGTTTAACTGCCACACTTTTAACCCTTCCTCCAAGTTTAAAATTACTTGCACCAATATCAGGAGTTTCTTCACTTACCTTCTCTATCTCCCCTTCCTTTACAGTCACATTCATACCTTCATCTTCCTCTATATCAATGTCAATCTCTATGATCACCTTCTCTACCTTCTCTCCACCAATCTCCTCATTCCATTGATCACTGATATCATGAGTAGGCTGAGGATTTCTCTCCTTGATATATACAGTAAATGTTTCTTCAGCATTTTCATCAAAGATTCCTTCATATAGAAGGCCCTCATAATGCTTTTCAAACATCTCCTGGTCTATGATCTCTCCAAATTGGTCCACAGCTCTGAATTTCTTTACATTTTTCACTGTTTGTACATCCTCATCTTCACCAGAGTTTTCTTTATCTACACCCGATTTAAATTCCAATTCACCAGACTTAAAACCTTCTTCACCCGATTTAATATCCTCCTCACCAGACTTGATATTCTCCTCACCAAACATAATTTCTACCTCACCTGACTTCTTCATTTCTTCACCTGAGGTATACTCTGTGATTTTCTCTTTTCCTTTCTCAGCTCCAACCTCCTTCAAATTCTCCATTATTTTACCTATAATTGTCAAATCAACATCCATATCTTCATTTATGCTCTCACTGCTTTCCATTCTTACCGTAGTTTCACCTTCAACATTCACCATTTCAATAACATCATTATCTCCCCCTATTTTGGATGCATCATCCATAGGAAGAGATCTCTTGCATTTATTCCTCAGATTCTCCATGATAATACCATTTACATCATGCCTCCATCTGAACTGAGCAATCATTGATGCTTGCTTCCTCACCAATTGCTCTAACTCCTCACTCTTCTTTGTAAGCTTCATAATTTTCAACATATTACTCCCTATACCTCTTTTTCTTGAAGTGTATACACGAATAGGAGAGTTAGATGAAACATTTGTTTGCACAATAGGAGGTGGAACAGATTGACTTCCTTCAGTTGCAAAATTCCAATCACCTTGTTGACCACTTCCTTGAATTTGTTCTGCAACAAGTGATTGAGGAGGAGGGAAGGAATAGGAATTATAAGTGAGTCAGGATGCTCATCTTGTTGTTGTTGTTGTGGTTCTGCTTTTTTTTGTTCTTGTTGAGCTGCTTCTTCCTACTGCCCTTGTAGCTCTAAGAATGTATGAATAGCCACTCTTGCTTGGTTGATCATGGGTGGGAAGAATGGAGTGAAACGCCCAGAAAACACAACTTTTGCTTTAGAGAAAGACTTCTTCATGTTGTTCATTATTTTCCAATTCATATTCTCATCTTTCAAAGTTGGACCTTCAAGCATAAGCCCCTGAACCTCAGAATGTAGAATGATTTGAAGAAATCTTGGGTAAAGGATAAACTCCTGGGAACTGCCCTCTGCCATCCTTTGTATGCAATCCATGATGAACCCAGAAAAGTTAAACCTTCGTTGAGTGATCAAACAAACAAATGCAGAAGATAGAGTTTGATTCATCTCATCGAACCCTCCCAAACTTCCAGAAATACAACATACAAGCACGTGAATAAGGTATCTCCAGTTGAAAGAAACCATGGTCTTCTTCATCATAGTTTCTGGAAAATATCCTTCATAACCAATCTGTCTACACACAGTCTTTATCTCCTCCATACCCAATATTTCTATCCCTTCAACATCATCTAACTGTAGAACTCTCCTTATAACATCCTCATTAATAATTACTTCTTCCATTTGAACAGTTGAAGACATTGTCCTTACACCATTGATAATATTGAACCTAGCATTCTGCCAAAAATCTTGAAGTATATATATGTATAATATTGGACTCTCTGATATGGAAAACCTTAAGTTTGAGTTTATTAAGAAACCCAAAATCAATCTCCAATCCTCATCTATTTCAGAGTGACTCATATCAAGAAAAGCATCCACATTATGCTTGGATTTGTGATGAAAAACCATCTGAAACAATCACATATCATTAGTATTCAAACACAACAGTAATGAAGAATAAAATCAGATTAATAATCACTAAAATTAAAAATACCTTAAAAGAAATAGAAAACAGGGGAACAATAACCAACTTAGAAGCTCTAAACATAAAAACGATCTAAAACCAACTTAGAAGCTCTAGAAATCGAAGAAACTTAATCACTTAGGAGAATAAAGAATAATAACTTTTATTGAGATTAGAAATTTAGAACCGGATAAGAGATGCAAACTGCATGAATTAAAAATGATTAATTTAATTAGAAAGTATTAAAAATGGATTAGGGAAAATATTATATTTGATTTTTCACCAAAAGTCACCCGACTTAAGTAATAGTATACCAGAATTAAAATTAAATAATAATATTTTTTACCCGAATTAAAAATATAAAAATCCGACTTAAAAATTTAAAGACCCCGCCTAAAAATTAAATGATCCGACTTAAACTTAAGGTCAACAAAGTCAACACAAATACCCGAAATAAAAAAAAAATATTGACAGACTTAAATCAAAATAATATCCGACTTAAAATATTCATACCCGAATTAAATTAAATCAAAATTAACTCTTTAAACACTGTCTGGGTTAAATTTTTAACACCATAACTGAATCAATTCAAACCATCAGTTAATCTTGAAATAGTTTATAAAGCAAAATTTTAATTTTAAAATCAAAACTTTATATTCTAGGACTTCATAAATTAGTTCATAAGAGCAATTTTTAACATAAATGAAATGTTTTATAAAATGCCAAAATCTGCATTTTTATTAGAGTTCATCCTGTGCCAAAAATTTATACACTGCATGTTTTAATAATTTAAAAAGGACATGACATACAATCAAACTAATTCAATTCTTGTCAAGTAGAAATAAATTAAATTAATACTTTACTTAAATAAGGCCTATATATCTTATTGTCATTAAAACAGAGCAGTTTTATGACACACTATGACACAGTTTTAATCAATAAATTTGTATGAACACATGACTAATATTCAATCTTTATTGAGAGTCCCCAGAATATGATTTCTCAACCTTATAAACTGCTTTTTCTCTTAAGATATTTTTGATTAAATGCATGTTTTTGTTGTTCAAAATTAGACTTAGTACTATTTTTCAACTCCTTCCCCTGTATTTGTCGTTTATCAAGTTAGCATCACGGTTCTTAAAGGATAATAGACTAGTTTATTAAAGATTTGGACTTATCCACCTGTCTCTGCCGTTTATCAAGTTAGCATCAAGGATCTCAAAGTCAATAAATTATTCAAAACACTATAAAACTTTATAGTTTCTATGTTAAATAGATTTAAATGCCCATATTTATAGAAAATAATTCTTTTCTTTGTTTTTCTACTTGACAATTACTGAATTCCCATTTGAAAGTTATCAATTTTAATTACTTTATGTAGTGAATAAATCACAGATTGTTAAAGATTTCAAAATATAAAAATATATACATTGATGAAAATATTTGGTTTCATGAAATTGTTTAAATACTGAACCATGTTACATTATGCTGGAATTTATGTTTATGACTCATTTCTTAGAAATTGTTTTTTTGTGAAACATTTTTAAATTTTATACTGTTTTTGGTTTTTCATGTTTTTAATTTGATTTTCTATAAAACTGACTCAAAATCTTAAAAATAGAATAGAAAGGAAATCTTTTTGAGTTTTATCTTTACATACTGAAATCACATATTTCTGGGTTTTAACTAACAGACAGAAAACACATATTTTTGGATTTTATCTATACACACCACTACCAGACTTTAAAAAACTTACTACCAGACTTAAGAAAATGCTACCAGAATTAAAAAAAAATACTACTAGACTTAAAATATAAAGACTACCAGACTTATAAAAAAATACTACCATAATTGAAAAAATACTACCAGACTTAAAATATTTTTGTATTTTTCCCTTTTTCTCCCCCTCTTTTTGTATTTTGAAATAAAAAGAAAACAAAATGCAAAAAGATATATACAAAAATAATTTAAAGAAACACTCAATCAAGATTCATTAGACCAATAGCTTGAATAAGAAAATTAAATCTTGATACATCAAATGGCTTTGTGAAAAGGTATGCTAATTGGAGGTCTGTGTGAATCTTAACCAAGTGAATCAAATGTTTTTCAAAGTTGTCTCTTATGAAGTAGTGTCTAATCTCAATATGTTTAGTCTTTGAATGTTGCAGAGGATTCTTAGTTATGAAAATGGCAGCAGTATTGTCTATGTGAATAGGATTGTTCATATAGTTAATGCCATAGTCTAGCATCTGATTCTGAATCCATAAAACCTGAGAAGTACAAGAACCAGCAGCAATGTATTCTGCTTCAGCTGAGGACTGAGAAACAGAGGTCTGTTTCTTGCATTGCCAAGATACTAGCCTATTTCCTAAAAACTTGAATCCTGGATTAGTAGATTTCCTATTCAATTTGCAACCTCCATAAACACTATCAGTGTAGGCATAAAAGTCAAAGGAAGAATTCTTAGGATACCAAAGGCCTAAAGAAGGTTGTCCCTTAAGGTATCTAAAGATTCTCTTAATAGCAACTAAATGGGAAACCTTAGGAGCTTCCTGAAACCTAGCACAAAGACAAACTGGAAAACATAATATCAGGTCTACTAGAAATAAGATAAATCAATTAACCTATCATAGACCTATATAAATGTTGGTCAACACTCTCACCATCTAGATCAGGATGCAATTTGTCCCTAGTATCAACAGGATTGGAAGCAGATTTACAATCAGTATATCCAACCTTAACTAACATATCCTTGACATACATAGACTGATTGATAAAAAAATCCATTGTCCAACTGCTTAACCTGTAATCCTAAAAAGAAAGACATCTCACCCATAGAACTTATCTGAAATTTGGAATGCATAACTGATTCAAACTCTTTGCACAATGCATCATTAGTTGAGCCAAAAATGATATCATCAACATATATCTAAACAAATACAGATTCCCGGCCAACTGTCTTAATAAATATGGTCTTACCAATTGTAGAAGGTGAAGGACAATATCTACTGAATTTTGAGTCTTAAGTTTAAAACTTGATTTATGTTGTTTTTCTTTAAGACATGAAATACAATGATCAAGAAATTGAAAATTCTTTTTAGGTAATCCAGAAACTAGATTATATGTGACCAGTCTCTTCATGCTTTTAAGGTTGACATGACAAAGCCTTCTATGCCATAAATCAGCCTCTTTTTCAGTAGTTTTAGATATGAAACAGTTTGAGAACTCAGTTGATTGTACATTGTTCATATCTAAAATATACATGTCTTCACCTCTTGATGTTTTCAAAACAATCATGTGATCTGGGATGACTTAATTACGTGTAAGAATGTAGAAAAATTTCTTTTGTGAAAGCTATAGTGTAATCATTGTCACATACCTGAGACACTGAAAGCAAATTATACTTTAATTTTTTAACAAAATTGACCTGCTCCAGAGTCAAAGGCCCATTTGTCACCTTTCCTTACCCTGTGATTAGTACTCCCATATCTCCACCAAAAGACACATTTCCTCCCATAAATGAAATGAAAACCTGAAGCAACTTTATATTCCGTGTCATATGTCTTGAGCAACCACTATCCACCACCCATATATTGCCTTCTGAACTAGTGGATTGCCCCTGCACAGATCATTGATCAATGAGATTTTGGAACCCAAGTTTTTGTAAACTGGGAATGCAATCTTTTAAATTTGTAAAACTTGAAGTGATCATGCATTTTTCTCTCAGGAATACTAGTTGTATAATCCGAATTAAATTTTTCATCATCCGAATTAAAATTATCTATGCCCGAGTTAAATTGTATATTCAAATTTTTACCAGACTTAAACATTTGTTTATCCGAATTAAAATCTTGTTCACAAGATTTATTGTTGAATATGTGTTTACCAGATTTAATTTGCATTTCACCCGATTTAAACATATTACCATCATTTTTCAAGCTTTTTAACTCGGATACGGAATATTTTAACTTTGGTAATTTCAAATCATTTATCAATTCAGGATTAATTCTACCAAATTTCATCACATTCTTTGACTTTGCAGAATTAATTATGCACTTTTCAAAGTTAACTCTACCGAATTTCAATTTGTCAGAAGTTAACACACATTCAGAAACACATTTAGCTTTTGATTTCATCCAACATTCCTCTAATTTGTATTTCTTTTTGCATGTTATACACTTTTGTTTTCTCTTTGACTTTCTAGATTTGACTTTATCTTGTTTAACAATTTCACAGTCAATCGCAGAATCATTCACACATGCAGATACAGAATCATTCACAACATTCATAGAATCATTAACCACAATTTCATTTAATACCAATTCATTAACAGATACACTAGACAAAGACAAATCATGAAACATAAACCATTTCCCATGCAGACAATTATGCGCATGTTCAACTATTTCATCCTGAATCTTAATTATTTCTAAATTATTAAACAATTCAACATGAATTTCTTCACAAAGATCTTCCTGAATACTTGAACTCTCTAATGAACTGCTACAGAAATAAAAACTTTATTTAAACTAGGAACAGTAGGCAAATGGACCAAATTATTCACAGAAGAGCAAGTTTCATTCAATTCTAATTTATCATTCAAAGGAGAAGAATCGTCAAAATAGTTTATAACTAATAAGGAGGAGGTACTGCATTGAATCTAATACCTGCCTTTGCTTTATGCACCATTTGATGTTCTATAATTTCATTCAAAGTTTTTGAAGACAGATTGAACTTCTCAACATGAATTTTTGACTCTTTAAATTCATTTGTCACTTTTTGAAGTCTTTCAAACATGTTTTCATGTTGAGTTTCCAACCTTCCCAGTTTGCCCTTATAAACATCAACATCATTCATCAAAGAGTCAATTATTTCCTTATAAAATTTTTCAGTTTTCAAAAACTCTCTTTGATGAAACTTAATTAAATCAATTTCTTTTATTAAGCTCAGATTATATTCTCTAGTCTATTTCACAGTGTTTACACAAGCAAGAGTACAAGTGTTGGAAAGTACCTCATCAGTGGTGACAAAAGTAATTTTACTCATAAGAGCAGAAACTGACTTGCTCTTGAAGTCATCCTCATGACCTATCCCACTCACCAATTGTTTTTGTTGTTAATCCTCTTTTGGGCTCTGCACTCCCTTTCAAAATCCTATAATATTCACAATTATAACACTTCACTTTGGACTTGTCAAACCCCATCTTATCACCAGTCTCCTTCCTAAAGTTGTTTCTGTCAGTCCTCTGAAAAATCTGTTTGCTCTCACACTTACCATAGCCATCTGCCACTTGCGATCAATCTCTTCCAAATCATCTGGATAGAGTTGTTACGGGTCTTCTCTTGCAAGCTCTTCTTGGTTCATGCTTCCAGCAACAAAGGCTCCATAGCTTGACACAAATGCCTTGTAAAGAACCTTCTAATCTCCCATTCCAGATACTCCTGAGTTTGCAGATGGTGTGTGATGCATGCTAGCTTCATTGTTCTGACCATAAAAAACCATTGTATGCACTTGAGTTGTAACCAGTAGATACTTGACTTGGTGGACAGTAGTTTGCAGAGTGATAGCTTCCTGAATGATAGTTTGCATATGACTGAGGTTGAGATTGATATTGACTTGAATAGTGAGGTGGATTCATAGGAGCTTGAGCCTTTAGAGCACATCCATATGAATTCATAGTCTGTTTCTTCTCATCAATTTTCATGTCCACTTCATAGGATTGTAATATTCCAATCAGCTCCACTAGTGTCATGACATTCAAAGTTGTTGTCCTCTTAGTGATCATAACCTGAACATACCATTTCAAAGGTAGTGATCCCAAAAGATTCTTGGAAATGTCACTGTCTTTCATCACTACCCCATCACTCTTCAAGTCACTTACCAACAAAGTATACCTGCTAATCTGCTCAGACAGATTTTCACCCCATACATGCTAAAAAGCTTCATATAATTTCTTCAGCATATCCCTCTTACTCTCCTTCAATTCAATACTTCCTTCATACCTCAGCTCCATAACATCCATCAACTCCTTTGCAGAGACACAATCCTTTAAATTATTGTAGATCTCAGTTGGCAAAGCAAGTATGACAGCTTCAAGTGCCCTAAAATCCCTGTCAATTAGTTTGTTATCAGTTTCCGTGTACCTCTCTAGATCAACATCAATCATTCCAGTTCCTCCAGTCTCCTGAATCATCGGTCTATGAGGTCCATTTACAATTGAACTCCAAATCTGTCGATCACTATAGTACACAAATGCTTTAAACCTTAGCTTCCACATCATGAAGTCTTGACCGGGTAGGAAATTCGGAGGTCTACCACCAGATCCAGTTTCATTGTTATAATTCACTGGCGGAACATCCATTGGAATTGCAAACATGATGAACGATTTTAACTCGGATAATAACCTTTTAACTCGGATGAACAAAACAATACCAAACTATGATGAACTGATACTAATACAATCCAAATCTCAGAATACTTATGAATTACTCCAAATCACTACACCTTAATACATAGAATCACTTAAATTGATTTTCAATTAAAATTCCTTAAAAATAGCTCTTACCGCCAAAATTCAAACGTCTGAAACTCTAACTGATCCTTGATCTTAATTCTCTAAACCTTAAATCTATTCCAAACACTTCAACTTTAGCTTAAGCTGAATCAAATTGGATTTGATTTCCAGCTCTGATACCACTTTTCAGGTCTTGAAATCCTCAAATCTCACAATCTATAAATGGATACAATAACTAGTAGCGGAATTACAGGTTATTGATCAAAGCTAAACAGATTTTAGAACAAGGAATTAATGAATCGAGAGAGTTTATTCGAAAGCATTAATTGGCGGGAAATCAGTTACCGGAAAATATCTAACCAACTAACACGTTCTGCATGACTTTCACCCCTATTTATAGGGTATTCTATCTAACTATTACATTACAAACACCCTTATGTTTATTTAAAAACACTTCGGGTGAACTATTAAATTACAAATCAGTTAACTTTAGTTCGGGTGAACTTGAACTTAACTCTGAGGAAGAGTTAGTTCACCCGACCTAAAGTCTTCATGAGATTACACTGTATTATTTAGTTCTTGTGATGAACACAGTTCACCTGAACTAAAACTATACTACTCTAAACTATGACTCAGATATTTGGAAGCTTCACCATCACTCTTGTATGCTCCAACAATTCTTGTATTTTGAAACCTTCAGTAACATGTGGTTTATAAATTGCTTCAAGTACTTAAAATAGATAATGTCAAATGGGAGATCAGTTATTTCAATTAGAAAACAAAGAAAAATTATATTTTCAGTAAGTTATGGCAGATCTATTTATCATAAAAATTCATAAAGTTTAAAGTGTTCAAAATGGTTAATACGAATGAGTATGACTTAAAGTTTAAATTGTTTACAATGATCAATTCAAATGAATGTGACTATTAACTTGGTATAAATCTAGGCAGTTGTCATTTGAGATCCTTGATGCTAACTTGATAAACGGCAGAGACAAGTGAATAATTTGAATAATTGTACAAAGATACTCTTGGAACATTAAACATGATAAAACATTAAAAAATATCTTGAGAGGTGAACCAGTCTATAAGGTTACATAATCATAGTCTGTGGATGCTCAATAAATATTGAAGAATGTACATGTGTTCTTACAAATTCTTTTAAGTTTAAATTCTTTTATACATTAAACTATTGTTGTTTATCATGACAATAAGGTATATATGCCATATTTATGTAAAATATATAGTGTTCTATTTATTTCTACTTGACATAATTAAATAAGTTTGGCAATTTATCATGTCATATAAAAATTATTAGAACTGCAATTTATAAATTATGGACAAAGGTTTTATCTTATCATAAATAAAAAATTTTGTATTTTAAAAAACATTTTGTTTCTAAAGAAAATTTGTTGATATGAACTAACTTATAAAATCCTACACTATAAGTTTTTGATCTTGAAATTGAAATTTAATGTTTGGAAGCTGTTTCAAAGTTAACAAATGTATTAAAAAAAATTAAGTCCGGTGATAGTATTCTGCTTTAGAATTTAATTCTGGAGTTAAAGTATTATCTTGGAAAGGTTTAAATAGGTTAACTTTAGAATTTCTCAATTAAGTCGGGTGTAGTAAAATTAAGTCGGATAAAGTTAGTATATATGTTATCTGTCTGAGTTTGTCCTTGACTTTGTTAACCAAAAGTTTAAGTCGGGTTATATTATTTTAAGTCGGAGTCTGTGTTTGAGTTGGTGGGAAATTTGTTTATTTTAATTTTACTCTGAAAATAATTTATTATTTTTAAATTCGAATAATCATTTTTTAATCCTACAAATTGCATTTCTTATCAAAACCGAAATTCCTAATCTCAATAAAGTTACAAATCATTTCCGAACACTTTAGTATTCATTTTCTAGTATTCTTTTAGATTTTTAGGGTGTTTAGCTTCATTTTTCTTTGAATTTTTTGTTTGACTGCTCAAATTCCCCTGTTTTACTAGTTCATAAGGTTTGTATTTTTTCATACTGCTCAATAGTTGCAATGTGATATGTTTAATTGTTTTCAGTGTACTTATTATGCTTTGAATGATTACAAATGGCTTCTGTTCTGTTGGAGCATATAGGATTGATGTTGAAGCTTCCAAATATCTTCATCACATTGTATAGTGTTAGTTATCTAGTTCGGGTGAACATTGTTCATCACCCGAACTAAATCTTAGAGAATAATATCAGGAAGACTTTAGGTCGGGTGAACTAACTCTTCACCAGAGTTAAGTTCAAGTTCACCCGAACTAAAGTTAAATAATATTCTAATTTTTAGTTCACCCGAAGTGTTTTTAAATAAACATAAGGGTAGTTATAATGTAATAGTTAGTTAGCTTAGAATATAAATAGTGGTGAAAGCAGTTCAGAAAGTGTGAGTTTCAGAATCATTTATTCTATAACAAACTTTCACGCCAGGCTTTGAAAATAATATCTTCAATCGTTGAAATCCTTGTTCTAAATTCAATTAGTTTAATCAATAATTTGTTATTCCGCAACCTATTATTGATTCCTCACATTGAGTGTTATAGCTTTGAGGATTGATCAGACCTAACAAGTGGTGTTGTGTTATAACTTAGTCAACTTAGTTTAACTCACTAATACTGCTTCTAACTACGGCTAAAGTAACTTACAAGATGAATACGGAAGTTATTAAGAAGTTACTACGGAAGACAAGTTAATACGGCTGTTCAACAAGTTACTACGGAAATTTTTCATTACTACGGAAGATGTTTATTACTACGGACAACTCAAGTTACTACGTACTTGATGTTACTACGGATATACTTGCCATGCACGTTCAAGATAAATAGATATAGTTTCAATTGTATTCAAAGTATGTTTGTTTCCTTTTAGATAGAGATGTAGATTTCTAGTTTATCTAGAATAGCCTCAAGGTCTATAAATAGTAGATCCTTGTAAGATAGGAAACACGTTGTATTGATAATTCTGATTAATACAATTGAGGCTTAACATTCGACAAATATAGTGTTCTTACTCATTCGTATATTTCAATATTTGTTTGTTAAATCAACTTATAAATATCAAAGTGTTCATCTCCGCTGCTGAACTTCTTTGATAGATCACGATCTAACAAGCTTAAGGTTAACGAAGTATAATAACTTATTTGATCCTGACAAGTGGTATCAGAGCACGTGAGGTGCTTTAGATCCATTGATCAACAAGTTGACAATCCTCATACGCAAGAATCACGATAATCATCATGGCTGATGTTTCAATCAACAAAGTTCCTGTACTCAATAGCAACGAATTCGATTTATGGAAGCTACGTATCAAGCAACACATCCTACTATCTGACTACACAGTTTGGGATGTCATCATCAATGGTAACAAGCCTGCTGCAAATCAAGGAGCTGATGGACAACCTGGTATCTTGGCTCGTCAACCATTGACTGATCAGGAGAGAAGAGAAAAACAAACGGAGATTAAGGCACTTAGTATTCTTCTTATTGCCATACCCAACGAGTATCAATCTCAATTTGAAGAATACAAAGACGCTAAATCCTTTTGGGAAGCATTGGAGAAAAGATTCAGCGGTACAAAGAATACCAAGAAGAACAAGAAGGCTCTTCTTAAGCAGGAGTACGAGAATTTCAATGCTTTGAAAGAGGAGAGTATGACTCAAACGTTTGATAGATACATAAAGCTCACTGGAGAGATGATAAGTGCAGGAGTTCAATACGACAAAGATGACATCGACAGAAAGTTCATAAGAGCTCTAGGTAAGGAATGGATCATCTATACCGTATCCTACAGACAAGGAGATAAATTGGAAGAATTGGAACTAGATGATCTCTACAACGACCTACGAGTCTTTGAATCCGAAGTTGAAGCAAATAAACCCAACAGCGGCAATCACAGTATTAATAATTTTAATACTGCTCTTATCACAACCTCTGGAGGAACAAAGCATGAAGGTGGAGAAGAGATATCCTTTGAAGCGTTCATCTCACAAAGCTCAAATCTCACTAGTGATGACGTAAAGCAGATTCATCAAGATGACTGGGAAGAGATAGATTTGAAGTGGCAAGCTTCCATGTTAGCTCTACGTGCTAGGAGATTTGTGAACAAAACTGGACGAAGATTCAATCCAAGGAACAATGAAAGAATTACCTTTGATAAAAGCAAGGTGTAGGTGCATTTGTTAGTTACTAGATTCATATGTAAATAACGTTTATTCTAATATCAGTCTTTGTATTGTTTGGATATTAATATTGAGTGTTTGATTAATTATATGCTTGAACGTTTACGTTATTATGAATTAATCAAATATATGCTTTGTGATGTTTAAATAATATTCAGATTCCATTCGCACGGATGAGGATGCATCTGTGCGCATGAAGGTTCCATTCGCACGAATAATCAAAGATAAACCAAATATTATTAATAAACGTTAATGATTACAATGGTTTAAACTGAGAAATCGTGGTAAGGCTAAGGAGAAGATTGAACATAATCTTCTCCCTAATCCGGTGATCGGCCGGATCGGGGCGCCTCAAAAACCCTAAAAACCGCTGCTAAAATCACAGCCTCTCTCACTCTTCAAGAACCCTCTTGAAAATCTTACCCTAAAAGATGCAGAAAATTCACTATATATAGGACTGTTTCTCATCCGTACGGATGAGATTCTTGTCCGTACGGATGAGACTCTCATCCGTACGGATGGACGTTAAGCAAATCAGACCAAATATAAGTGTTCATCCGCACGAATGAGACTCTCATCCGTGCGTATGAACCCACATCCGCATGAATCAATGCAGAAGGTGAATTTCGCACTTTTACAACCAACTAGGTGTACAACATTACAAGTAAACATTAATAATGCGTTTGCAAAGCTATGGACATCCAAAAAGTGCATCAACAAACTCCCCCTTGGACATAGCTTGCAAATTCTTGTAGACACCTCTTGCAATCTTTAGTCAGTCTCTGCCGTGGTATCAATATTTCTTGAATCTTCAAGCTTCATCAAAGTCTTCCCGAATAAACATGACAAATCAAACTTCGAACACCAACGATTTCCGCTCGTTGTTGTCGAAATGCTAACTGGACATTCTGTAGTTTCTCTGACTTCACTTGAATAAACATGCAGCACATAATACCATAAGCAGTAAGACTCCCCCTGAGACTGAACTCTACAGACTTCGATACGATCATTTCAATAATGTGACAATCTTCACATACAACAATCTGCTATGAACTACCAACTGTAAATTTCCCCCTCCAGATAAGCTCATCCCAATATGTAGACATTGTAGCTCAAATCGTCTTCATCATGACTTAAAATGTATTAGGCAAAAATTAGAGGACTCCATTCACAACTAATAATCCGTAACAAATTGGCACACATTCAGATTCATCAAAGATCATGCATCATAACCTGTGATTGCGAAACAATAACCAGATTCCCTCCACAACGGAATCATAATAAACGCGGAAAAAATAAATAAACGTTAATGGCCCATAAATAACCGGATGTTCCCGATTACCCCACAAAAATCTTCATAATACTGTTTTTCTCCACAACTTCACTTTAAAACTGACCCGATAAAATAAGGAGATTACATACCGGATCTAGACATGATACAACCGAAAGTGAAGGTTCTGATCCTCATCCGTACGGATGAAATACCCGTTCGTGCGAATGAGGACTTATCCGTACGAATAAACATTTAATCTCAACTGATTCTTTCAAGCGCACGGATGAAGAGGTCATCCGTGCGGATCACCTTCTGGTTCGTACGGATGGATCTATCCGTTAGTCTTGAACTGGAACACCTCATTCGTACGTATGACTTAACTCATTTGCACGCATGAATTCACATCCGTACGAATGAACTTACATCCGCACGGATGAAGTTCGTCGATAGCTGGTAAAACAGTCCGCCGACAGAAAACCCAAAATCCCTTTTTGGTCATTTTGATCGCGATTTGGACCCCGTAAAATGCCCAGAGACTCCAGATAACCTGATTTACAAACCCTTTCAACCATACCATCAATCCAACCTCAAAACATAACAAAATTAATCCGAAAACTTGGAGAAAAGTCTAAACCTTTTAACGTCTTCAATCCCGTTTGATCCAGATCAAGAGCACGGTGTTAACCGGCTCTGATACCAATTTGTTGGGGTTGTATGGATCTTAATACGTCAACGTTATATCAATAACCTAGCTGAAATAAGCTATCGATTATCTAGCGAATATTTAACCTTCGGAAACTAAATCAAACCAACGATAGTTGATAAGATTAGACCTTAGGAAGACTATTCGGATGATTGTTTATACTTGATTATCACTTCGGAACACTAAGAAAACGAGCAGCAGCAGTTCGGTACGCACAGAAACCCTAGCCAAACTTCACCGCAATGCAGAAATAAGATGGGTATATATAGGCCCAGCTTTTCATCCCTACGGATGTGAATTCTATCCGTACGGATCACTTACTGTTCGTGCGGACATGATCTCGTCCGTACGTATGTAACATGTTAATAAACACTTCGTTTACTTAACTTATTCGTGCGAATGGAACCTTCATGTGCACGGATGCATCCTCATCCGTGCGAATGGAATCTGAATATTATTTAAACATCACAAAGCATATATTTGATTAATTCATAATAACGTAAACGTTCAAGCATATAATTAATCAAACACTCAATATTAATATCCAAACAATACAAAGACTGATATTAGAATAAACGTTATTTACATATGAATCTAGTAACTAACAAATGCACCTACAAACTCCCCCTAGGAACTAGATTCTATGTATTCAGTCTTCAAAAATCTTTGTTGCTGCCCAAAACCTGTCTTCGATCTGTCCTCTTAAGCATGGATCTTGTAAGCAAAACATACACGTACGACTTTGTTGAAACGCATCGCTTGATCCATATCTTTGACATCACAGAATATAGGACACTGATACAAAGCATAAATATCATCATCTGTCAAATTTCTAATCCACATCGGATCAAAAATTCGCACTGTTTCCCAAACACCTTTCCGCTCCAACACAATCACAGCTTCTGTGGTTCGATCATCATAATACCACCATTTAAATCTCCGATGAAAATCGGCTTTCATTTGGCGTAGTGGAATCTTCTCCATAACCTTTGGCGCTTTATACGTGACGTGCTTCAAAGCTTTACCTGTTCTTCGATTCTTCCGATCTTTGGAGTAGGTAATCTTTGGATACTGTGGCCTAAGGTATTTCCACGATGATTTGAACTCATAATGAAGCTGCTTCTCCAACCAAGTTGCTTTATCATCTTTCTCACTATACAGCAACTTAAGACGAGCCAACTGCATCATATCAAAATATGGCAACGTCTTCAAATCGTGAGCGCGTTTAAAATAATCTATGCCCCGTTCTCGCTTGATTGCATAAACATTCAAATCTTCCAAGTAAGCCCAACTGATTATCTGACCTTCAGTCTTCGCACCCTTCAAAGAGTAAAACTTCGTATAATTTGGTTGAACAACTTGTTGAGACGGGCAAATACATCCTTTCACTGCCTGACGCCATTCAGCCTTTTTAACATTCAATTCTTCTTGACTTGGTGTAGCTTGACTGGCCGCTGGATGTTTCTCTAACTTCCGATTAAGATCTTCATCATTGACGTCAAACATTGCATCGTCATCAGGAAGATCCTGGAAATTGTTCGACTGATAGATAGGCTCTGTTGAATCAACATTCGGCTCAAACACTATCTCATCATCATCATCATCAGAATCGGGAGAATTTACGTCAGAAGCAGATGCAGATTCGTCAGAAATAACTTCATCGGGATTCATTTCAAATAATTCTGCAATCTGTTCTTTGGACAAACAATGTACTATCTCTCCTTCTTCTTTGTCATGCTCAACACTAAACTGTATTACCCCCTGCATATCCAAAATGTGAGTTAAATTGGACTTTATGTGAGATATAGGAGTAATATCATGCTGCGATTCACTCGTATGTTCTTTACCATCTTCATCAGACTCCGTGTTTTCACTTCCTTCACCAGACGGGTCAGCAGATGCATCGACTGGTCCTTTGAGTCTGAATATTCCATCATCACCTGCAATCATACTGTCTTGTATCAGATTGGTAGCATCCTCCAACTTCTTGATCTTCTCGGTAATAGGTACCAATTCCTTGTTCTTGTTGGAGCAATCCTCAATCAACAGCTTCTGCGAATCAATCAAACGATTTTGATCCTCTATCTTCTTCGACATTTCAGCTCGTTCTACTTCCCCTTTTGCCACCAAAGCATTCAGTCTCTTAATTTCTTCATCCTGTAGCTGCTGTTTAGCTAAAACACTCAATAACATAGAATTCAAAATAGAGAACTGAGCAGAATCAGGAATCTGCATTGACGACGATGATCCACCAGCAGTTGTTGTTATGGTAGCAGTCGTCATGATAGGTTCATTTTGTTGGGGACCTTGCTGTGACTGAGAAACCGTAGGAGGAGGAACTGGAGTTGCAGAACTGGCAGTCGACTTTGGATCGATGTCAGAACGTTTCACCAGCTTGAAACGTTTTGAAGATTTCTCCCTTGTCTTGATAATATCACCCAACGATCTACCTGCAGACGGTACTTTTCTTTTCCGTACTGAAGGAGTTTCTTCAGTACTGATAACAACATCATCTTCATCTCTCAAACTTACTTGAGATGATGATCCACCAGCAGCCGGAGATTCAACTAGAATAACCTCAATATCGGAATCAGATTCTTGAGGCACAACTATATCCTCAGTATCCGAGTCACTGTCCTCGTGTCGCCATTTCTTACCACCAGGACGTACATACTCTGGATTAGCAAGATGTCCAATCAATCTTTTCTCCGTAGGCTTCACATCCTTGCCTTTGTATGAAAGCATGCGTACCATAGTTGCATCATTCATCACGTCTAGCTTGATTGCATCATCATCATTCTTTGGCAAGTTTGGAATCTTCACATCCAGGATTATTTGCACAAATCTAGCATACATCAAATACTTCTGCTTCTTCATCTCCAAATTCTCCGTCATGTGCTGCAAAATCATTCCCGAAAAGTTAAACGGAATGTTCAGCACCAATGCAGCAAACGCGCTCTGAATAGTCTCTCGCATTTCATCATGCCCAGCTTTCCGAGGACTCAAACAGTGCTGCAACACATGGCACAGATACTTGTATTGAATGCTAAATCCCGATTTCGTAATCACTCCCTTTTGAATATCACCAGCGTACTTCACCCTCAGAAACAACCCTCTGACTAGATACTTGTTCAGCCTCGTAGGCATTTCCACTGAATCCTCAAAGCCGATAACTTCTCGGATAACTTGTTCATCAATCACGACATCAGTCCCGATAACTGAACTGTGGATTTGAACCTTTCCATCTTCACGTACAACTCTAGCATTTTCCCAGAAAGCTGGTATATGACTCAAGTAAGGCACACGCTCAGTAGAGATAGCCTTGAAAATTCTTGACCGCTTCAAGAATTGGATGATTCCAGCAAAATGTGTGGCATTACGGGTCTCCTCGTTTAGATAAGCGCACATATTGTTCTTCGTACCAACGATCAAGCCAGCGCTTTGAGATTGAGAGGATTGTGCCACAGTTGCATCAACGTTAGAAACGGGGATTTCAGCCATTTTCCTGCAAACAGAAATATAGACATTCGAAAGCAAAACAGTTAGAATAAAATTCAAACTTTTATGTTTTCGTTATGGACATCCGTACGAATGAACTAATCAAACCAAACGGATTACATTCTGTACATTCGTACGAATGACTTAACCATTCGCACGAATGAAAATCCTATCTGCACGGATGAAACTACATTCGTGCGAATGAAGTTCATCAGAACTGTTGGTTTTCCAAAAACCTAGATTTTCATAAACACCTGTTTTTCGTCACAAAAAATACACCAACATGTTCGCAATGTACCGATTTACTAAACCCCTAACTCAATTTGTCATAACAAACACACACAAATGACCGATTGATTAAAGTCTATTTAAAACCTAAAATCAACGATTAAACCTTTAAACAGTCGTTATACCTTAAGTGGTTTATATGGTTTTGATCGCGATACAAAGTTACACAATAAAAAGGGATTCAAAAAACTCTTTCCAACACTTTGAAAATTTTGTGAAAATTTCTCTCAATTCGGACGAATGTGGTATGAATGTGAACAGCTCAGACGGATCTGAAACATATATATACCCGTTTCTCATTCGTACGAATGTGAAAGACATTCGCACGAATGTGATGATAGTTCGCACGAATGTGATGATATTCGCACGGAGGAGAATTTTCAGCCTAAACAATACCTTTCCTTTGATTCGTGCGATTGAGTTGTTTATCCGTGCGTATGTAACTTACATTCGTACGAACGTGCTGTAGAACTCATAAACATAAATTTCACTTTTCTTCAAAAACAAACACCCAGTAAACGTTAAGCACATCAATTTCAGAAAGAATAAACGTTTTGCTCAATGAAACATTAATTTCGAAAGATTCTAACTAAAACTTCATCAACAATCATGACTTTAAGAATTTAACATTAATCTCTGTTTCACATTTAGCTCTCAAGTCACGACAAGCAACCGTAAAACTAACAAAATAAACTATAAAAACAAAATAAAATAAGATTAAAAATAAAATCTTTTTGTATTTTTCTGTTTTTGGTAAATCAAAGGAAATTTTAACTAAGACAAAATAATGAAAGTTTAAAAATTTAACTAATAACTAAACAAACTAAAATTCACATTCTTTTTGTGAGAATCTTTTCGAATAGGGATCAGACAAGGTTAATTCGGACCTACACAAGGTTATCAAGAGCAAATTAGATTAGTTGAGTGGCAAAGAGAGGACTTATTAGTAAAACTTAAGATGGCCAGGGAGGAGATCAAAATACTAGGAGAAAAACATGATAAAGTTGAGTTAGATGTAGGGAAATTAGAACATGCTTCACAATCAGTTAATAACCTTATTCAACAACAAATACATGGAAAGGTAAAAGTTGGTTTAGGTTACAAAGAAGTTGCCCCTCCATTTAACCAAAACTATATCCCTCCATCCTTAGATGAACCTAGGATTCCTATCTCTCAGACACCTCCAAAAGAATCATTCAATGTTGATCCAATCAACTATGATGAAGTTCTGATTGAGGACTTAGTTGAAGAGAATAAACTGAACATTGTAAAAGACAAGAATATTCCTTTGGAAAATCACTTAATCACAATCGAAGATATTACTCAACATTCTTCACAAAGTTTAGTGTCTATGCCATCTCATGATCATAGTAAGAAAGTAAACGAAAATGCATCCATTAATAGTAAAAACAAAACAGTCCCTAAGGAAAAAGAAAAGACTTGGATACATATAGGTAAAAGAGGAAATCAACGAAATATGAACCAAGTAAAAGCACAAAAAGGTCAATTTCCTAAAATTTATGTTAAGGGATGCTTTATAGGTAGAAAATTGAATCACTATGCAAAATTTTGTTATCATAATCCTCAAAATCAAAAGCAAGTGATTCAAAAACCACATCACGGGTTGGGATACACTAGAAAGGTTGAGCATAAAAAGAAACCCATGAACAGTAGTAACAAAATAAATCATGTGCACAACAAATTTGTTACTACGGATTCAGGATGAAAACGTGTTAACAAAAACTTATTTTCTAACAGTAGAAATAGAGTTAATACTGCTAGACAAAATTTTGTTTCTACTGCAAAACTTAATACGGTCAAAAATAATGGTGTTAATACTTTTCGTATTAATACTGTGAAAAATAACCGTGTTAATACGGGTCGTGTTAATACTGCCAAAGGTAACTTAGTTACTACGGCTCATGTTAATACGGTGAAACAAAAGCATGTCAAACCAGTATCTGTTCCTACTGTTAAACCAAAATCTGTTAACACCAAAATTGTCTCAAAAGCTAAAACATTCAAACAAGTATGGCAACCAAAGATCAAAGTAACTCAACCACCTATTCCTATTGATTTTTCCAAACTAGTCCAAAGGAAGGTGAGTTACTTTGATGAGATGGGCAAACCCAAGTCAGCTTTGGCTTGGGTTCCCACCATAAACTAACTCCTATTGTTTATGTGCAGGTTCAACCAACAAAGGAAAGTGAGAGCAGTTGGCATGTAGATAGTGGCAGTTACAGGCACATGACAGGCAACATGTCATGTCTTCGGGACTTTGAAAAGTTCAATGGAGGATATGTTGCATTTGGAGGCAATCTAAAAGGAGGAAGAATTTCTGGCAAAGGAACAGTAAGCAATGGAACAATACACTTCAAAGATGTGTATTATGTGCAACAGTTGCAGTACAATCTGTTGAGTGTCTCTCAAGTTTGGGATGAGAAGCATACAACTATATTCACTACATCTGAATGCATCATCATGAAGCCTGGATATGTCATAGATGAGAGTATGATCTTACTCAGAACCCCAAGAAGAGACAATGTCTATTGTCTGGACATGTCTAAGGTCCAACCAACTTCACCTGAAGCATGCTTTCTTTCAAAAGCTACTTTAGATGAATCCGCTCTGTGGCATAGGAGAATGTGCCATATGAACCTAAAGAATATCAATCAATTGGTCAAATCAGGATTGGTCAGAGGTCTCCCCAACAAACAGTTTACTCTTGAGGATAACTGTTTAGCTTGCCTGAAAGGGAAACAGCACAAACCATCTCACAAGTCAAAGGAGATCAACACTAACACCACTCCTTTACATTTACTTCACATGGGTCTGTTTGGTCCTACCAATGTAAAGAGCATTGCAGAGATGTCTTATTTCCTTGTCATCACTGATTACTTTTCTAGATACACATGGGTGTACTTTATGGGTAATAAGGATGAGACAAGTCAGTTACTAATCACCTTCATCACCAAGATTGAACATCAAATCAACTTCAAAGTCAAGAAGATTAGATGTGACAATGGAACAGAATTCAGGAACCAAGTGATGAATGAGTTTTGCGAGAAGAAAGGAATTGAGAGGCAATTCAGTGCGGCCAAAACTCCTCAACAAAAAGGAGTTGCTAAAAGAAGAAATAGAACATTGATTGAAGCAGCTAGAAGCATGTTGGCAGACTCCAATTTACCCATCTTTTTCTGGGCGGAGGCTGTTAATACTGCTTGCTATGTTCAGAACAAGGTTCTTCTAGTTAAGTCTTAAAACAAACCTCCATATGAACTCCTCCACAAGAGACAACCTTTAATCAGCTTCTTAAAGGCATTTGGATGTCCCTGCACAGTCTTAAACTCTAAAGACTATCTTGGTATGTTTGAAAGCAAAGCAGATGAGGGAAATTTCGTTGGATACTCATCACAGAGCAAGGCATATCGTGTTTATAACCACAAAACAAAGATTATTGAAGAAAGCTCCAATGTGACATTCAACAAACACACTCCTACCAAGAAGGGTCAAGGTCCAAACTGGGTTTTTGATTTGGACGCATTAACCAAATCATTAAATCTTAACTTTGATTTTCAATCCACATCAATTCCTACTGATTCAGTTAATGCGGAAAAATCTGTTAATACGGACCCTATTCCTACTGTCCATTCTGTTAATACGGACTAGGTTCCTACTGCTCCAGTTTTTGGCACTGAAAGATTGGATGTCATGGAGTACATCAATCTTCCAATTTCTACGGATGATCCACTTCCCATCTTTGACACTATATCTCATAATGAAGCAGGTAGTTCTTCCCAACAAGAAGTAGATGATGCAAATGAAGATAAAGAGGTTCCAATCTCTACAACTACTGATAATGATGATACCACACGCTCAAATGGAGTTCCATTTCTAGTAGAAGAGGATGAGAATGGAGTTGAACAACTTATTCCTGACGATTTTTGAACATACACTACTGACATACCTTCTTCAGTTACTACTCCTCCCTCTACTGCCTATTTCCCAAGCAATGAAATGCTCGATTTGAATGATACCAACTTAGGAGTAGACTTAAGACTTGAGAAGATTCCATCCTCTCGTGTTTCAAAGAATCATCCACCTTCTCAAATCATTGGTGATCTTGACTTCTCAATGGAGACTAGAAGTCAAACAAAGTCCAAAAAGGATCCTATGAAAGCTCTTATCAACACATGTCTATTTGCCTGCTTCCTTTCTCAAATGGAACCAAAGAAAATCCAAGAGGCATTAACGGATCCACACTGGATAGAGGCATGTCAAGCCGAGCTACTTCAATTCAAAATACAAGGAGTCTGGGAATTAGTTGAAGTCCCATTTGGCAAGAAGGTGATAGGAACAAGATGGATCTTCAGAAACAAGAAGGATGAACGGGGTATAGTGATCAAGAATAAAGCAAGACTGGTTGCACAAGGCTACACTCAAGAAGAGGGAATTGATTATGAAGAGGTCTTTGCTCCAATGGCTAGGATTGAAGCTATTAGATTATTCCTAGCATTTGCTTCATGGGATTCAAGGTATATCAGATGGATGTCAAGAGTGCCTGCCTCTATGGAGTTATTGAGGAAGAGGTATATGTCAAGGAACCCCCTGGATTTGAGGACCCTCAACATCCTCACATGGTCTACAAACTGGTAAAAGCTCTCCTTCATCAAGCACCAAGGACTTGGTATGACACACTTTCTGACTACCTTCTACAAAACAACTTTCAAAGAGGAACTATTGACAAGACATTATTCTTCAAGAAAACTCACTCAGATATCCTTCTTGTTCAAATATATGTTGATGACATCATCTTTGGATCCACCAAAGATGCTCTGTGCAAAGAGTTTGAAGAATTAATGCACACAAAGTTTTAAATGAGCTCCATGGGGGAACTCACTTTCTTTTTCGGTCTACAAGTCAAGCAGAAGACAGATGGTCTCTTCATCATCCAATCCAAGTATGTCAAGGACATTCTAACTAAATTTGGATTTCTAGATGCCAAGATAGCAAGCACACCCGAAGAAACTCACAAACAATTGACTGCTGGTCTTGAGGGGGAGGATGTGGATATACATAACTATAGATCAATGATAGGCTCCTTAATGTATCTCACAGCTTCAAGACCAGACATCATGTTTGGAGTTTGTGTATGTGCAAGATATCAAACAAGACCCAAAATTTCACACCTGATTGCAGTTAAGAGAATCTTTCGTTACCTGAAGGGCAAGCCCAACTTAGGCTTATGGTATCCTAAAGACTCTCCCTTTGACTTAATTGCTTTTACTGACAGTGATTATGGTGGTGAAAACTTAGACAAGAAATCAACAACTGGAGGGTGTCAATTCATTGGCTCAAGACTGGTGTCCTGGCAATGCATGAAGCAATCAACTGTGTCTACCTCTTCCACAGAAGCTGAATACATTACAGCTGCTAGTTGTTGTGCTCAAGTGCTTTGGATACAAAACCAAATGATGGATTATGGTTATTCATTCATGAACACACCAATTTTCATTGACAACCAAAGCACCATTAGAATCATCAACAATCCAATCAAACACTCCAAGACAAAGCACATAGAGATACGCTACCACTTCATAAGAGATTGCAACGAAAAGAAGTTAATTCATGTTGAGAAAATCCACACTGACAATCAGCTTGCTGATCTTCTCACAAAAGCATTCGATGTGGGAAGATTCACATTCTCACAAAAGCATTTTAGTATTGTACTATGTTACTACTGCAAAAGTAAAAGTAGAAATAAATTTTAACCAAAGTTTTATTAAGTACGGCCAACTTATCAGTATTAAGGGAAGGTTTAACTACTACTGGCCTTAATATCATAATACAGACGGAATGATTAAGACTGTTTAGTATTGTTGTTACTACGGACCTCTGGTTAATACTGACAGTAATTCACATTACTACGGACAGTCCAGTTAATACGGCTGGTGTACCATTACTACGGTCATTAATCAAATTACTACGGTTATTATTTGTTAATACTGCAACTCACCGTATTAAAAGGTTTCTTAATTAATAAGTATTCCTTAATTAATGGTGAGTTGACAAGTCAAAATACAACTTGTAACTAACTTTTACACGTGGCGATAAACCATTGGACCTAATTTTTAAAATTCAGGCGCGAGGTACAGCTACAATTGACACGTGGCAACTTTCAATTGCACCGTTATTTTTAATCATCACCCGCGTCTAATCCCAATCGCCAAGTTGTTACATTTTCACCGTATAAATAGGGATCTTTTTAACCGTTTAATTACATACCTTTCTTAAGAACCCTAAAACTTCTAAAAAGTTACCGTTACAATCAAATCTCTAAATTTTCTTTCATTGTTTGATCAATTTCTTGCCTCATTGTTTACTGTAATCTAAATCGTTTCTACATTACTAACAATGGCTAATCTCCAATTTTTCATGACACATAACATGGTGGCCTACTTGGTCAAGCACGATGACAATCAAGATTTTCATCCCATCATCGATTTCTTGCAACAATCCCACATTAAACTTGCTTTAACAATTAGCCCTGAAATACATGAAACACACATAAGGGATTTTTGGGTTTCTGCGGAACTAAACACCGATGGTGATGTACCAGTCATCAATGCCACAGTAGATGGCAAAGAAATAACCGTTTCAGAGGCAATATTGCGTACACACCTTCAACTACGTGATGCAGCAGGTATAACTCAACTTCCTAATGAAACAATTATTTCAAACTTTGAAAGAATGGGATATGAGGGGGACTTGAATATTTCAACGTTTTTAAAAGCAAAATTGTCCCCCCCCAATGGAAATACTTGTTGCATAATTTGCAACAATGTCTTTCTCAAAAGAGAACGGGTTGGCATGAAGGTAGCTCTGCTTTGGCAACAGCCATGGTGTGTTTGGCAACAAACCAAACATACAATTTTTCAAATCTTATCTTTGAAGGAATGAAAGGGAACTTGGTAAACTTAAAAAATAAATTTCTAATGTATCCAAGATTCCTACAACATGTTTTTAACTGTGAAATCAAAGATCTTACTAGATCTCCAAATTTTTTCTCATCTCATGCTTATTCAAAGAAAGTTTTCACTAATATGAGGAGAGTAAACAAAGGATTTTCAGCTAATGTGACCCCATTGTTCTCAACAATGATGGTGGGAACAAGTTCACAAGATGAGGGACAAGTGACTTCACCTCTGTCCCAGCCACCATCTTCTATTGTTACAACCACAAGCACCACTGCGATTTCTGTTGCAAGTGCTGAGGTTATCTTACCCGAGGCTACAACTACAGTTTCTACTGCAAGTGTACCTCCAGTTAATACTGTGAGTTCTACTCCAGTTAATACTGCCACAGTCACCACTTTTGGGACTTCACCCACAGTTTCTACACCTCACTCACCACCACTAGTTGCTTTCACAAGAAGAGCCAAGAGGGTTCATCGGCCTCTTGTGCTTCAAACTTCCCCACTCTCTCAAACTCAAAAGTCTTTACCTGAATCATCTTCAGGAAAGACACAATCAGGGGAAAACATTGAGCATACCCCCTTGCTCACTGAGGTGGTCCATAAGGAGGGGGGTGACCATTTGGGGAGGGCTAATACTACTGCAGCCATCACTTCTCATAGTGAGGTTCAGGACAGTATTAACATTACTAAGACCCAAACCACGGCAACACTGTTTTTGGATGATGATTTCTTCACATCTTTTGATAGTGGTCCCTGGTGCCAAGAAACCACAGGGGAGATACATGTTTCTGCTAGGCAGGAAGGTATCTTTACACCCTATGATCTACCACCTGTTGGTACTCAACAGGCAAGGGGTGAGGGTAGCTCTAATCTCAACAATGAATTGATGGATATGTACAAAGCTGTCATGGTTAAGGTGGATAAACAAGGGGAAACTCTTGCCACATTAACAAATTTGGTGCAACAGTTGCTGGCTCAACAAGCTCTTTTATCAGCTCAACTCTTGCCCAAAAGCACATCCACAAGGAGCATTGGCACATCTCTAAAGCCTTACAGCTCTTCTTCCTCTGATGATACTCCTCCATCTGATAAAAAGAGGGAGAAAGAACAAGATTCACATATTTTATCATCTGAAGAGAGCAAGGGAGAAGAAAGAAAAAGTGATGAGACAGTGATCACTGCAACCTCTGAGCAAAGTGAATAAATGGAGATTGAAACAGAAGGTGTCGAAATGGAGATAGATAGTTCACCTAAGGGGGAGAAGGAAAGAGAAGGTGAAGACATGGTAATAGATGAAGAAGGAGAAAAGATGTTGGTGGATGAAACTACTGAAAAGGAACAAACAGTTGAGGGGGAGCAGATTATGGATGAATCAGTTGAGGGGGAGCAAGCAATGGAAATAGAGATTGATGAAGAAGTAATTTCTACGGATGAATTCATTACTACGGACCCTCTTGTTACTACGGCCTCTCAGACTGAAGTATTTAATGCGGATGTCCCAGTTTCTACGGCTCCTCAAATTGAAGTGATTACTACGGATGCTGAAATGCTTTCTACGGATACCATTACTACTGCCAGCAATCCAGTTACTACGGAGAGTCCCATAGATACACAACCTCAATAGTTCACTACAACACCTCCAACATTTTATCAAGCATCTCATAAAATTCAAGGAAGTGAACCAGTTCAAGCTATTCTTTCTGAAGCTACAATAGTCACAACCTCAGCATCTATGGTCACTACCTCTACCATTGATGAACAAGCTGCTGCTGCAGATTTAATGAAGATGGAGATGGCCAAGATCATTGCAGAAAGAAGACTTGAAGCAGCAGATATTCCTAAAGCAAAAGCTCTTACAATTCCTGCAGCCTCTCAAAGCTTAACTCCAGAAACTGAATATGTTGCAGATCCTTCTAGACCTTCAGGTATAAGACCACTCACTGTACCTCCTGCTAGATCATATGTTCCACAAATTATTACAGAGGTAAAGCCTGAAGAAAAGGCTAAAGGAAAGAAGATAGCAGAGGATCTGAAGGAAAAAGAAAAACTTAAAAAGAAGAAGGAAAGAGAGGACAAGCTTGCAGAGTTTGTTGCTCTACAATTTGCAACTGAAGACTTAGATGTGGGAGATGACACCAAGATGCAGATTGAGAAAATGGAAAGAATTCAAAGGCTGAGAGAAGAGGAATTGGCTGTGAGGGCCATGCTTGAACAAGAGATGGCTGATAGAGCCAAAGCTGAGTCTGAGAAGAAGAAGGTGCTCAGAAAGAAACAATCAACCAAAAATAAGCTCACTGAAGATAGGCAGAAATTTGTCACCTATCTCAAAACAAAGAACTACAGTGGTAGGTCTTTAGGACCAATGAAGATGGCAAGTTTATTGGAGTTGGTTGAAAAAGAAAGGAAACGTGATGCTCAAAGGGAAGCTGCACTTGCCAAGTTACAAGAAAAGAAAAGGCAAGATATGGAGAAAGCTATGAAGATTGCTCTTGAAACTGGGAGAAAAATACTTGATGAACAAGGAAAGGAATTAACAAATCCTTTTAGTACTGCTCCACCTACGGTTAACCCACCTGAGAAGCCAAAGAGAAAGAAGCTAGCATCCAAAAGAATTCCTCTTACAAAGAAACGAAGAGTAGAAACTGCTATTGCTTCAACTACTTCTCAAGGAAGTCCTACCATTCCACTTGTGCTAGTAAAGCAAGAACCAGTAAATATGGAAGCAGAAGATGATGATATGCAGTTACTCAAGAAAATTGTTCAGCCTTGATCATCAATCTAGAAGGACTAAGGTTTACACCTTTAGTTGTGAAGTTTCCTCTAATCATCGATTGGGAATTCACTGGTGGACCTATGAAGACAGAATATAAGGTCACAAGTCAAGACAAGTCAAAAACAATTGTTCCAGCCTTCCACATAGTGAAAAGGGATTTCTCAAGGGATGATTTGGAGAGAATGTACAAGATAGGAAGGATCAAGTATTCTCATCGCAGAGGTGAATGTGCAGGCATTGATCAAGGCCATGGACTGCTTGTGTGGTTTGTTTGAACCAGGGCATGAAAAGACTAGTTCAGTGTTCAAGAAGGGAGGTCCTACAAATCCAGTCGTCAAGTGGTTTGTTTATGAACGAAGTGGTGTCTACTCAATAGTAAGAAAGCATGGAGCCATGGAGTTTTACTTAGTGGACAAAAGGTATCCACATGAATGACTTGAGGACTTTGAGAGAACTGATTAAGGTCAAGCTACATGGACTTCTTTCGTCAAGGGTAGCACATGAATTGGTTTGGAGTATCTTGGTACAAATCACAGAAGAACGAACAAAAGGAAAAGAAGCAGAATGGCAAAACAAGGACGAGAGAAGAAATGCATAAATAACATTCCTTGTAATGAAGTAGTTAAACAATGTTGATGTATAAAACTTGTACTTTTGATAAGTATTATAAAAGTTCAAAGTTAGGGGGAGATTGTTGGGTTATAACTTAGTCAACTTAGTTTAACTCACTAATACTGCTTCTAACTACGGCTAAAGTAACTTACAAGATGAATACGGAAGTTATTAAGAAGTTACTACGGAAGACAAGTTAATACTGTTGTTCAACAAGTTACTACGGAAATTGTTCATTACTACGGAAGATGTTTATTACTACGGACAACTCAAGTTACTATGGACTTGATGTTACTGCGGATACACTTGCCATGCACTTTCAAGATAAATAGATATAGTTTCAATTGTATTCAAAGTATGTTTGTTTCCTTTTAGATAGAGATGTAGATTTCTAGTTTATCTAGAATAGCCTCAAG
The DNA here is from genome assembly GCA_910822075.1 of Senecio squalidus. Classification (NCBI taxonomy): domain Eukaryota; kingdom Viridiplantae; phylum Streptophyta; class Magnoliopsida; order Asterales; family Asteraceae; genus Senecio; species Senecio squalidus. The sequence continues at coordinate 7,672,875 of CAJVGC010000592.1, forward strand.
GTCTATAAATAGTAGATCCTTGTAAGATAGGAAACACGTTGTATTGATAATTCTGATTAATACAATTGAGGCTTAACATTCGACAAATATAGTGTTCTTACTCATTCGTATATTTCAATATTTGTTTGTTAAATCAACTTGTAAATATCAAAGTGTTCATCTCCGCTGTTGAACTTCTTTGATAGATCACGATCTAACAAGGTTAAGGTTAACGAGGTATAATAACTTATTTGATCCTGACAAGTGGTATCTGAGCTGGAAATCAAATCAAATTTGATTCAGCTTGTTTATCAGAACAATTATAAGCTACATTCGAAGTGTTTGGAAAAGCTATAAGGATTAGAGCATTAAGATCAACGATCATTAAGAATTTCATAAGTTTAAAATTTGGCGGTAAAAGTTATTTTTGAGGTATTTTAGTTGAATAATCAATTTTAAGTGATTTCGTGTGGTAGAGAGTATGGATATGGAGTAATTGATAGGTTTTCTGCAAATTTGGTTGAATTAGCATCAATATAGTATTACTTAGTTCATCCGAATTAAAAAGTGTTCATCCGAGTTAAAATCAATCATCATGTCTGCAATTACTATGAATGCTCCAGCAGTGAACTATAATAACGATACTGGTTATGACGGTAGACCTCCGAAATTACATGGATCACACTTTATGATGTGAAAGTTACAGTTTAAGGCATTTGTGTATTACAATGATCGACATATTTGGAGCTCAATTTTTAATGGTCCTAATCGACCTATTGTAACAGCCCAAGCACACCCGTAGCGTGATATTGTCCGCTTTGTTCACCGGTGCACGGATTTGTTTCTGGCACGGATCTCGTGCCAAAACGCGTCATGCTAGAAGAGGTATCAACCCCCTTATAAAGAAGGATTCGTTCTCCTCTCCAACCGATGTGGGACGGATGTTACAATCCTCCCCCCTTACAGGACACAGCGTCCTCGTTGTGTACATCGGTCCGAGCCCCGGCTCTGATACCATTTGTAACAGCCCAAGCACACCCGTAGCGTGATATTGTCCGCTTTGCTCACCGGCGCACGGATTTATTTCTGGCACGGATCTCGTGCCAAAACGCGTCATGCTAGAAGAGGTATCAACCCCCTTATAAGGAAGGATTCGTTCTCCTCTCCAACCGATGTGGGACGGATGTTACACCTATGATACAGGAAACTAGCGGAGCTGGAATGATAGATGTAGATCCGGAGAGGTACACTGAAGCTTACAATAAGCTGATTGATAGGGATTTCAGAGCACTAGGAGTTGTAATACTTGCTTTGCCTACTGAGATTTATAATAACTTCAAGGATTGTTTTTCTGCTAAGGAATTGATGAATGCAATGGAGTTGAGGTATGAAAGTAGCTTGGAATTGAAGGAAAGCAAGAGAGATATGCTGATGAAACTATATGAAGCTTTTGAGCATGTTAGAGGTGAGAATTTGTCTGAGGAAATTAGTAGATATACATTGTTGGTGAGTAATTTGAAGAGTTTTGTGGTGGTAATGAAAGACAGTGATGTTTGCAAGAAGCTATTGGGGTCACTGCCTTTAAAATGGTATGTTCAAGTGATGATTATTAAGAGAACAACAAATCTGAATGCTATGACTCTAGTGGAGTTGATTGGAATACTACAGTCATATGAAGTTGACATGAAAATTGATAAGAAGGAACAATCTGGAAACTCATATGGATGTGCTTTGAAGGCTCAACCTCCTATGAATTCACCTCATTATTCAAGTCAAGATCAATCTCAACCTCAGTCATATGCAAACTATCACTCTGGAAGCTATCACTCTGGAAGCTGTTGTCCAACAAATTAAACATCTACTAGTTATAACTCAAGTGCATGTGGTGGTTATTCTGGTCAGACTGTTGAATAAAGTGTGCATCATTCACCTTCTGTAAACTCTGGAGCTAATGGAATGGGAGATAAGGAGGTTCTTTATAGGGAATTTTTGGCAAGTTATGAAGCCTTTGTTGCTGGAAGCTTGAACCAAGCTGAACTTGAAAGGGAAGACCTGGAACAACTCCATCCTGATGATTTGGAGGAAATCGACCTCAAATGGCAGATGGCAATGGTGATTGTTAGAGCTACCAGGTTCTTCAAGAAGACTGGAAGAAACAATTTTAGAAAGAAGAATGATGACAAGATGGGATTTGATAAGTCCAGAGTGAAATGCTTCAACTGTGTAGATTATGGACATTTTGCTAGGGAGTGCAGGGCACCAAGAAGGATGAACAACGAAAACAATTACCAGAGAAACAACTATCAACCAAAAGATGAACAGAAGAAGTTGACTGGTGCTGATGTGAAAAATGGAAAAGATGAGGGAAGATCTAGTGGAAAGGCACTGATTACCTTTGGAGAATGCGATGAAGTTCAAGAAAATGATTTCAAGAACAAATCAGTCTCTGCTCTAATGAGTAAGATTAGTTCAGTTTCCACTGATGAGGTACTTTCTAAAACTTGTTCCCTTGCTTGCTTAAATACTGTGAAATACACTAGAGAACGCAATCTGAGCGTGATAAATGAAATTGATTTAGTTAAATTTCATCAAAGAGAATTTATGAAAACTGAAAAAGTGTAAAGAAAAAATTGATTCTTTGATGAATGATGTTGATGTATATAAGGGAAAACTGGGAAGGTTGGAAACTCAACATGAAAACTTATTTGAAAGATTTCAAAAAGTAACAAATGAATTTAAAGATGCTAAAATTCATGTTGAGAAGTTCAATCTGTCTTCCAAGACTTTGAATGGTATTATAGAACATCAACTTGTGCATAAAGCAAAGGCATGTATTGGATTTAATGAAGTACCACCTCCATGCAATGATAATTACTCAATTAAACCTGAATCCACATCTTTTAAGAGTAGTTTATCTGTTGAAAACTCTTTTGATGATGTTTCTGCATTGAAATCTACAGTAGATTTGAATGAAACTTGCTCTTCTGTGAATAATTTGGTTAATTTGACTGTTGTTCCTAGTCTAAATAAAGCTTTTAATTTTGTATTAGGTCAAACATTAAAAGGTTCAAGTAATCAGGAAGATCTATATGAAGAAAAATGTGTTGAAATTTGTAATAATATATAACATGTTGTAATTGAGGAAGAGTTTGTTGAACATGTGCATAACTGCTTGCATGAAAAATGTTATGTGTTGCATGATTTGAATTTTTCTAAATTGTCTGTTAATGAATTGGTGTTGAATGAAATTGCTGTGAATGATTTGTGATTAAATGTGTGATTGTTGAACCAGAAAAAGTCAAGTCTAGGAAGTCAAAAAGAAAAAAAAAGTGTATCACATGCAAAAAGAAAGACAAATTAGAAGAATGTTCGTTGAAATCTAAAGTTAAATTTGTTTCTAATTGTGTTTCAGAATCTGATAAATTGCAATTTGGTCGAATAAATTTTAACCAGTGCATGAATAATTATGAAAAATCCAAAAATGTGAATGGAATGAAATTTGGTAGAATTAATCTTGTATTGCTGATTGGTTTGAAATTACCCAAGTTAAGATATTTTGTATCCGAGTTAAAAAAGCTTGAAAAATGATGATAATATGTTTAAATCGGGTAAAATGAAAATTAAATTTGGTAAACATGTTTAGTGAACAAAATTTTAATTCGGAGGAACAAATGTTTAAGTCGGGTGAAATTTTGAATTTACAATTTAACTCGGGTGTGGAAATTTTTTATTCGGGTGATGAAAAATTTAATTCGGATTATGAAACTTATGTTCCGGAAAGAAAAATGCATGATCATTTTAAGTTTAACAAGGTTAAAAGATTGAATTCCATGTTTACAAAAACTTGGATACCAAAATCTCATTGAATAATGATTATGTGCAGGAGCAATCCACTGCTTCAGAAGAGAATATATGGGTGGTGGATAGTGGATGCTTTAGATATATAACTGGGAATATTATGTTGCTTCAAGATTTCATTGCATTCATTGGTGGAAATATTTCTTTTGGAGGAGATATGGGAGGAACAATTACAAGACAAGGAAAGGTGTCTAATGGCCCATTGACTCTGGAGCAGGTTAATTTTGTGAAAGAACTTAACTATAACTTGCTTTCAGTTTCTCAGGTATGTGAAAAAGAGTACACTACTACTTTCACTTCAGATTTTTTCTATATTCTTAAACGTGAATATGTCATACCAAAAGACATGATTGTTTTGAAAACACCAAGATGTGATGACATTTATATTTTAGATATGAACAATGTTCAATCTACTGAATCTTCAAACTGTTTCATATCTAAAACTACTGAAAAAGAGTCTTATTTATGACATAGAAGGTTTTGTCATGTTAATCTTAAAAGCAAGAATAAATTGGTCACAAATAATCTAGTTTCTGTATTACCTAAAAAGAAACTTTTAATTCCTTGACCATTGTATTTCATGTCACGAAAACAACATAAATCAAGTTTTAAACTTAAGACTCAAAATTCAGTAGATATTGTCCTTCAGCTTCTACACATGGATCTATTTGGTCCAGTCAGTGTAAAGAGTCTTGGCATCAAATCTTATTGTTTAGTTATCACTGATGACTACTCAAGATTTTCATGGGTCTTTTTCCTTGCTCATAAACATGAGACATCTGAAATTATAAAAGACTTTGTTATTCAAATTGAAAATTTATGTGATAAAAAGGTGAAAGTCATTAGATGTAATAATGGCACTGAGTTTAAGAATGCAACCATGAATATGTTTTGTGCACTTAAGGGTATATCTAGACATTATAGCTCACCCTGAACACCTCAACAAATGGGAGTTGCTGAGAGGAAAAATAGAACATTAATTGAGGGAGCTAGAGCCATGTTAAGTGCATCTTCATTACCTATTACCTTTTGGGCAGAAGTTGTGAATACCATGTGTTATGTAAACAATAGGATTCATATTGTTAAGAGCTTAGGAAAGACTTCATTTGAATTATTCTCAGGAAGAAAGCCTTTTATAGGATTTTTCAAAGCATTTGGATGTCAATGTTCTATTTTAAACACCAAAGACTACCTAGGAAAATTTGATTCTAAGACTGATGATGGTTACTTTCTTGGTTATTCTAGTGTTTCAAAATCTTAATAACATAAAAACTAGAACCATTGAAGAATCCATTAATGTGATATTCAATGAATATACACCAAATGTTAAGAATTCTGGTGGTGAATGGTTGTTTGATTTAGATACATTTGGGAATTCATTTAATGGTTTCTGTATAGTTATTTCAGAAGGAATGTAGGTATCAACAGAAGATGTTACTAATGTTGAAGACATTGATGAGTTTGAATTTGGAAATCAAGCAAATACAAGTGCAAGCCCTTCATCAATATTTCATGATCACACCAGTTCATCAGAAGCTACAACAGTTGTGAGTGAAGATAGTTCAGGGAGTCAAACTGAAGCAGACATTCTTCAAGAAGAAGACATTCTGGTATCCTCTGAAGATCAGGACAAGGTTGTAAAAGATCAAGAAATGAATTCTAGTGTAAATAAAATTAATTCGGGTGCACAACATGATATTGAAGATAACTCGGGTGCTTCACAAATTAATTCGGGTGCCCAAGTTGAAGTTGAAGATAACTCTGGTGATTCACAAGTTAATTGGGGTGCACAAATTGAAGTTAAAGATAACTCTGGTGGATCACAAGTTAATTCGGGTGCACAAGTTGAGATTGAAGAAAACTCTGGTGAACCATAGAACAACTCTGGTGCAGAAGCTGAAAATTTAAACAACTCTGGTGAAGCACAATTTAACTCTGGTGCAGAATCTGATATTCATGTGAATGAACCAAGCCATGAACAACCCGGTGAAGCAACTTCCGATTCTCTATTCTTTGATGATATTGTGCCTAATCAAACAAATCCTTCTACTAATATTACTGAGGAAATAAATTCATTTTTAAAAGTTCACAAAACGCATCAACTAAGTAATATTATAGGAAATTTGTATGATGGGGTCAAGACTAGAAGTAGTATTGGTTTAGCAAATTTGTGCTTATTTTATTTGCTTTCTGTCCCAACTTGAGCCAAAGAATGTAGATATTCCATTAACTATAAGTAGTTGGGTAGAGGCTATGCAAGAAGAACTGTTGCACTTTAAGGTTCACGAAGTAGGAACTTTAGTGGAAACACCTATATATGTGAATGTTCTAGGTATTAAATGGATTTTTAAGGTAAAAAGGGATGATAGAGGTATTATTGTGAGGAATAAGGCTAGACTTGTGGTTAAAGGTTATACTCAAGAAGAGGGTATAGATTATGATGATGTCTTTACTCCAGTTGCTAGGATAGAGGCTTTTAGATTGATTTTAGCATATGCTTCTTATAAGAACTTTAAGGTTTATCAAATGGAAGTTAAATCAGTCTTTTTGTATGTAGTTCTTGAAGAGACAGTGTATGTTAGTCACCCTCCTGGTTTCTTGGATCCTCAATACCCTGATCATATGGTCAAATTGGACAAATCTTTGTATGGTTTACATCAAGCTCCTAGAGCTTGGTATGACACATTATCCAAATATTTGATTGACAATTGATATCCTAGGGGAACAATTGATAAGACTTTATTTATTAAGACAGTTGGCCAGGAATCAGTGTTTGTTCAAATATATGTTGATGATATCATTTTTGGCTCAACTAATGATGTACTATGCAAAGAATTTGAATCTGTAATGCATTCAAAATTTCAAATGAGCTCTATGGGAGAGATGTCTTTCTTTCTAGGATTACAAGTTAAGCAGTTGGATAATGGCATTTTTATCAATCAGTCTAAGTTAGTCAAAGATATGTTAGTTAAGTTTGGATATACTGATTTTAAATCTGCTTCCACTCCTATTGACACTAGTGACAAATTACATCCTGATTTAGATGGTGAGAGTGTTGATCAACATTTATACAGGTCTATGATAGGTTCTTTGATGTACCTTACTGCTAGAAGACCTGATATTATGTTTGGAGTTTGTCTTTGTGCTAGATTTCACGCTGATCCTAAAGTTTCCCATTTAATTTTTGTTAAAAGAATCTTTAGATATCTTAAGGGACAACCTTATTTAGTCCTTTGGTATCCTAAGAATTCTAGTTTTGACTTTTTTGCTTATACTAACAGTGATTATGGAGGTTGCAACTTGAATACGAAATCTACTATAGGAGGGTGCCAGTTTTTAGAAAATAGGCTAGTCTCTTTGCAATGCAAGAAACAAACCTCTGTTTCTCAATCTTCTGCTGAAGCATAATACATTGCTGGTGGTTCTTGTACTTCTCAGGTTTTATAGATTCAGAATCAGATGCTAGACTATGGCCTTAACTTTATGAACACACATATTCACATAGACAATATTGTTTCCATGTTCATTACTAAGAACCTGTACAACATTCTAAGACAAAACATATTGAGATTAGACACCACTTCATAAGAGACTGTTTTCAAAAGCATTTGATTCACTTGGTTAAGATTCATACAGACCTCCAATTAGCAGACCTTTTTACAAAGGCGTTTGATGTATCAAGATTCAATTTTCTTGTTCAGGTTATTGGTCTAATGAATCTTGATTGAGTGTTTCTTCAAACTATTTTTGTACATATCTTTGTGCATTTTGTTTTCTTTTTATTTTAAATTTCAAAATGTTGGGGAGAAAATGGGAAAAATCAAAAATATTTTTAAGTCTAGTAGTGTTTCTTTTTAAGTGTGGTAAATACTTTTAAGTCTAGTAATGTTTCTTTGTAAGCCTGGTAGTGTTTCTTATTAAGTCTGGTAATGGTTTTCTTTTAAATCTGGTAGTGGTTTTTATAGATAAAATCCAAAAATATGTATTTTCTGTCTATATAGATAAAATCCGAAAATATGTGCTTTGAGTATGTATATATACATAACTCAAAAAGATTTCTTTCTATTCTATTTTTAAGTTTTTGAGTCTGTTTTCAAGAAAATCAAATACAAAATATGAAAAACCAAAAACGGTATAAAAATTGAAAGTGTTTCACAAAAATAAAATTTCTAAGAAATGAGTCATAAACATAAATTTCAGCATAATTAAATATAGTTCAGTATTTAAATAATTTCTTGAAACCAAATGTTTTCATAAATGCACATATTCTTGTATTTTGAAACCTTTAGCACTATGTGGTTTATATATTGCATAAAGTCATTAAAATTGATAACTGTCAAATGGGAATTCAGTGATTGTCAAGTAGAAAAACAAAGAAAAGATATACTTTCAGTAAATATTGGCATTTAAAATCTATTTATCATAAAAACTATCTAGTTTTAAAGTGATTTTTAATAATTTATTGACTTTGAGATTTTTGATGCTAACTTGATAAACGGCAGAGACATGTGAATAAGTCCAAATTCTTTAATAAACTAGTCTATTGTCCTTTTAGATCATTGATGCTAACTTGATAAACGGCAGAGACATTTGAATGAGTTAAACAATAGTACTAAGTCTCATTTTGAACATAAAAACATGCATATAATCAAAGATATCTTGAGTGAAAAAACAGTTTATAAGGTTGAGAAATCATATTCTGGGGACTCTCAATAAAAATTGAAGATTATTCATGTGTTCATATAAATTCGTTGGTTAAAATGTGTCATAAAACTGCTCTGTTTTAATGATAATAGAGAGCTTGAGATTTCGTATTCGGTTAACGTTTTTATTGAATCAACTAAATGTTATTCATATCTTGTTTAAGTTATAATTCCGCTTCAATCTTTATACAAGAACTGCGTGTTTATCAAAAGTGATTATTAACATTTAAATACTGATTTGCAATTGATTCAATCTTCAATATTAAATTGATAAACTAATTATCTTGTGATTGGATCTTACAAAGACCTAACATAATCAAATAATGATTTGATGTTTGTTTTGTCAACCAAAGTATCATACTTCAATATGATACCCAATTATCCGTTATAATCCTCAGTAATGCACAGAAGTATGTGAGAAAGAGTAGGTTGTATTGGCCCAAGGGTGTTGCCTCTATAGAAACTATTAAAGCTGTTATGATGTTTCCTTGTCTAGAGGTTCACCTTGACAAAAACTTCATGTTTTTTTTATGATTTGTTTTGATTGAATGTATGCTAAATTTGGAGTTTTGCTATACATAATTTGATTATGCAGCACCTAGGCCATTCTGCAATTCATCTTCAACAAGTACTCTTGAATGTCAAATGTCTTTGGAAAGGCTAACATCACGTGCCACCCTTAGACATCCTTTCTTTACCAGGGATAATCTTAAACATTATTAAGCCAAATCCATTCAAGTTGTAAAAGTAAACATGGGTCAAGTGGAAAGAAAGTCTACAAGTAACGACAAGCTCTTTGTAGTACATATATTAACCTAATAAGGGGTTTGGTTGGTCTTTTAGACATTATAGGCTGATAGTAGGGGTGTAATCGAGCCGATTCGAGTCGAGTATTGCCAAGCTCGAGCTCCCCTCGATTACTAAAACTCGGGCTCGAAACTCGATTTGAACTCGACCGAGCTTTAATTTTCAGGCTCGAGCTCGACTCGGTTACTAAAACTCGAGCTCGAAACTCGACTCGAGCTTGATTGGTTATACATATCAAGCTCGAGCTCGGTAATTATTCGTTATTTAAACTCGACTGCACTCGCTTTATATACATAATAGCTTATATAGTATGTATTTAATAAGGTAGGTGTGTAATTTAACATAAGCTCGATAAGGCTCGCGAGCCTCACGAGCTGAGTGTCTTTGAACACGAACTCGACTCGAAAATTTACTCGAGTAACTCGAGCTCGACTCGTTTAAATCGAGTCGATTTCGAATAGTTTGCGAGTCGATCTCGAGTAGCTCGCGAGCTGTCTCGTCTCGTTTACACCCCCTAACTAGGGGTGTAATCGAGCCGAGTCGAGTCGAGTATTGCCAAGCTCGAGCTCGACTCGATTACTAAAACTCAGGCTCGAAACTCGACTCAAACTCGATCGAGGTTTAATTTTCATGCTCGAGCTCGACTCGGTTACTAAAACTCGAGCTCGATTGGTTATACATATCAAGCTCGAGCTCGGTTAATATTCGTTATTTTAACTCGACTCGACTCGCTTTATATACATAATACTTTATATAATATGTATTTAAAAGGATAAAAGTGTAATTTAACATAAGTTAGATAAGGCTCACGAGCTCAGTATCTTTGAGCTCGAACTCGACTCGATAATTTACTCGAGTAACTCGAGTTCGACTTGTTTAAATCGAGTCGATTTCGAATAGTTTGCGAGTCTATCTCGAGTAACTCGCAAGCTGTCTCGTCTCGTTTACACCCCTAGCTGATAGAAATCACATATCTCATTGACCTCAAATGTACAAACCGTAGATGAATTTAACATTGATTAGCTTTGTATCGATTTCCATTGATAAATTGATAGTCCGCTCAAAACTTGTTTTCTTACATTATATTTTGGTCATTTGTTGTTGGTTCTCTTTATTGAAAGAAGTTCAAAAAAATGTATTGGTTTGTAGTTGAGTAATGATATATAGGGGGTGTTTGTTTTAACTTATAGAAGGGGCTTATAAGCTTATGTAAGAGAGATAAACCCATTTTAGGTGTTTGTTTGATATTATTAGCTTAGACTTATGAGCTTATGTAAAAGAGTTTCATATGCTCCTTTTGTGTGGCTTATGGACTTATCAAACATTTTTAGCTTGTTATAAGCAAATAAGCTTATAAGCTACTCAAAATACTTTTTAAATATTTTATATTTTATAAGCTATAAGCTACTTATAAATCATAAGGCTAAACCAAAAAAATAAGCTTACACAAACACCCCCATAATACTTCTATTGTAAAAACTTAATTTCTAAAATTGCTTTAAAAGATGGATTGTTCTTATTTGTTTTCAAAGTTTATTATATACAAATATCCAAAAATATGAAAATACAATTTAAAATTGATGCTATTTAAATTCAAATCGATTTCTATTTCTCTGTTTAACAACGGATTTTATTCAACTTTTCAATCAATTTTATTTCTTTCATTTCTCTTTCTCTTTACCAAACGTTTGCTAAATGTTTCATTTGTTGATAAATGTTTCATTTGTCTTTTGTTTATTGGTTAAATCAATTTAATCTTGAACCTCGTCTCCAATTTTTTAAGAACTTTGAAAGTAATTTTTCTTTTATAGCTCAACATGACATTATATAATGAAAATGCCTTTTTAACAAATTATATTCGCATAGGGACTCAATGATAGAACTTTCATCATCTTTATTGGTTCAATAATGCTTTTAATAAAATATTTTCTAGTTCCAATAACGCTTTCAAGAAAGTGTTAGATTATATATAATAAAATAATTAATAAAATTTTCAAAGGTTTTATAAAATTACACTATTAATTAATAAAATTATTCACTTTCTCACCCGGTCTAATAAAACGTTCTTGATAAACGAGAAATAGTTTTATTATATATTTTTGAAAATATAGTTTTCATATATATTTTTGTTAATATAGTTTTCATATATATTTTTGTTAATATAGTTTTCATAACCTTATAAAAAAAAAAAATTCAGTAATTTACATGCTTAGATACCATAGTAATCAAATGAAACCCTTAGATCTGAAAAAAAAACTGCATTAATAAAATATAGAAGTCTCATATTCATGTTGAGGTAATATATATTAACAATAAACAATCCATGATTACCTGATGAATTAGCAGGTTTCTAAAATAATAGGGTAAGTATCATATTAATTATTCAATTCAGATCCGTTTCTAAACCATAAAGCTCATTAAACACAAATCTATCGGTTACGAAACGGATATGAACTGAATAAACAATTCGATAAACTATTTCTTTCATGACATAGAGGGTACAAAAATAACAACAAATTTTCAAATTGCACGATTCCAAATAAAAGGAGGAGACGAGAGCTGAGCTATTACTTATTTGGAATCCTACAATTAGAAAATTTATAGGTATTTTGATATCAGAAAGGAATAGGAGAACTTGAATGATGATTTTAGATCGACTTGGAAAGGTATAAGATTGGAACTAGAAAGGTATATATAGTGTGATCATCAACTTTTAGGGCAGGCTACTATAAGGGGAGCTACTAGCTAGGGTAGAAAAAAAGGTATATATATTGTAATTGAGAAATGATATATGTATAATCCATATATTTTCATTCAAATGGATTTCACTAATTATCTTTGTTTATTATAATCAATTATTTTTTTCAATAATCAATCTAATCTTTAGACTTATATATTTAGATATATATATTATTTTTCATTGTGATTATCAACTTATATGGTTTTTTGTTTTTTTGCTTTTTCGGTTGGCTCTTGATTTTGTAAAGTTTTTAGTTGTAATATTTTTTATGCAATGTTACAGATAACGTAAGGAGTGACGTGGTGGCATGTGTAAGCCTCAAGCTTTGCAAGAAAAAACGAGACATGCGTTTTTCAAAGCGTGAAAAGGCGGCAAAAATTTTTAATATATTTTATAATTTTATATATACTTATATATATTTATACTATTATTAAGTTATATAAATATCAATAAATTATCAAAAAGTATGTTTTAACATATATATATATATATATATATATATATATATATATATATATATATATATATTCTAAGATATAGTCACAAATTTACAATCAAATAATTTTTATAGTCATTTTTAACTATTTTTAAACTTTGTTTTTTAAAAATTCATAACGCGTTACAAAAAACTAACGTTAAGACGAGCCATGGGGTGCTATGTCCACGTTTTTTTGCCGCCACGCCTAACAAAGACGTCTTATATGTTTTCGTAATTCCTGGCCGCGCCTCGACGCCATGGCGCGCCTTGACGCCGATATGACGCGTTATTTAGAACCTTGATTTTATGTATCTTATTTTTCTGAGTGTTTAGCTTAATACCTTTAAATATTATTTGTCATTACAATTTTTGTCCCACCCCATAATTTAGAATAAATTTATTTAAACTCTAATTTCGCAATTGCTGATTGTAAAACGAGTTACTCCAATGTTAAAATACCTATGAAAACAAGCTTATTATATAATATCATCTTCTCAATTCCGGAAATTACTTGGACCAATATACGGAATCTAATTTATTGGGACACGTATAGGGAGTCCAAAACTATGGGACTGATTAACAGTCCTGCTAAAATATTTGTCATACTATTGTTGTAATTTTACCAAGCATACCATATGTTGAAGTATATTTAAATATGGTTTTAAATTTAATAGAGTAAATTTTGCTTCTTTAAATAAACGTAACCAAAATGATTTTATAGGGCTTTTGGCCCAGCAGTCCACATGATCTTCTAGCTTTTAAAATGGAAAATTACCAAAATAGCAAAAATGGACGTTGTATTTTACAAAATGTCAAAAAATAAAAAACTTTTAATAGAATGTCACAATTTCCGCATATGCTAAGCGAACCCGGTTAGCATATGCGAACCTATGCGAACCGGTTTAAAAAAAAAAAAAAAAAAAAATATTATGCGAGTGATGTCATCAGTTAGCATATACTAACAAGATGACGTCATCTAGCATATATAAACAAGTCAAAATCGGTCAAACCCCAAAACCCCTAAATCGCATACCCCTTTTTCTCTTACACGAACCGATCAAAACACCAATTTTAAGGCAATCAATCAAAAGAGATGGATCAAGGGCACCCTAGACGTGATAATCAGGTATTAATTTACATGTTTTAATAGTTTAATTTTGTTTTTCGACAGCGGTTTAGGTCAATTAATCGACGGCGGCGGCGGTGGTTTAGGTTTATTTGGTTGTAATTAGTGATGTTTTATTAGTTAGAAATGCTATTTAGGAATACCAAATGCTAGGGTTAGTTAATTGTGAGGTTTAGTTGATTTTAGGTTTGAAAAATCCCAAAAATTGGTCCACAACCAGTTCGCATAATAAGAATCCAGTATTATGCGAACTAGTCTAATGTTTTTTTTAAATATGCGAACTGTCTTTTTTTTCTTTTAATAATATATTTTACCCTAGATATATGAGAATTGTGGGTAATTCGTTTTATCCGGTTTTAATTTAATTATTTTGTAGATATGTAGATAATTTTCATAATTAAGTCTTAATAGTTCTAAAAGGCTGTGATTAGTGATCCTAAAAGGCTGTGATCGACAATGATATATTTCTAGGTTAATTTTATACGAGTTAGTTATTAGTGATCCTAAAAGGCTGTGATCGATATATACAAACTTTAACAATTACTATACCTTTGTTTTGTTGGTTTTGCAGTATGTTCCTACGGTAGTTACTATACGTGGTAGGTTCAATATAGGTGTAGAGATTAGACGTAGGCTGCAGTTGGTAGATGCTCAGTTACGCATTTTTAGGAGTACTTTTTTTGGTCCTTGGCTTGATTTTGTGGATAAGAACAAGGACCCTATGTTAGTTTATCTTTTTCTTCAGACCTTAGATACCCCGGAGGTCCCGTCGGATGAGGAGTTGGTATTTAGTGTCGGGACGTCCATGTTGTTATGTTTACCCGAGAGGATTTTTGTATCATCACCGGGATGCGTTTTGGACTACGCACGTTCCCTTCGACCGGTGACGTTCCATTTCAGAGACGAGTATTTCCGACCTTAGATGCACGTACTTCGCACGTGAAGGGCGCTCATGTACATGACTTGTTTGCGGATCAGGCTAGGTTTGGTCGTTTGTCTGACGCGGATGCGGTGAAGGTTTGTTTATTGATGATGGTGCATCACGGGTTTATGGGAGTGCATGATGACATCGCCATACCCGAAGGCATGTTACGTTTGGTTGAGGATTTCGAGTCGTGGAACTCGTTTCCGTGGGGATTGTTTATGTGGGCACATCGGTGCCTTTCGATGGCGTTGGTGAAACGCAAGGGTATTTTGGAGTCGTGCAAGGGTATGTTGGCGTCGACCCGTGGTCATAATAAAGGCCAAAAGGAAGACCTCTGGAGATACAACATTGGAGGATTTATATATGCGTTTAGGGTATGTAATTTAAACTTTAATTAATATATTAGTTATTAATTTAATATTTTTAGAAACAACATAACTTGAGTTTTTGTTTGATTTTGTAGATATGGATATTCGAGACGTTCCCGAGGGCCAGGGGTTTTGTTACTTACCGGGAGACTATACCACGAGCACTTGGATGGTGCATGCACACCGGTTTTTCGTGGGAGTAGTGCTTGAGATTCCTTCATTTTGATGATGTAAGTTATTTTACTATAAACCTTTTTTTTTGTATTTAAAAGTAATTAGTTTGAATATTTATATTTTGATTTAAATATATAGGTGGCTGATTATCCGCTTGAGATTATACCAACCGAAGAGGAGGCCGCAACCGATTGGTATCAGGTGAGTCGGCGATTTTTTGATGGGGTCGAGGAGGTTGTGGTGGAGCCGGAGGTTGTGGTGGATGCGGCTACCACATTTAGCCCACGTAGGGGTGTACACCCACGGTCAGGTCTTGATGATGATATTGTTGAACCTTCTTCGAAGAAGGCTCGAGGTTCGGAGACGGGTGATGAGACGGGACCTCCAGATGTTGACGGGTGGACATTGTTGCAGCGTCATATAACGGCTCATGAGGCTCGTACTGCCGAGTTGGAGCGTCGGATGACGAGCTCATAGGGTCGTCTTAATGAGGTGGAGCTCCTTCTGGGTATAGTTTCACCTCAGGTTGACCCGTCGATCCCAGATGGAGATCGCATGGAGGATATGGAGGATCGTATCTCGGTAATACTGTTTAACTAATATTTGTAACATTATTTTGTTTCTCATGTTTGTAATTTATTAAAAAATGTTTCTTATGCAGGTCGTCATGGAGGATTTAGCGGGTTTGTTTGTTTACCGGGAGGATGCTATGGAGCGGCCGGACGAGCATGTTGATCTATCCGAGACGATGCGTATGCAGACACCAGGTCTAGCTAGAGGTCGTGATCAGCGCACGGTTCGTATTCCCCCTATTTACGTGATTATATTACAGCCACTCTCAGCCAAACTGCCACATCCTACACTAGACCATTACCCGAGACACATACACGACCACATCCTTCACCATCTTCGCCACCGCCACCACCACCATCACCACGTAGATCACCGTCACCCATACCCATGGTGATGAGGTTAGTAGGGATTACCCTATGTATATATAGGTGATCCCTAAACCTAAGTACAAAGATAAGTCTTTGTCGCTCCAAAAGCGTTTGTCAAAACTTAAAGCCTGTCAGGTTAAAACTGCCTTGCAGGATGAAGCTGCCTTGTAGGCTGAAGCTGCCTTGCAGGATGACGTCAGGTTGAAGACTGACTTGCAGGCGGACGTCAGGCTGAAACTGCCTTGCAGGTTGACATCACGTTGAAACTGCCTTGCAGGCTGACGTCAGGCTGAAACTTCCTGACAGGTTGTCACCAAAAATAGTCGGCCTGTCATAAACTGCCTGTCAAGTTGTCAACGCCCGCCTGTCATTTGAAGCGCCCGCCTGTCATTTGAAGCGCCTGTCTTATTGGCTGACGTCCCGTCATAATGGCGCTTCACGACTGCTTTATTGTAGTCATAATAGTAAGGCGTTACATATACTGGTGATTGATGATTAAGGCAGCTCAAGTATTCATGATCATCATTAATGGATCAACGCTCCATATACTTGAGACTAGCCATATAAATACATGGTCTAAATCATTGTCGACACAATTTTATCTCAACACACACTCACTAAAGCTTAAACGCAGAGTTTATACACTCTTGATTGCATCCTCAACCTTGATCACCCTAGGTTCGTCAAGAACTTGTTGGGTTTGCACTGTGATCATCACAGGAGATCCAAGGTTTACATCACCTAAACCATAATCTTTGTGTTTGACAATCATTGTTCGAACATTGGCGCCATACGTGGGAATGATTGTCAAACACAAAGATTGGCTTTGGAAGAAGGCAAGCTAGAACACCTTGTCCCTGGCGCTAAAAAGCAAGCAAATAAAACTCCACCTAAGAAGAGTTACGCCTGGCAAAAGAAGGGGGAAGACACAAAACACGCCGGACCACCTGATGGCCATGTCTTCATGATACATGAGGGAGCCAATATGAACTGACCTATATAGGTGCGATAGTCTTTACTGTCAGTTTTTCCTTTATGTTTTCAATAAATGTTTCCAAGCACATGGAATGTCATGGTCATGTATGAAACTGGAAATAATAGCATTTGGTCTGATCTTGTATCCCAATATTATCTCACAATATCATTTTTCTATGGTATTTGCATAAACAAATAAATATTGAAGTAAGGATTCAATACAAAAAGCATAAGGCCACAATGGACATCTCAGTCTAAAGCCAACCATGCACTTTCATTACATACAATGTTACAACTTGAACACGCATGCGCACGTACACAACTAAGAACATAGTTCAATACAACATGTATGAAGCCAAGAAAGACAACCATGTCTGATCCATAATAAAAAGATAAAAAAACAAAAATGTGTTATTGGCTTGATCATCCAATAAAACATTATTTTTCAAAGCTAGGCAATGTCACACAAAGCAAGGCTAAGCCTAGACAACACCATGCCAAATCACAACAAGGACAAAGACAGATAAGGCCAAATTCAACACAACGGCTCAGAACAGCCTGTACGGCTCAAAACAGCCTGTACGAACTCAAAACTGCCTGTCATTACTCCAAACCCCCGGTCACGGTATACAACTGCCGGCTAGGGCATGCTATTGCCCAAAACCGTCGGTCACCCTGCTATTCACCTAGGTCACCGGCTATTCCCCAAAACCACCGGCCAACACTCGATAAAAAAAAAAAAAAAAAAAAAAAAAAAAAAAAAAAAAACTTATAGGTAAGGAGTGCGAGTAGTTACGACTTGCAAACTGATGTTTTGGAAAATCCTAACTTGGGGGCATGATGACGTTAGTAGGGATTACCCTATGTATATATAGGTGATCCCTAAACCTAAGTACAAAGATAAGTCTTTGTCGCTCCAAAAGCGTTTGTCAAAACTTAAAGCCTGTCAGGTTAAAACTGCCTTGCAGGCTGAAGTTGTCTTACAGGATGACGTCAGGCTGAAGACTGCCTTACACACGGACGTCAGGCTGAAACTGCCTTGCAGGCTGACATCACGTTGAAATTGCCTTGCAGGCTGACGTCAGGCTGAAACTGTCTGACAGGTTTGTCAGGATCTCAGGATCGGATTAGCTAATGTAATCTAATAGTTTCCCTTCGTTAAGATCTTGATCTATTGAAGAAGTTCAGCAGCGGATGAACACTTCAATATTTATGAGTTGTCGAACAATAGAATATGAATAAGAATGAACAAATAGTATTGTCGAATTATAAGCCTCAATTGTATTAACTTAGGTTTCTATCAATACAAGGATCTATCTATTTATAGACCTTGAGGCCGACCTATCTAAATAGGAAACATCATCTATCCTTATCTAAAACTATCATTATCTAGAATAAGGAAACTCTATCTAAATACAAAAGGAAACATAATCTAATTATAACTCTAATTAGATTATTCTTGCACGGCAAGTTGGTCTTCCGTATTAACTTGGTCTGACCGCATCAACTTGACTTCTTCCGTAGCAACTCTATAATCAGTAGTAACTTGGTTGAACAGCCGCACTAACTTGTCTTCCGCAGTAACTTCTTAATGTCTTGCGCATTAATCTTTTAAGTTACTTTTCTCGTTGTTAAGAGTATTGTTTAGGAGTTAAACTATTTTGTCTAAGTTATAACCCAACAATCTCCCCCTAACCTTGAACTTTTATAACTAATCAAAAGTACAAGTTTTTATGCTCCAACCGCATTAACTACTTAATTACAAAACAAGTTTAACTATATCAAGTTAATTACATTTTTCTTCTTTCTTCCTTGTTTGGCCAATCAGCATCTTTTCCTTTTGCTTTCTCGTCTACGATTTGTTCCAGAATTCTCCAAATAAGTTCATGAGCTATTCTTGAATCATGGAGTCCGTTTAGCTTGACTTTTATCATTTCCTCCAAAGTCTTCAATCCATGTGGATACCTTTTATCCACCAAGTAAAACTCCATGGCTCCCTCCTTTCTGACTAGTGAGTAGACACCACTTCGTTCATACACAAACCATTTGACTATTGGATTCAATGGACCTCCCTTCTTGAATACTGAACTTCTCTTCACATATTATGGTTCAAACAAACCACATAAAACGTCCATGGCATGATCAGTACCTGAGCATTCTCCTCTTCGATGAGAATATTTGGTTTTGCCTATTTGGTACATTCTCTCTAAGTCATCTATGTCAAAGTCTCTTATTGCTTGGTGGAAGGCTAGAAGTACTTTCTTCGATTTGTCTTGCCTAGTAACTTCATATTCAGTTCCAATTTGCCCACCAATGAATTTCCAGTCGATGATCATAGGAGGCTTCACAGCTAAAGGAGTAAACCTTAGTCCTTCTTCATGATTGATGTATGAAGAATAATCTGCTTGAGTGTTTGGACTTTCTTGAGAGGCACTTGGAGCAGTAGAAGTTTCTACTCTTTGTTTCTTAGCTAGACCATGTACCCTTTTGGATGCTAGCTTCTTCCTCTTGTGCTTATCAACAGGTTGATCCGTAGCAGGAGCAGTACTAACAGGCTCTTGCTCATGTATGATCTTTCTGCCAGTTTCAATAGCAGCTTTCAGGACTTTCTCTGCATCTTGCTTCTTCTTTTCTTGAATTCTGGCAAGAGCAGCTTTCCTTTTAGCATCATTCTTCTTCTCCTTCTCCACTAGCTCCAGAATACTAGCCATCTTCATAGGTCCTAAAGACCTACCACTATATCCTTTAGTCTTGAGATAGGAGGAATATTTATGCCTATCTTCAGCTAGCTTGGAAGATATTTTCTTCTTCTCAGGCTTGGCTTTGGCTTTGGCTTTAGTTAGCTTTTGAAGACTAAGTTTGTCTTCTTCAAGCATCTTCATGGCAAGCTCAGCATCAGCTCTTTCTAGACCTTGAAGATAAAGATCATTGAGGATCTCTTCATTTTCCATTTCTTGAGCACGAATGGCATCCTCCTCTGCAATCTTCTTTAGCCTTTCCTTTTCAGATGGAGTAGGAGATTGATTCAGTCTTGCATGAATTTCATCCTCCTCGGCTATCTTTCTTTGCCTTTCCCTTTCAGCCTGTTCATCTTCATCAGCCAGGTTTTTCAAGAATTCAGCATTGGCTAGCTCTTGTCTGATTCTTTCCCTTTCCTCCTCAGCTAGCAGATTTTTATAATCTCTTTCTTCTGCAGCCTTCTCTCTTGCAAGCCTCTCTTCTTCCTTCTTTTCTTCCTTTGATTTCTCCACAACTATCACTTTGCCTTTCTCTTTGTGTTCTGGATCATCAAGGTTGACTCTTTGAAGCTTTCCACTCACAGTAATGTAACCCCATATACCTGTAGACACAGAAACACAAGCTGGTTGTTCAGGTAATGTAAGTGAACCTGCTGTGGATTGAGCATCAACAGCTGCTGCTGCTTTTTGTCTAGCAACTGATGCAGCTATCATCTTCTTTCTCTCAGCTTCTGCTCTCTCCCTTTCTTGTTTCTGCTTGTCTTCTTTGATCTTGACAAGTTGTGATGCTAGAGTGGACTCATCAGACATGACAGGTGTTCTTGTCATTTCTTGATGAATTAAATCATCCGCAGCAACTTGTTCTTCAAAGGTAGGAGTAGGAGCTTCAGATATTGTGGTAGTAAGTGTTGTAGCTTCAGAAGGAATGGCTTGAAAGATTTGTGAAGCTTGAAGGATTGTTGGAGGAGTGGCTGTGAACAACTGTGATGATTGAGTATCCGCAGCAACTGTATCCGCAGCAACTGGACTGCTGACAGTAGTAATGGTATCCGCAGCAACCATTTCAGCATCCGTAGTAACTGGGTCCGCAGCAACTGGATCCGTAGAAACTTCAGGGGTTGGTAGAAATTGTTGTATTTTCATCTTCTATTTCCATTTGTTCCTTCCCTTCTACTGTTTCTTCAACCATTTGCTTCACTTTTACTGGTTCTTCAATCATTTGCTCCCCCTCAACCATTTGTTCTTTTTCAGGTGATGCATCTATCACCATTTTCTCCCCTTCTTCATCCACCACCATGTCTTCTGTCTCAATATCCCCCTTAAGTGTACTATTAATCTCCATATCTTCAGCATGTTGGGAGGTTGCAGTAATGACAGTGTCTTCACTCTTCTTTTCTTCACCCCTGCTCTCTTCAGATGAAAAAATATGTATATGTTCTTTCTCCCCCTTTTTGTCAGTTGGAGGAGAGTCATCAGAAGATGAAGAGCTTGATGGCCTGGGTGAAGTACCAACACTACGTGTGGTGATTCTTTTGGGCAATAGCTGGGCTGATAATAAGGCCTGTTGAGCCAGCAACTGTTGCACACCAAGTAGAAAGTGTTTCACCTTGTTTCTCCACCTTCACCATTAAGTTTCGGTACAAATCCATCAATTCCAAGTTTTGAACATAGCTACCCTCACCCCTTTCCTGTTGAGTACCAACAGGTGGTTGATCATAGGGAAAAGAGAAACTCTCCAGCCTAGTAGAAGCAGGTATCTCTCCCATGGTCTCTTGGCGCCTGGGACCACTTTCCAATAATGAGAACAAGTCCTCATCAATGGTTGGTGTTGCCGTGGTTTGGGTCTTAAGTATGTTGATACTGGCCTGAGCTTCACTATGAGAAGTGAATGCTGCAGTAGTATCAGCCCTCTCCACATGGTCACCCCGCTCCTTATGGACCAACTCAATGAGCAAGGGGGTATGCTCAATGTTTTCCCCTAAAGATTGTGTCATTCCTGAAGATGTTTCAGGTAATGATTTTTGAGTGTGAGAATGGGGGATAGTTTGAGACACCAGAGGCTGAGTAACCCTCTTGGTTCTTTTGGAAGCAGTGAGGTGTTTAAACTGTGGGGGCAGTTACAGAAGTAGTAACTGGTGCAGTAGCAACTGGAGTAAAACTCACAGTAGCAACTGGAGGTACACTAGCAGTAGCAACCGCAGTTGTAACCTCAGGGATTACACCCTCAGTACCTGCTACAGATATGGCACTAGTGCCCACAGATATTGCAGTAGTACTGATGGTAGTAGCTTGGGGTTGGGACAGAGGTGCATTCACTTGTCCTTCAGCTGGAGGAACTGTGATCACCATCATTGTAGAGAAAAATTTTGTCACATTAGAAGAACTTCCCTTATTAACTGTTCTCATGTTTGTAAAAACCTTCTTTGTGTGAGCATGAGAGAAGAAAACTTTTTCAGATCTAGTAAGATCTTTTAGTTCACAGTTAAAAATTTGTTGGAGAAATCGTGGATACATTAAAAATTTGTGTTTTATGTTTAAAAGGTTCCACCTCATTCCCTCAAAAATTAAGTAAGAAAAGTTGTGTGTTCGGTTTGTGGCCAAACATACCATGGCAGTAGCTAGAGAAGAGCTACCTTCATCCCATCCTGTCCTCTTTTGGGATATACATTGTTGCAAAGTATGCAACAGAAATTTCCATTGGGGGGACAGTTTTGCCTTATGGAAAGTTGAAATATTTAGGTCCCCATGGTATCCCAGTTTTTCAAAATTTTCAACGATAATGTCATCAGAGAGTTGAATTATACCTGCCGCATCACGCAGTTGTAGGTGTATGCGCACTGTTTTCTCTGAAATTCTTATCGCTTTGCCATCCACAACGGCATTAATAACAGGTACTGCCTCCTCAGGATCGAGTTCATCAGAGGTACAAAAATCCTTAATATGAGATTCATTGATTTCTGGATTAATGGTTAACGCCGTTTTGATCTTTGATCGATTCAAGAAATCGATGATTGGGTGGAAATCAGCGTTGTCATCAAGTTTGGTCAAGAAGGCCACCATATTGTGAGTTTTGTGGAACTGTAATTCTGCCATTGTTAGTATAATGTTGAAAAGAATCAAAGTATGATGAACAATTAAACTGGATTTGGCAAAGATTGATCGAAAATTTTGAAGATTTTGTTTACAACGGTAACTTTTTAGACAATTTAGGGTTCTTAAGAATGGTAAGTAAATAAAGCGGTTAAAATAATCCCTATTTATACGGTTAAAAAGGTAACAACTTGACGATTGGATTTGACGCGGGTTATGATTAAAATCAAAGGTCCAATTGGAGGTTGCCACGTGTCGATTGTAGCTGTACCTCCCGCCGGAAGTTTAAAATTTAGGTCCAATAGTCAAGTGCCACGTGTAAAAGTTACTTCCAAGTTGTATTTGGACTTGTCAAATCACCATTAATTAGGGTATACTTATTGTTTAAGAAACCTTTTATATGGTAATTTGCAGTATTAACAAATAATAGCCGTAGTAAGTAGTTTTAATGACCGTTGTAACGTTACATGGGCTGTAGTAACTGGACTGTCCGTAGTAATGTGAATTACTGGCAGTATTACGTAGTAACTACAATACTAGAAGGTATTTAAACATTCCGTCCGTATCATCAGAATAAGGGCAGTAGTAGTTAAACCTTCCCTTAATACTAATAGATTTGGCCGTACTAATCATACTTTGGCTTAAAATTTGTCTTTACTATTAATGTTGCAGTAGTAACATAGTACAATACTAAAAAAGTAAGGCACTTGATGCTTATCATAAGGTTACTACTTCTTCTCGAAGAGACTTTAAAAATAGAAATACTAAGAGATAAAGGATGTTGATATCAATCCATATTGATCATTCCAATACTTGTAATCAAGAATGTGAATCTTCCCACATCAAATGCTTTTGTGAGAAGGTCAGCAAGCTGATTGTCAGTGTGGATTGTCTCAACATGGATCAATTTCTTTTCGTTACAATCTCTTATGAAGTGGTAGCGTATCTCTATATGCTTTGTTTTGGAGTGCTTGACTGGATTGTTGATGATGCTAATAGTGCTCTGATTGTCAATATGAATTGGCGTGTTCATGAAGAAATAGCCATAATCCATCATTTGATTTTGTATCCATAGCACTTGAGCACAACAACTAGCAGCGGCAATGTATTCAGCTTCTGTGGAAGAGGTTGACACCGTTGTTTGCTTCTTGCATTGCCATGACACCAGTCGTGAACCAATAAATTGGCATCCTCCAGTTGTTGATTTCCTGTCTAAGTTTTCACCACCATAGTCACTGTCAGTATAAGCAATTAAATCAAATGAAGAGTCTTTAGGATACCATAAGCCTAAGTTAGGCTTGCCCTTCAGGTAGCGAAAGATTCTCTTGACTGCAATGAGGTGTGACATCTTGGGCCTTGTTTGATATCTTGCACAAACACAAACTCCAAACATGATGTCTGGTCTTGAAGCTGTGAGATACATTAGAGATCCAATCATTGATCTATAGTTATGTATATCCACATCCTCCCCCTCAAGATCAGCCGTGAATTGTTTGTGAGTTTCAACGGGGGTGCTTGCAACCTTGGCATCCATGAGGCCAAATTTAGTGAGAATGTCCTTGACATACTTGGATTGGCTTATAAAGAGGCCATCCTTCTTTTGATTGACTTGTAGACCCAAGAAGAAAGTAAGTTCTTCCATGGAACTCATTTGAAACTTAGTGTGCATTAGTTCTTCAAACTCTTTGCACAACGCATCTTTGGTGGAGCCAAAGATGATGTCATCAACGTAAATTTGAACAAGAAGAATGTCTGAGTGAGATTTCTTGAAGAATAGTGTCTTGTCAATTGTTCCTCTTTGAAAGTTATTTTGAAGAAGATAATCAGAAAGAGTGTCATACCAAGCCCTTGGTGCTTGATGAAGCCCATAGAGAGCTTTTATCAATTTGTACACCTTGTGAGGATGTTGAGGGTCCTCAAAGCCAGGGGGCTGTTTGACATAAACTTCCTCTTCAATGACACCATAGAGAAATGCACTCTTGACATCCATTTGATAGACTTTGAAGCCCATGAATGAAGCAAAAGCTAGAAATAGGCGAATTGCTTCAATCCTAGCCACTGGAGCAAAGACCTCTTCATAGTCAATTCCCTCTTCTTGTGTGTAGCCTTGTGCAACCAGTCTTGCTTTATTCTTAACCACAATGCCTCGTTCATCCTTCTTGTTTCTGAAGATCCATCTTGTACCTATCACCTTCTTGCCATATGGGACTTCCACTAATTCCCATACTCCTTGAATCTTGAATTGTAGGAGCTCAGCTTGACATGCCTCTATCCAATGTGGATCTAGTAATGCCTCTTGGATTTTCTTTGGTTCCATTTGAGACAGAAAGCAGGCAAATAAACATGTGTTGATAAGAGCGTTCATAGGATCCTTCTTGGATTTGGTTTGACTTCTAGTCTCTATTGAGAGATCAAAATCACCAATGATTTGAGAAGTTGGGTGATTCTTTGCAATACGTGAAGATGGAATCTTCTCAATCCTTAATTCAGAGCCTAAGTTTGTATCATTCAAATCGGGCATATCATTGGTTGGATAGTAAGCAGTAGATGGAGGAGTAGTAACTGAAGTAGGTATATCAGTAGTGTATGGCTCATATTATTCAGTGACAATTTGTTCAACTCCATTTTCATCCTCTTGAAGTAGGTGGGGAACGCCATCGGGGCGTGTTGTATCATCCTTAGTAGAGGTTGCTTCAACTTCATGTGTAGAGTCATGAGAAGAATCTTCTGTTTCATCTGGGAATATGGGATCAAAAAGTTGAATGGGATCCTCCATAGAAACAGGAAGATTGATGTATTCCATAACATCTAATCGAGCAGTACCAATGATAGGAGCCGTAGCAACTGGATCCGTAGTAAGTGGATCAGTAGGAATAGATTTAGCCGTATTAACATGATCCGTAGGAACTGAAGTAGACTGAAACTCAAAGTTAGAGTTCAATGATTTGGTTAATGCATCCAAATCGAAAACCCAATCTGGTCCTTGACCCTTCTTGGTGTAAGTGTGTTCATTGAAGGTCACGTTGGAGCTTTCTTCTATTATCTTCGATTTGTGATTATAGACACGATACGCCTTGCTTTGCGATGAGTATCCAACGAATGTTCCTTCATCAGCTTTTCTCTCAAACTTACCAAGATAGTCTTTAGAGTTTAAGACTGAACATGGACATCCAAATGCGCGTAAGAAACTGATCAAAGGTTGTCTCTTGTGGAGGAGTTCATATGGAGTTTTGTTTTGAGACTTGACTAGAAGAACCTTATTCTGAACATAGAAGGCAGTGTTAACTGCTTCTGCCCAGAAAAAGATGGGTAGGTTAGAGTCAGCCAACATGCTTTTAGCTGCTTCAATCAATGTCCTATTTCTTCGTTCAGCAACTCCATTTTGTTGAGGAGTCCTAGCAGCACTGAATTGTCTCTCTATTCCTTTCTTGTCACAGAAGTCATTCATCACTTGGTTCTTGAATTCCGTGCCATTGTCACATCGAATTTTCTTGATCTTGAGATTAATTTGATGTTCAATCTTGGTGATGAAGGTGATGAGTAGCTGACTTGTTTCATCCTTGGTACCAAGAATGTACACCCATGTGTATCTTGAAAAGTCATCAGTGATGACAAGGCAATATGACTTCTTTGCAATGCTCTTTACATTGGTAGGACCAAAGAGATCCATGTGAAGTAAATGTAAAGGTGTGTTGTTAGTGTTGATCTCCTTTGTCTTGTGTGAAGACTTGTGTTGCTTGCCCTTCAAGCATGCTAATCAGTTGTCCTCAAGATTGAACTGCTTGTTGGGGAGACCTCTAACCAAACTAGATTTAACTAGTTTGTTGATGTTCTTCAGGTTCATGTGGCACATTCTCCTATGCCATAAGGTGGATTCATCTAAGGTAGCTTTCGAGAGAAAGCATGATTCAGATGAGTTGAGTTGAACCTTTGACATGTCAAGACAATAGACATTGTCTCTCCTTGGTGTTCTGAGTAAGATCATACTCTCATCTATGACATACCCAGGCTTCATAATGATGCATTCTGATGCAATGAAGATCGTTGTGTGTTTCTCATCACAGACTTGAGAGACACTCAACAAATTGTATTGAAGCTGTTGCATATAGTACACATCTTTGAAGTGTAGTGTACCATTACTTATTGTTCCTTTCCCAGAAATTCTTCCTCCTTTTTGATTTCCTCCAAACGCAACATATCCTCCATTGAACTTTTCAAATTCCTGAAGACATGACATGTTGCCTGTCATGTGCCTTGAACAGCCACTATCTACATGCCAACTGCTCTCACTTTCTTTGGTTGGCTGAACCTGCACATAAATGATAGAAGTTAGTTTCTGGTGGGAACCCAAACCAAAGTTTACTTGGGTTTGCCCATTTCATCAAAGTAACTCACCTTCCTTTGAACTAGTTTTGAAAAATCAATGGGGATAGGTGGTTGAGTTACTTGGATCTTTGGTTGCCACACTTGTTTGAATGTTTTAGCTTTTGAAACAATTTTAGTGTTAACAGTTTTTGATTTAACAATAGGAACAGATACTGGTTTGACGTGCTTTTGTTTCTTAGTGTTAATAGAAGCCGTAGTAACTAAGTTACCTTTGGCAGTATTAGCCCTAGCAGTAGTAACACGGTTATTTTTCACAGTATTAATACGGGCAGTATTAACACCATTATGTTTGGCCGTATTAAGTTTTGCAGTAGAAACAAAATTTTGTCTGGCAGTAGGAACTCTATTCTTATTGTTAGAAAATGTGTTACGTTTGTTCACACTATTTCTTCCTGAATTCATAGTAAAAAATTTATGATTTGCTTGATTTGATTTGTTACTATTGTTCATGGATTTGTTTTTATGTGCAACCCTTCCTGTATATCCCAACCCATGATGTGGTTTTTGAATCACTTGCATTTGATTTTGAGGATTGTGATAACAAATTTTAGCATAGTGATTTGATTTACCACATATAAAACATCCCTTCCCTAAACTTTTGACACTCTGACCCTTTTGAGCTTTTACTTGGTTCATATTTCGTTGGTTTCCTCTTTTACCTATATGTTTCCAATTCTTTTCGTTTTCCTTAGGGGCTGTTTTGGGTGGGCTTTCATTGAGAGTTTTTGCCTTCTTGATGGGGTCAGTAGGAGGCATAGACACTAGACTTTGTGAAGAATGTTGAGTAATGCCTTCTATTGTGAGTAAGTGGTTTTCCAAAGGAATATCCTTGTTTTTCACAATATTAAGCTTACTCTCTTCAACTAAGTCCTCAATTAGAACTTCATCATAGTTGATTGGATCAACATTGAATAATTCCTTTGGAGGTGTCTGAGAGATAGGAATTCTAGGTTCATCTAAGGATGGTGGGATATAGTTTTGGTTAAATGGAGGGGCAACTTCTTTGTAACCTAAACCAGCTTTTACCTTTCCATGAATTTGGTGTTGGATTAGGTCATTCACTGATTTTGAAGCATGTTCTAATTTCCCTACATCTAACTCAACTTTATCATGTTCTTGTTCTAATCTTTTGATTTCTTCCCTAGCCATCTTAAGTTTAATTAGTAAATCCTCTCTTTTCCATTCAACTAAGCTAATTTTCTCTTGATAACTTTGTTCATTTATTTTGTGTGACTTAATTTGATTTTCTAAGTTATCAATTACCCTAGCAGCTGACCGTCGTTGTTCTTCTAAGATTTTAATCGAATCACTCATTAATTGATTGTGATTTTTATATTTAACAATTATAGCTTTACACTCAGAAGTACATAATTTAGAATTTACCTCGGCCATGAGAGATGGAGTTTCAGGTTTTGTTGAGGATGAGTCAATAGCCATTAGAGCATCGTCTTGAGTTGCTCCTTGATCATCATCATTCCAGTCATATCCAAGAACGTTGTTGCCTTTTTTTGTAATTCCCAGGTCAGTATAGGCTAGCTCCGTAGTAATTGAGTCCTCCGTAGAAACAGTGTCCGTAGCATCCATTACTACTGCTATGCATGCATGGTGAACAGTAGTAATATCGTCCACGTAAACAGAAGTTTGTTCTTCAGAAATTAGCGCCCTGTTTTGACTTGTTTCTTCGGCTAAGTCACTCCAATCA
Organism: Senecio squalidus; assembly: GCA_910822075.1. Classification (NCBI taxonomy): domain Eukaryota; kingdom Viridiplantae; phylum Streptophyta; class Magnoliopsida; order Asterales; family Asteraceae; genus Senecio; species Senecio squalidus. The sequence continues at coordinate 7,701,865 of CAJVGC010000592.1, forward strand.
TATCCAAATATGTCCTGTGACATAAGTGCACTCTGATTGTTGTCTTGAGTGGTTCGTGGATTGGTTGGTTTTCACTTGTTCGATTTGTTTGGGCATTCCCTAGCAAAGTGACCTCGTTCATTACAATCGTAGCACTTCACCTTGCTTTTGTCGAAAGTAATTCGTTCATTGTTTCTTGGATTGAACCTTCTCCCTGTTCTATTTAGAAATCTTCTTGCACGTAGAGCAAACATGGCAGATTGCCACTTTAAGTCAATCTCATCCCAGTCGTCTTGATGTATTTGCTTTACGTCTTCACTTGTGAGATTTGAGCTTTGTGAGATGAATGCTTCGAATGAAATCTCTTCACCAATGTCATGTTTTGGTCCGCCAGAAGTTGTAACAAGGGCAGTATTAACATTGGTAATACTGGGGCTGTTATTGCTAGATTTTTCTGCTTCCACTTCTGCCTCAAAGAGTCTTAAGTCATTGTAAAGATCATCCAATTCCAGTTCTTCTAATATGTCTCCTTGTCTATAGGAAACTGTGTATATTTTCCATTCCTTACTTAAAGCTCTTATGAACTTTCGATTGAGATCATCTTTCTCATACTTAATTCCTGCGCTGATCATCTCTCCGGTGAGCTTTTTGTATCGATCGAACGTCTGAGTCATTCGTTCGCCATTCAGAGAATTGAAGTTTTCATATTCCTATTTAAGAAGAGCTTTCTTGTTCTTCTTTGTATTCTTTGTTCCGCTGAATCTTTTCTCCAATGCTTCCCATAGAGATTTTGCATCTTGGTATTCTTTGAATTGTGATTGGTATTCGTTGGGGATAGCAATTAAAAGAATACTAAAGGCCTTGATTTCGGTTTGCTTTTCTCTTCTTTCCAGGTCAGACAATGTTGTACGAGTAAGAATACTTGGTTGTCCATCAGCGCCTGGAGTGGTAGCAGGCTTGTTACCATTGATTATCACATCCCAAACTGTATAGTCGGACAGTAAGATGTGTTGCTTGATTCGTAGCTTCCATAAGTCGAATTCGTTGCTGTTCAGAACGGGAACTTTGCCGATTGCAACTTCAGTCATGGTGTTCTTCGTGATTCTTGAGTATGAGGATTATCAACTCGTTGATCAATGGATCTAAAGCACCTCCTGTGCTCTGATACCACTTGTCAGGATCGGATTAGCTAATGTAATCTAATAGTTTCCCTTCGTTAAGATCTTGATCTATTGAAGAAGTTGAGCAGCGGATGAACACTTCAATATTTATGAGTTGTCGAACAATAGAATATGAATAAGAATGAACAAATAGTATTGTCAAATTATAAGCCTCAATTGTATTAACTTGTAATATCAATAAAACGTGTTTCTATCAATACAAGGATCTATCTATTTATAGACCTTGAGGCCGACCTATCTAAATAGGAAACATCATCTATCCTTATCTAAAACTATCATTATCTAGAATAAGGAAACTCTATCTAAATACAAAAGGAAACATAATCTAATTATAACTCTAATTAGATTATTCTTGCACGACAAGTTGGTCTTCCGTATTAACTTGGTATGACCGCATCAACTTGACTTCTTCCGTAGCAACTCTATAATCAGTAGTAACTTGGTTGAACAGCCGCACTAACTTGTCTTCCGCAGTAGCTTCTTAATGTATTCCGCATTAATCTTTTAAGTTACTTTTCTTGTTGTTAAGAGTATTGTTTAGGAGTTAAACTATTTTGTCTAAGTTATAACCCAACAAGGTTGTCACCAAAAATAGTCAGGCTGTCATAAACTGCCTGTCAAGTTGTTAACGCCTGTCATTTTAAGCGCCCGCCTGTCATTTGAAGTGCCCGCCTGTCATTTGAAGCGTCCGCCTGTCATTTGAAGCTTCCGCCTGTCATTTGAAGCTTCCGCCTGTCATTTGAAACGCCCGCCTGTCATTTGAAGCGCCTGTCTTATTGGCTCATGTCCCGTCATAATGGCGCTTCACGACTGCTTTATTGTCGTCAAAATAGTAAGGCGTTACATATACTGATGATTGATGATTAAGGCAGCTCAAGTATTCATGATCATCATTAATGGATCAACGCTCCATATACTTGAGACTAGCCATATAATTACATGGTCTAAATCACTGTCGACACCATTTTATCTCAACACACACTCACTAAAGCTTAAACGCAGAGTTCATACACTCTCGCTTTCATCCTCAACCTTGATCACCCTATGTTCGTCAAGAACTTGGTGGGTTTGCACTGTGATCATCACAGGAGATCTAAGGTTGACATCACCTAAACCCTAATCTTTGTGTTTGACAATCATTTTTCGAACACATGGCATCATTATCACCATCACCATCATTACCGTCCACCGTATCACGGGGACGACGCACGTTTGACATACCAGCGTCACGACCACCACCACCACCACCATCATCGTTACCATCCTCATTATCATCGTCGGTACCATCATCTTCATCATCATCACTACCATCATCATTATCATTACCATCTTCATCATCGTTGGTGGTATCTACCACGAGATCCCACACACCCTTTGCACCACCACGTCATACGGAGTCGGGAGGAGGACATCCACCATATGTCATTGATTATGCGCCGTTCAGAGACTTATATACATCTACTGCGAGTGCGTGTTACCTGTCATTACCAGACCGGACCTTCCGATACACGAGAGACTTTTGGTGGGAACTTATGGGAGACACTGCATATGGTTGGATCACTGACCCAGTATGTATTATTTAATTATTATTTACTTAATAATTGTATTTAATCGTTATATAATATTGTTTGCTCATTTTCTTCTTACTTTTTAACAACATTTGTTGAATTGGGCTCACTATCAGTATAGATACAGATCCAGCACCGCCAGATGGTCGGTACAGAGCGGTGGATGATGAAGATGTTCGACAATGAGCACTCCAACCCTGCGTGGTTCGCAGACGGGAAGACGGAGCCGTGGCCAGCTTGGGGGACTGTAGATTACGTGAGTAAAATTTTTTATTGGAAATTTAACTATTAAAATAGTATGTTTATATAGTAACAATGTTAATATATTGAATAATATTAACTTGCAGGTTATGATGCCGCTGAATATCGGCAACAGTCACTGGGTTTTTGCCATTTTGGACCTCAAGAACTGGAGGGTCAGTATTTTTGATAGCTTGTCATCGAAGGCCGTCCAACGTAGTGTTTCGGATATATTTGATAGGTTTGGGCGACGGTTGCCTCAGTTTTTGGATGATATCCAGTATTGGGAGATATCGGGTAGGGACCGCAGTAAGATGACCGGGTTGACGCTTACTGGTGAGGAGTTCCCTATTCAGCGTGGTCGTTTAGGTGATTATGGTATATGGGTGATGATACATATGGAGAACAAGATTAGGGGTCGGCGATTGAGGTCGTGTGCGGATGCGGCGAGTTATGCAAAGAACTTCCGATTGATTGTTGCTAATGGTTTTTTTTGCATTTATGACGCTCATAGACCCGGAGTAGTACTCTTATTTTTGTTATGTATTTTTATGTACATTTTGGTTATGGATTTGTATGTACATTTTTGTTATGTACATTTCTGTTATGGATTTTTATGCACATTTTTGTTATGTATTTTTTATGTACATTTTGGTTACATAAAACATAAAACATAAATAAATAAATAAAAACATTACATAATACATAAATAAAAAGAATATGCGAAAGACGTACAAAAATTACACTGTCTAATGCGAAATCTGTTCAAAAAGCTAACATATTTTTATGCGAATGCGAGGTGTAATTAATTATGCGAGATCCGTACAAAATGTACATTCAACGGTCAAAATTACAGTGTTATGTCAAATCAAACTTACACTTCGTACAAAAAGTAGATTTAACGGTCAAAAAGTACATTCAACGGTCAAAATTACAGTGTCTAGTCAAATCATAATAACTCACCTCGCATAAATGAATAATGTGAGGTGTAATCAAATATGCGTGATATGTACAAAAAGTACATTCAACGGTCAAAATTATAGTGTCTAGTCATATCATAATAATTCACATCGCATAAATGAATAATTCGATGTGTAATCAATTATGCGAGATCTGTACCAAAAGTACATTCAACGGTCAAAATTACAGTGTTATGTCAAATCAAACTTATAGTGCTGAATCTCTAAACACGATAACCCGTCAGGCACGCAAGCTAACGATTTGTATGCTTCTAGAGTTTATGCGGGCAACTACTCAAAAATGGTACCATGAACGTCGCAAGATTGCAGATAATTCTTTTTCGTCTCATAATAAGTATGATTTCCTATTTTAATAACTTACTATATTTTTATTAATTTTAAACAGAGGATTTTAATCAACCATTAACACTGTGGGCTATAGAGAAATTAAATGGTAGGATAAAAAGATGCTCCGGATGGAAAGCCATACCAATTAATGACTACATGTTTGAGGTGATAGACAACAAGAAAAATACAGTGGTCAGTATTCGTGAGAAGAAATGCACGTGTCAAGTTTAGAAAAAGTCTGGTATACCTTGTTCACACCATGTAGCAGCTCTAAATTTTTTGGAAATGAAACATGATGTCACGGGTTTTGTCACACCCCGCTTAAAGCGGAAACACGAGGTATTCCAGTTATGATACCAAGAGTCAAGGATTACAACATTACAACCAATAAACAAAACATCGAATAATATTAATCATGCCATAAGGTTTACAAAATACAATACAAAGTCAAATGTGATACAAAGTCGAATACAAATACAAATCAAATGTCACAAATCGGATCATAAAGGGATTATATCGAACATAACGAATTCCAAGTACACAAAATAAGTGATCGAAAACAAGCATGGCATGATCAAATAAATCCTCAAACTCTTGAAAAAGCGTTAAAAACGACATCAACACATGTTGGTGAATTATTCGCAGTATTTAAGTAAAAGCTGACCCAGTAAAAGATTTAATAAGCATGAAAAGTGTCAATATAAGATATCTTGATTTATAACCTAAGTGCGAGTATAATACCTAGACTAGTCATACACTGAACCTGACCACACAATATATCCCCTAACCTAAGGCATGTCAAACCAAAGACAACAAATAATCAAAACGGCCATAACATCCGCTCATAGGGACGTCCTATCGAGCAATGAGGGTTAGGTCAAACCCATATAGATCTATATATATATGTAAAACCGTGGGAACAAAGCTTAACAAGTGTATAAGGGGGGCCTCACAAGGCCTAATGACATCTAATCTAAGGCAATACTAATCCACTAGGTAAACAAGATATACATACATGCGACAATTTTAAATACGCTCTCCAGCCCAAAAACAGTAAAAGAACAGGGCTACGAATAACTCACAAGATAAGCTCAGCAAAGTATCGGGTAAAATCAATATGGAGATAACACTCTGTCGCCTAAGTGCCTTAAAACAAACATAACATAGTCTAAGTATCTCAATAAATAGTACGGTTTAGCCTTGTCGGTTAAGGTTAATATATAGCGTTTTATTAAAATATTCCAACGATTATCAATTCGAGTCAAAATAACGGATCAAAGAGACGATGTTCCGCGCCAATAAGGGCGATAGGAAAGATTTCGATATTTCACGTCTTAAAAGGCAATTAGAAAGGAATGATATTTCGAGCCGAAAATGACTACCACTAATATCGGTTGAAAAGAATACTGTTACCAAAGTTTTATTGAGATCGACCAAGGTCAACGTCAAAGATGTTGACTTGGTCAAAGTCAAAGATGTTGACGTGGTCAAAGTCAAAGATGTTGACTTGGTCAAAGTCAAAGTCAACAATTTGAACGAAGGTCAAAGTAAACGTAAAAGTCAAACTTTGACATTTTAGAGAGTTTAAAATATTATGAATGAAAATAGTTTGAGAATGATTTTCAAAGAGTTTAACGAAACAAATACAATATTTATCATCATTTGAGATTACGATCGCATTTTTGAGAAAAGTATATTTATCAAAAATATGTACGTTTAGTGAGCATAATAACAATAAATATTACGTTTATGATAGCGATTACGTTTTTGAGTCCAAAAACTTATATTTGTTCATAGTTACTATTTTTACGTATAGTAATATACTTATATGTGTTTTAACGTGTTTATATAACGTCTTTTTTAGTCAAAAAGTACATACTACTTACGAAAAACGTTCCGATAATTTTAATAAAATTATTTTAGTAAAATCTATACATTTTTATGTCCCATAAACTGAGATGTCAAGATTTATATTTATTTCGCATTTTAAATTGACTTTAACGTTTTAACGTTTTAAATACGTTATAAGTTTGAAATAAATAGCTAAAAATGTCAAATAAATATTACAAGTTCACTTTTATATGTTTTTATACTTTATTACAGAATATAAAATTAGAAGAATTTTTATAAAAGTTTTACTTTATAATTTTAACAATTTAAACATTATTTTCGGTATATTTTACGTTTTATTTAACCGAATTTTACGTAAAGGTCCGAGTATGGTCAACATTAATAACGTCCAATAATTTCTCATTTTAATTACGATAAAGAAGGTGAGTTCAAAAATATAAAGTTTACGTCAAGAAAACGAGATATTAAGATTTTATGGAAAAACGAGTACTACCGACGTCCTCCGCACAATCTACACGATCTCCGAAGACTCCGAAAGTTTCCGACAAGTTAAAACTCCTGAAAACGTAGATAACGCAACAAAAATGAAGGTTAAAGGGTTAACGGGGTGAAACAAAAACGAAAACGAAAATCGAAACAGTAGGAAAACGAGTTGTCTAGGAAACTGACCTGATGGTGTCCGGACAAGTAGCCCCGTCACTGGGTAAAAGTGCCCCGGCTCGGTCTTGTGTACGAGCAAACAGACTCGTCACCGGGTAAAAGTGTCACGGCTCGGTCTTGTGTCCGAGCAAACAGCCCCGTCACCGGGTAAAAACGCCACGGATCGGTCTTGTGTCCGAGCAAACAGCTCCGTCACCGGGTAAAGTTGCCCCGGCTCAATCAGATCGCGACCTGGTCCGAAAATAACAAAAAAAAAACGGGTTTTTTGTTAGATACGCTTAGCATGGATTCAAGGGGTTTTAAGGGTGTTAGAATAACATACTTACAAAGGGTTTTTGGGTGGTTAACACGTGTGAACGGTCCCGAAACTGAGTTTGCTCGATAAAGACTCCAAACCAAAATATGGTGATGAAACTCGATTTTTGGCTTTAAAGCTTGATGTTTCTGAGTTGTTTCACTTCCAGAGAGTTTCTAAATGAGATAGGGTAGAGAGAGATGGAGAGAAAACGAATTAGAGAGAGAGAAAGGAGTGAGTTTGATGTGTTTGTTGTTATGTGATGATAAAAGGATGAAAGAGAGCTCGCTTGGGTCACTAGAAAACAAGAAGGATGACAGGAAAAGAGAGTTCTCATTGAGATCTACAATCTCTTCCAAATTACCAAGGCATTAACACCAAAATAGGTAAGTTTTGTCAACTAATACAAAAGTTAACCCAAGGCTAACCCTCTTTAGTAAGTCCACACCATGGCTCAAGCCATTCCACAACCCCATGGCCCACTCAAGTCGGGTTGGAATGCAAGAAAAAGCTTGGTTGCGAGTTTGGTTAAGTTTTGGTTAGAAAGGACTAAATTTGTAAAAGATTTACCGTTAGTTACCGTTAAAGGACTAACTTTGTGATAGATTTAGTTAGAGGACTAACTTTGTAACAGATTAAGTTAGACGACTAACTTTGTAATGAAATTTTGAAATATAATTTTCTTAACCGACCATTACGGCGTAAATACCCTACTTTAATAACACGAGAATACTAACTATTCGACATTTAGACGATTATAAAGTTTACGTCTCGAGAGACGAAGTAATAAAACATATAAAACCCTACTCAAATATACAAAACGTGAGTAAATATAAAGCGAAATGAAAGGGTCGAAATAATTGCGAATAAAAGAATAAATAACTTTAATGAATAATACCTCGAAAAGACGGGTTGTCACAGGTTGGGCTCAACATTGGTTCAAGGCAGAAAATTATAAACTGACATATACGGGATCCATATTCCCATTTGGACATCCATCTGAATGGTTGCACCAAGATAAGATCCCAACCATCAACCCACCATCCATGGAAAGGAGACAGGCGGGTCGTCCAAAAACAAAGACTGTATACTATCGCAAGTGGAGGCAAAACAAGTGACATGTGACCGTTGTAAGAAAAAAGGTCACACTAGAAAGATATGTAGTGCAAAGATCCCAAAATACCAAAGTTCAAGCCAACCTTCATCCTCCCGTTCAACAAAAGCTGCTTCAACGTCTCGTGGAAAAAAAACCCTACTCAATCGTCTCAAGCATCGGTCGATAATTTGTATGATGATTAGTTATTTGTAATGTGATGTATTTCTATGTTCCAAAATGTAGTATTTTAATATATTAAGTGGTTACATTAACCGTGAAAATACAACAAAAACGCAAAAAATAATAAAAAACACACACTTCGCATAATGCACTAGTTAGCATATGCGAAAATTGTGACATTTTGTAAAATTTTTGGAATTTTTTAACATTTTGTAAAATACCCCCCCCCCCCCCCCCCCCCCAATCCATTTTTGCTATTTTCGTAATTTTCCCCTTATAAAATACATCATATGAGAGTTTAAAGTTTACATGATTATTTTAGAGAGCATGCAACGGGGCGTTAAAACCCCGCGTTATCCTCTCCTATAACGCCGCTATGGTTGACCGGCCGCGTTATAAGCGATGTTATGGCGGACGCGTTACATACTCAACGCGCGTTATGTGACGGAATTTTTTTTCTTCCTTTTTTTTATAACGTTAAAGTTAATTAAAAAAAAATTAAATTAAATTTTTAAAAACTAGACGTTGGAATTTTTTTTTTTTTTTTTCAAACTCTTCAACCAATTCTATAAATACACAACCTTAACTACAAAAATATACACCAAATGATCTTTTTTCTCTCAGAATTCAAATAAACACCACAAAAATGTCGCAACGCAAAGATTATTCGTTATCCGATTCCAACTCGCCTTTCTCCCCGGGCTTCGCAAATTTCCAAACACAACTCGGTGGCTTCACTTCACTACTCTCTGGAAACCCCAACATACAACCTCCACCCCATCAACAAGCCATGATCGAATGGCAACAATTTCAGTTTTGGCAATGGCAACACAACAATCATCACAAAGACAATCATTCGAACAACCACAAACAAAATCATCCAAACCGTCTCAATCGTTCCAACCACAACAAGCAGAACTTCGCAGCTCTCGTAAGAGAAAAGATAAAGGTAAGAAAAAAAAACTGTTCGGGAAGTTGAAGCCCCACCATCGAAGATTCAGTGGTCACAAGCTCAAGAACGACGTTTGTCGAAGAATTGGGTTCATGTTTCTGAGTGTGGAAAAAAGTAAACTCACAAAGCGGACCAACTTTTGGTATCGTGTACTTGGTCATTTCAACGAAGGTTTGGCGGAACCGTTAAAAAAAAATCAACTAACGGGGAAATGGAGGGCTATGAGCCAAGCTTTGCGGTCTTTCATAGCATGTCACTACCGTGTTGAACGGGATCGATCAAGTGGTGAGGATGACAAAGCGGTTTACACACTGGCGTTAATAATGTACGAATCCGAGGTCGGACGCCCATTTCTTCATCATAGTGCGTGAGAGGATTTGCATAAATAACCAAAGTTTCTAAATCCTAAAGCCGTTGACAAAGAGTTAGACCTCGACGAAGACGGTAAGGAAGAAGAACCGGAGCTCTTTGGTCATGATGAAATCCCAAGATCTTTAGGGAAGCCACGAGCACCTAAAGTCGCACGGTCATCCTCGTGCTCTGATGTATCTTCAAAGCGTGACGAGTTTAACGGCGACGTTGTCAAAAAACTTCGACAGCTTAGGATCGCTAAAACAATGGAGATCCAAGATAAATTTCGGAAAATGGAATTTCTCCGTATGCCTACACATGATATGGAACCGGAGGATTGGGTCGATGTCGAGAGGATTAAGGCCGAACTCGGCCGAACGTAACATTAAGATTTAGGTTAAAATAAGTAGTTTGTTTTTAATTATTTTAAACGTCTTCTATTTTTAAGTATTATTGTCGACTTTTTATTTTTAATATTAATATAAGTTTATTTGTATAATTAATGTATTTTTATTATTAATAATGTATTAAATTTAATATGATAAAAAGAAAAAGATAAAAAATAAGAAAATTGGTGGTCCTGTAATCCTGAGTTATGACTGGTAGATATTTTTAGTGTTATGTTATGCGCTGAGTTATGATGACGTGACCATAACACCGAGTTTTTCGGTGTTATGGCTGCGAGCGCTCTTAGGTGTTGTTCTTGTTCGAGTAAATCTAATCCATCATCACACAAAGTTGATGTTAAAATCGGGTTCACTCTAAAATCGAGTGTTTAAGCTTTAGTAAATTTGTATTAAACAAATAGGAATAAATGCTAGAATTACAAACAAAAGTTTACAAACAAACATTGTATGTGAGGTAGTCTAATCAATAAAAAGAGAAAGAACAAGAGAGACAACAACTTGATTTGATTGGTGAAAATTGTGTTTGAAAAAATATTAGTAGGTTTACTATTTTTCTATACATAATGTAAAAATAGTGTTTGTTAATTATTAGTAAAATTGTGTTTATAAATTGATCAAATTATATTATGATAAATCTTGTTGCCATAAACAACTTTTTTAGAGTTAATTACATAAATCATCCTTATGGTTTTCCTAAAATTATGGATTTCGTCCCTAAGTTTAAAACGTTGCATAAATCGTCTACTTTTGGAAACTAATTACGGATTTCGTCCCTAAAATGGACGTCCATTAAAATTTTCCTTTAAAATCATCGCTAACTATTTACACATTTCGTCCCTAAAAGGGATGTCCGTTAGAAATTAGGGACGAAAAGCGTAATTAGTTTTCAAAGCTGGACAATTTATGCAACGTTTTAAACTTAGGGACGAAATCCATAATTTGAGATAAATCATAGGGACGATTTATATAATTAACTCTTTTTTTTTTATTTGCAGAATACTAGATACATATCAAAGAGGAAACCAAATGTACTTTTCTTAACATCATAAATAACCTCTTAACTTCAACACATACAATACAAAATTAATATTGTGTAATATGATATTTTTGGTAGTCCGAAGAGAGTTAAATTAATTATAAAATATAAATTAATAATTCTACTTGAACGAATTATAAAAACTCCTAAGAAATGTTTCACTTCTTTTTGTTTATTGATTAAATCAACTTACTCTTCTAAGAAATATTCCAAGTTTGATTATCATTGTAAAGAGCCTATTAAATCAATATGAAATTATTTAGAGAGAATGTTATAAATCGTCTTTGTGGTTAGTCACTTTTTCATATATCTTCCTTTTTGAAAAAACTTAGCATAAAGTGTCCTTTTGTTTTTTGAATTTATCATCTATCGTCCTTCCGTCCAAATCCGTTAGAATTGTGCCGTTAAATGGCCCACACGTGACAGACACATGGAGTAAATAAGTAATTAACATCTCCATTCACAGAGTTCCATCGATTGTCTTCTCGGAACGATTTGTCTGAAACCGAATCCCAACAAGTGAATCGCTATATTAATGGTCTTCGAACTAACATCCAAGATAGAATCTCCCCCGTCCCTGGTTATAGGTTAGAAGACGCTTACAATATGACAATTAGGGCCGAGACCCAACTCGCAAGGAGTAGTCGGGAAAATTCGTTTCCTACAAAGCAACGAAAATTTATGGCATCCATCTCAAAGACCAGAAAGGTTTTCAACTACAAATACGGGGAGGCAAACCACAAGCAACCAAAAAACAACCCATGCCCGGAAAGTGTTACAAATGCGGTTTAACTGGTCACATATCAAGTGATTGTAGGGCTGCTAGTAGAAAATTTATCTACCTACTAGAGATGAAGAGATCGAAAATAGTTGAGAAATAAACGATATTAATGGAGAAGAAAGTGAAGTTCAGTTTTGTTATCCGAAAAGTGCTTATATTATTAACGAGTATACACCAAAATCTTGTATAGTTCAACTTATTATGTTATGTCCTAAAGAGAAAAATAAATCTCAAAGACACAATTTGTATAGTGCAAGCTTCCTCTTACTATTGGAAAATAAAAAGACGATATAACGTTTGATATCATCGACATGGATGCTTTTCATATTTTACTTGGAAGACCATGCGAGTACGACGTAAACACAATCCACAAAGGTGAAGAAAACATATACTTTTCAAAATGATGGTGTGGAGATTGTTTTAGTGCCTTTAAACGCAGACCCACTAGTAGAAGTAAATATGGTCAACATGAGGGAAGGTGTTCAAGCTAATGTGAATTACACTATTCACATGTTTCATATGAGGAAGGAAATTGAAGGGCGAGGGAAGATGTTAAAGGAAATGTAAAGAAAAAGATCTTATCACATGTTTCATATCATAAAGAAAACTCGATGGCGAGTTTTTTTTTTTCAAGAAGATTATAATGATGAATGACGTGATAGGCAAAGAAGTCCTAATTAGATTAGGATTATGTTTAAAAGAGTAGGAGTTATTTACTTACTTAGGGAGTCTTATTATTATTTAGATTACAATTATGATTAGTATATTTTAAATATTAGTTTCCTAATTAGATTAGGATTAAGATTAGTTGGCTTTATATAGGGATATTTTCATAACTTTTTCATTATGCTATTTTATGAATTTAATTTACAAAAAAAGAGAGTCATGAATTGTTATCTCAATCCTCTTATTCGGTAAACAATATTACCCCCTTCTTTACATGTGTTTGACAATACGTTTTAAATTGTCTAATCTATAGCTTCGGGCTACATCAGTCTTCATGGTGGCAATGATGCCACTAATGACACCAAATCATTATCAATTTTAGATGTGTTAGGCTTGCCGATAAATGATTTTTGATGCTCTTGTGTTATATTATAAAACATGTCTCTTAAACATAAAGTAAAATATATGAAGAAAAAACTCATTTACATAATGAAAATTGTTTGAAATTATCAAAAAACAAAAGTGAAATTATCAAAAAACAAAAGTGTAATTATCTTTAAAGTCTACCAATTTGTATTCACTTTTTTTAACGACGGATGTTAATAAAAATAAGAGTTAATTACATAAATCGTCCCTATGGTTTATCTCAAATTACGGATTTCGTCCCTAAGTTTAAAACGTTACATAAATCGTTCAGCGTTGGAAACTAATTACGTTTTTCGTCCCTAATTCCTAACGAACATCCATTTTAGGGACGAAATGTGTAAATATTTAGCGATGATTTTAACGGAAAATTTTAACGGACATCCATTTTAGGGACGAAATCCGTAATTAGTTCCAAAAGTGGACGATTTATGTAACGTTTTAAACTTAGGGACGAAATCCCTAATTTTAGGAAAACCATAAGGACGATTTATGTAATTAACTCTAAAAACAATTAGAAAGATGCTAGAGAAAATATTATAAAAGAGGATTCGAGGAGCTTGGGTTACGAGTCCAGACAATCTATTTAAGGTTTACATTTCGAAAATCTAAAGGAAATACAAATAAATGAGAAAAATTTAACATCATCATTTAGTGTTAAAGAATGATAAAACCACTTGGAGGATAAAATGGTGTCTTTACTAATTTAAACTCATGAATATCGTTCATGATTTTAATCTTTTTAACAAAAACACGAACGACAAAATGTTGTCCTTATAAAATTGACGAGAGTTACCGTTATAATTGTAGAACACAATATCGTTTAAATTAAATAAAATGCAAACGAAATTACAGAAAATATAAACGAAATTACGGCCAAGGCTCGTGATAAACACGATTCCCTTAAAACAAATTCCGCATGCTATCACACGTTTTGTTTCCCAGGGTACAATGGCAAAACAGTTTATCAAACTGTCGGAGGTACACTTGCCTGAAAATTCAGTCGGAAATTAGGATTACAGTAACGATTAATCGGGAATTGGTGTGTCAGTGATTGTGCCACGAAGCTCCATTTTATAGCCCAAAGGAAAACGTTCGTCTTTAATTCAGTTTTAATGGCATTAACCAGCCATTAAAACGAAAATGTAACAGTTATTAAATAGCGTAACTGTTAGTTACGTTAACGTAACTGTTAGTTACGCAACGTAACTATTAGTTACTGTTGGCAAAATCAACAATTTAACCCAAGTTAACAAATCTGTTTATTAAAGTCTTAGTTGGTGAGTCTGAGTGACTTTGAGTTTGAGTGACTTTGAGTCTGAGTGAATTCTAGTCTGAGTGACTAAAAGCGACTAAGGCATTATGGAGCTGACTACTCAGCTTCATAATGAAACGTATTGCTTTATTTTAGGTATGTTTGTTAGATTAAATCTTCTATTCTTTTAGAAGATTTACTAGGATTCGTACTTATCAAGCTCGCTATTATTGTGTATAAATAGTGAGCTTGAGCTTAGTAATTCGTTGTACCTTTTGAATCAATATAACTGCGTGTTATTTTAGTTGCTTTGTTATTATATTTCCGCTATAATAAACTAAGATACTTATTTGTAATTGATTAGCTAGTGTTTGAGATCTTATTGAGACCTAACAAATGGTATCAGAGCAAATAAGATTTAAATTTTAATAAATTTACCAATCTTAAACGATCAATACATAAAATCTCAAATACAATGTCATCATCTTCATCCAATACACCCGCTATGGCTGGAAAAGGTATTCCTATTTTCAGTGGTCACAACTTTGCTCACTGGAAACTTAAAGCTGAGTGGCATTTGTCCTGAATTCATGAAGAAATGATGAGGACTGTAACGGAAGGACCAATCATTCCAGGAAAGCATATTGATGAGGTCAAGGAAGGAGACAAAGTTGCCCAACGTGCAAGGTGGGTTCAAACTCCTAAATCACAGTGGACAGATCTTGATAAGTTACTCTTTAATCTAGATCCAAGAGCAAGAAGCATTCTAGGAAATACTGTGTCTGAGCAAATATTCTCAAAGATTGCTAGATGCAGATCTGCTAAAGAAATATGGGATACTTTAATTGTATCTTATGAAGGAGTTCCAATAGTAAGGGAACAAAGGTTGAACAGTCCACAAGACCAGTCCATGAAAGCAGATGAAACACTTGAAGCTGAGATGAAAGAAGAAGAAGAGTTGGCCATTGATGAAGAACAGCAGAGGATCGAAGCTGACAGACGAATGGCCAAACAGGTGTTAAGAGAGGAAGCCAGACTGGACTATATTGAGTCAAACTTTGCAATGAGGAGAAACATGAATAAAATCCAAAACTTGGAGTGTGCTGATACTGGTGGATCTGACCTCATGCTAACTTGTTATCACAAAGAGGGATCTTTCAGAGTTGGGGTACACAGAATGCGCACTTTGGGTTTAGAAGAATGGAAAGAAATCGCCAGTCTGTGCTCAAGAATAACAAACATTGCACACAGACTGGAAGTAAAAAGAGAAGCTATTTCAAATGTAAATGGTGCTCATATGCTGAAGCTGATCTCAGATGAGGACTATAGAGCGTTTTGCACTGTCAATAGAGTAAGAGCTGGGGCTAAATCTCTTGGGCTAGAAACAAGCAGTCTTCACCCTGTTCCCAAAGGTGTGATCTTTCAAGACAAAACTTATGTGAAGAATGATAACCATGAGGGCCTTTGTTATGTTGATTGTGGGGTAGAAGAATGTTTTCAGGCTAAGGACAGATTGAACATGTCCTCAATCTATCACTGCATTGCTCTACTCAGTGAATGTGAATCTGATCAATGCATCCCCTTCCGTATGAAGCTAATCAGCTGGTTATTCAATAACCTTAGAAGAATTGAAGATATGGGAACATTGATGGACAAAGTTGAACTGATCAAGAAAGAATATCAACTTTTGTTCCACAGATCAGATGCTGAAATGGAGAAACTACTTGGATGGAAGACAGAGAGACTGCAATGGGCAAAGGAAGTGAAGAAGCCTACTCCATGGGAGGTGCCATTGAAGCAGAAAAGATCCTTCAAGAAGAGAAAGTGATGTGTCTTATGTGTCTTTTTGTTCACAAACAGTTTAATGTAAACAATTTAAGTTTGTGTTTATTTTTGATGCATGAATTGTAAAAGACTTTAATCCAAACAGATAGGGGGAGATTGTTGGGAAAATCAACAATTTAACCCAAGTTAATAAATCTGTTTATTAAAGTCTTAGTTGGTGAGTCTGAGTGACTTTGAGTCTGAGTGACTTCTAGTCTGAGTGACTCTGAGTCTGAGTGACTAAAAGCGACTAAGGCATTATGGAGCTGACTACTCAGCTTCACAATGAAACGTATTACTTTATTTTAGGTATGTTTGTTAGATTAAATCTTCTATCCTTTTAGAAGATTTACTAGGATTCGTACTTATCAAGCTCGCTATTATTGTGTATAAATAGTGAGCTTGAGCTTAGTAATTCGTTGTACCTTTTGAATCAATATAACTGTGTGTTATTTTAGTTGCTTTGTTATTATATTTCCGCTATAATAAACTAAGAAACTGAGCAATTAATCGATTCGTCACAATTAACATCTAAATACTTATTTGTAATTGATTAGCTAGTGTTTGAGATCTTATTGAGACCTAACAGTTACGTTATCGTAACAGTTTCAGCGTAACTATTAGTTACGTTAGCGTAACTGTTAGTTACGTTACCCAAGCACCCATCTTTAGGTGTCGATATCTCATTCACCTTAACTTCGTTTTGGAAGTATAATATATCGTTGCAAAGCCCTTTCTAAGGGCTACACATTAATATTAAATATTCTTCTTAAATATTAAATATGCATCACTCTATATACGTACAAAGTTGATGAAAACATCATGTTTTTATCAACATTTTCCAACAATAATAAGAAAATTTTGAAATTTAAAACCATTAAAAAGTGGTACACATGTTGCAATTGTTTAAGACCCTCTACTAGTGCACGATTTATGTTATATACCTTAAAAATAAACATTAAAAGTGACACATGAGTTTAGATTGAAGGAAATTGAATTTGTTTTGGGGAGCACGTATACGTGAACCCCAAGTTCTAAGCATAGTGGATCTTTGGGGCCGCATATGAAAACATAGTTTAAAATTTGTCTATTTGTCTGTCTAGGTTTTATCTCCGTCAAAGATAACAAGTCCTACGTGGGTGTCGAAGAATTCAGGTTTTGAACAAGAACACAAGGGAAAGAATAAGGATTTTAATCAAGAAATTGATCAAAACAAACATGATTTTGATGAATATGATGAAGCAGAATATGATGATGATCACGACGTGTTTAAAAGATTGGAAAAATTGAGAATTTTCAGTGAAGAGAAGTGGATTCTATATGTATACACCTCGAGTCAAATTGTCACACAATTACATGCAACGGAAATTAGGGTCACATAGTAAATAATAAATTGGATAAACTTTTTGTACCTTATTAAGCAAGCGAATTAACTGAAACCTAAAGTAAGCTTTTACTACGATTGCGTACGCGACACCTTCTTTATCGACCGACTAGTATGCTAGTACACGTTTAATGCTTTATACAACGATTGTCAGCAACTCCTTGATTTACCAAAGAAAAATGAAAACACCCCTTGGCTAATAAAACCGATCGCCTATTTTTAGGGTTTCTAGACCTTAGTCGATTTGTATGTATTAGGGTTTAGGGTATGTGTTTTATTTATAGATTAGCAAATCTTAGAGTCCAAGTTATATCACAATAAGGAAACCTCTTTATTTAAGTAATAAACCCTTCCTTAAATAAACATTACACTTAACATATTAAGTAACATTTAATAAATGTATTAAACTTGTAGTCGTGTCTAAATGTCGATGTGTGCGCTCCCGTAGTCTCACACATTTACAGTCACATATTTATTTGACACTATTCAAATACCTACAGCTCCCACTTTTGAATAAGTTCAAATAAACATGATAACATTGATTAATGTCTAGCAACATATCAATGTTCCCACATATGAACGAGTGAAGTTTCTCCAAAGTCACTGTGAGTCTATAGTCGACTCATATCCATTTGTTTCAGATACTCTAGTTAAAATATATATAGATGGATCAAAATCATTCATTATAACTATTGTTTCTCATTTCGTGAATCCCTGAAAGATTACTAAATATAATCGAGACACATCTAGATTCATTTGGGTCCGACTAGACAAACATCTTAAGTATCCATGAGTGGCCCAGTAAGCATCTAACTTCAGTTTTCACTGAAGGAACAAATCATATCTTGAATACAACTGGTAGTCATCGTATTTCGCAACATTACCAAAAATAGCTTTTTGCTACCTTTATCAAGGAATAGTATTGACTATGATCAAACAATGCACTACGTACATGAGTAGCAACTTGCATCTCAAGTCTAAGGATAATTAAACCTTATGAATTATACTTAATGACAAGGATCCATAAGTAATAATTCATGTGGGATAATCCAGTATGCATCATAATGGATACCATGTGAGTTAGCAAGCCAAGCTGACTAAACACTCAGATATTGTCTTAATTCAATCATATTCCCATATGATCAATTGACAACGGATATTTAGAATGATATTACACAATATTATTCAAGGATAAAACATGAAAAATAGGATACAAATAGTATAATAAATGAAAACAAAATATCACAAATATTATTTCATTCATAAATAAATTTGTTTATTACATCCATATATAAAAATATAAATTCACGGATTTACACGTGATTACTAGATAAACGAAGTCCCATCGCCTCAGCTAAGTGAGTTAATTTCGCCTTTACCAGTGCCTTTGTAAAAGGATCTGCTAAGTCATCATCCGTGTGAACTTTGAGCACTTGAATTTCAACTCGTTCAACTTGTTCACGAATATAGTGATTTTTCCTCTGAAATTGTCAAGCTCCCTTCTGAAACCCGGGTTCATTGGCTATGATTATTTCACAAGTGTTTTCGCAACACATATCAAAGGAGACTTAGATGTGGGAACAACACCAAGTCCAAAACTAAATTTCCGGATCCAAACAACTTCCATTGCAGCTTCAGCAGCAACTATGTACTCAGATTCTGTTGCAGACATGAATGTAGTGGATTGCTTCTTCCTCTTCGATACTTCTGCTCCCCCATTGATAGTGAGCACATATCCAGTTTGAGATTTGGTGTCATCATGGTCAGTCTGAAACCCGGCATCACAATAACCATTAACTTTTAATTCAGCCTTAGGATTTCCACCATACCCCAGAACCATATCTTAGGTAGCCCTAAGGTACTTTAATATGTTCTTTACAGGAACCCAATGTCTTTCAACTGGATTCTGTTGAAACCTACTTTCTATATTTTGCGCAAAAGACACATCAGGTCTTGTGCATCTTACCGCATACATAATAGATCCTATTGCCGAAGAATAAGGTATCCTTTGCATACGCTCCCCCTCATCAGGTGTAGAAGCACTGTCCTTGATGCTGAGTTTAAGTCCATTTTGCATTAGTAATTTTTCACCCTTGGAATTTTCCATACTAAATCTCTTTAGTATTTTATCAATGTAAGCCTTTTGACTTAACTCAATTAACCGCTTAGATCTATCTCTTGAGATCTTGGTTCCCAAAATAAATGTTGCTTCACCTAAGTCTTTCATGGAAAAACATTTTCCAAGATGAGATTTAACATCTACAAGCATTGGAATACTGTTTCCCATTAACAATATGTCTTCTACATATAGGACTAAGATAGTAAATTACTCCCACTGAATTTTTGATACACACATGGCTCATCGAAATTCTGAACAAAACTAAACCTTTTAATTTCTTCATCAAATCCTTTATTCCAACTTCGTGATGCTTGCTTAAGTCCATAAATGGACCTTTTATTAGCTTGCACACTTTGTTGGAATGTAATGGATCAATAAAACCTTCTGGCCGATTCATATAGACGTCTTCGTCTAGATAACCATTCAGAAAGGCTGTCTTGACATCCATTTGCCATATCTCATAGCCATAGAATGCTGCTATGGCTAAGAGAATTCTAATAGCCCTAATGTCTGCCACTAGGGAGAAGGTTTCCTTATAGTCTATGCCATAGACTTGAGTAAAGAATTTTGCCACGAGACGAGCTTTATAGATGAACATATTTCCGTCCA
The DNA here is from genome assembly GCA_910822075.1 of Senecio squalidus. NCBI lineage: Eukaryota > Viridiplantae > Streptophyta > Magnoliopsida > Asterales > Asteraceae > Senecio > Senecio squalidus. The sequence goes on from CAJVGC010000592.1 coordinate 7,722,029, forward strand.
TGTCGGTCTGTATATTAAAGAGCCATTTACAATCCAACGTTTTGGTATTTGGAGGACGATCCACCAAATCCAAACGTTGTTGTCTTTGATGGAGTGCATCTCCGCATTCGCAGCTTGAAGCCATTTTTCAGCGTTAGGCCCTGATAATGTTGCTTTCAAGTTTCGAGGTTCATTAAGATCCCAGTTACATGATCCTCATTATCTAAAGTTACATTTAGGTTTAGTTTTTGAGGGACACGTATTGTCCTTTCGGACCTACGAATTGGAGCATCAGCAATTTGATTTTGAGACTAAGTCATGTCATGGAGCTCAATTTCAACTTGAAGATCAGATTGAGGCATATCATGAGGGTCAATACTATCCCCCCAAATTGTTGATCACCAGTGTGAGTAGAAGGTGATGTATCTTCCTCTTGAACCTCGTCAAGTTCTACAACCCTCCCATCTTTTCCTTGAGCGATAAGTCGTGTTTCAAAAAACTCAATATTCTGAGCAATTTTCACAGTATTCTCGGAAGGAATATAGAAGTAGTAACCCATTGTTTCCTTTGGGTATCCTACGAAGATACACTTAACAGATCTTTGCTCGAGTCTGTCAGGCGAATCGCGTTTAACGAATGCCTCACATCCCCAAACCTTTAAGTAAGACAGATTAGGGGCTTGTCCATGCCATGTAAATAATAAATCGGATATAAGACTAAGATAGTAACATTACTCCCACTGAATTTTTGATACACACATGACTCAAATTCTGAACAAAACCAAACCTTTTGATTTCTTCATCAAATGTTTTATTCCAACTTCATGATGCTTGCTTAAGTCCATAAATGGACCTTTTTAGCTTGCACACTTTGTTGGTATGTAATGGATAAATAAAACCTTCTGGCTTATTCATATAGACGTCTTCGTCTAGATAACCATTCAGAAAGGCTGTCTTGACATCCATTTGCCATATCTCATAGTCATAGGCTGCTATGGCTAGGAGATTTCTAATAGCCCTAATGTCTGCCACTGGGGAGAAGGTTTCCTCATAGTCTATGCCATAGACTTGATTAAAGCCTTTTGACACAAGACGAGCTTTATAGGTGAGTATATTTCCGTCCATGTCGGTCTTTATTTTAAAGAGCCATTTACAATCCACTTTTTTGGTAATTGGAGGACGATCCACCAAATCCCAAACGTTGTTGTCTTTCATGGAGTGCATCTCCACATTCGCAGCTTGAAGCCATTTTTCAGCGTCAGGCCCTGATAATGCAACTTTCAATTTTTGAAGTTCATTAAGATCCCCTGTTACATGATCCTCATTATCTAAAGCTACATTTAGGTTTAGTTTTTGAAAGACACGTATTGTCCTTTCGGACCTACGAATTGGAGCATCAGCAATTTGATTTTGAGACTAAGTCATGTCGTGGAGCTCAATCGCAACTTGAAGATCAGATTGAAGCATATCATGAGGCTCAATACTATCCCCCCAAATTGTTAATCACCAGTGTGAGAAGAAGGTGATGTATCTCCTTCTTGAACCTCGTCGAGTTCTACAACGCTCCCACTGTTTCCTTTAGCGATAAGCCGTGTTTCAAAAAACTCAGTATACCGAGCAATTTTCACAGTATTCTCGGAAGGAATATAGAAGTAGTAACCCATTGTTTCCTTTGGGTATCCTACGAAGATACACTTAACAGATCTTTGCTCGAGTCTGTCAGGCGAATCACGTTTAACGAATGCCTCACATCCCCAGACCTTTAAGTAAGACAGATTAGAGGATTGCCCATGCCATATTTCATATGGTGTCTTATCTACCTTCTTGGTTGGAACCATGTTAAGAATGCGTACAACAAAATCTAAGTCGTAATCCAAAAAAGATAATGGTAAAGTTGTAAGGTTCGTCATTGATCGGACCATGTCTAGCAACGTTCCATTTCTCCTGTCCGATACACCATTGTGCTGTAGAGTATAGGGAGGAGTAAGTTGATGGATAATTCCACATGCTTTGTAGATGATACTTAACATCTAGGATTAAGTATTCACCACCACGATCCGATCGTAGAATCTTAATGGTTTTGCCGAGTTGGTTTTCTACTTCGTTTTGAAACACTTTGAATGTTTCAAACACCTCATTATGTTTAAGCAAGTAAACGTTAACCATAACGGCTGAAATCATCCGTAAATGTTACGAAGTAATAAGCTCCTTTCCTAGACATATTCCTAAAGGGACCACATACATCACTATGTATGATTCCTAGTAGGTCGGTTGCCCTTTGATTCTCATGCGAGAAGGGTTTCCTTGCCATTTTTCCCAATACACAAGACTCACACCTCTCAAATGAATTATCACTTGATTTCAAAAGTCCTTCACGTTGAAGTCTTTTGATTCGGTGTTTGCCTATGTGAGCAAGACGACAATGCCATAGGTAGGATGGGTCTAAGTTAGACTTTGCTCGTTTATTGCTTACATTAAAAACAAAATTATTTGAATAAGAAAGACGGTCATGCATTTCAATTTAAAATATACCATTAATTTTAATACAATTAAAACAATGCATATTATTCTTGGAATCTGAAATACAAAAATTCGTAAATTTATTATCATAAGCACAATCTTCTAATACAGAAACTGAAACAATTACCCTAACTATTGAAGGAACATAATGAGAGTTGTCTAACACAATAAATATTCCAGAAGGTAATTGTTAGTCAACACTTCCAATGACTTCCACTGCTACAGGTATGCCGTTGCCAATGTACACGTACAAGGATCCATTCTTCAGTTTCTTCTTTGTTTTAAACCCCTGTAAAGAGTTACAAATATGAGTTCTACAGCCAGTGTCATAAACCCAGGTATTTGTTTTAGGAAAAGAAAATAACTCGATAGTGAAAATACCTGAGATTCGGCCAATCCATTCTTCTTGTTTGTCACCACGACAAGATACTTAGGACAACTCCTCTTCCAGTGTCCTTTCACACCACAATGGTGACACCCATCATCTTTAGCGACCCTTTCCTTTTTGGCTGGAGGAGTTTTCTTAGGCTTGGAAGAATAAACAACAACTTGTTTATTTTTACAAGCTTTTGCAACTTTTCCTTTAGCACTTAGCGGTTTCTTTTTCCTTTTCTGGCCCTGGCCACCACCAATCACTAGGATTTGGTTGTCATTCACCTTACGCTTTGAGATACTCTTTTCGAATTCCCCCAGCATTATATGGAGTTCGTTAAGACTCTTTTTCATGCCTTGCATATTGTAGGTGCGAGTAAATTCCTCAAACTCCGGTGAAAGAGAATTAAGAATTATACTCATAGCTACAGGGTCATGATAGGTATATTTCATCTTGTTCAAGCAATCAAACAAACTTTTCATGTGTAGAACATGAGTCCCCACTGGTGTTCCAGACACATGAAGACATGAATGTACATCTCGAATCAAGTCATTCAGCTCAAGGCCATCTTGTTTCTCATACAACGCACGTAGCTCAGTGATCATTTGATCCGACCATTTTGCCTCAAATTGCTTAACCAGCTCAAGAGTCATACTGCTGAGCATGAGAAAAGCAACTTCATCATGCTTCTTATAAGTTTCCTTATAACTAGCTTGTTCAGATTGAGGAGCATTTTCAGCTGGATTATGGATCATAGGTGTTGAAACTACTTCAAGCCTTTCCATCACTCTTAGGACAATCCTCAATGATCGAAACCAATCATTAAATTTTGGTCCAGAAAGCAAGTTTCTTCTTAATGTTGTTTTGGTTTCATCTAAAATCTCTTTAGAAGCGGATTTTTGTGCCATTTCTACAAAACAGAAGAAAGTTCTCATTAGTACTTTCGACATAATGATTTCTTAACAAAAATGTAAAACCCATGGTTTAGTTTTCGTTAAGGCTAGGACCCAAATGACATTATCAACGTTCCATCAGTTGATCAGCTAGGAACTAAATGATACTCAAAAGGTAAGTGACGTTAAGTAATTGCATTTACCGATGCAATTCCTAGATTATGGGACTTAATGTCATGACTCGATCAAGCATCAATATGGTGATCGCGACATTATCATGTTTCGTCGCATCTTATTTTTATCGGCGTTTATAGTCTCACTACATAACCCGATTTAAGTCATCCGATTGAAGACTGCAGATAGTCCACCACTGTCTCACTATGAGTGGTAATCTACCTTGGATACCCTTCACCTACGTCTCACGTAGAGTGAAGAGCAAGTACAAGTTGTCTAAGCAATACGGATAGCAATGTGACTTAATTCCGTGGGTGACAAAATTTATGTACGAAGAGGAATGCATACGAATTCGTCTCATAATTTTTGTTTTTCAAACAAACATTTTTGTAATCTATTTTAAAACGTGTTTCTATGATTTTTTAATTCCTATACTGCGACGTCCCGTCAATTTGAAATACTTATGTTACCGTTATTATTTATATTTTATTCGCAATTGATTTCGACCCTTGCATTTCGCTTTGCTTTGCTAACGATTTACTGTTAATGAGTATCGGGTTCTCTGTATTTGCTGATTCGTCCTTCGAGACGTAATAATATTATTTTATCTAAGTGCCAATTAGTTAGTATTCTCATTAATATAAGTTAGAAGGTTTATGCCAAATTTGTCGGTTATCGGATCCTTTATCCTCGAGATATCGTGCTATTACTCTTGTGTACTCCTTTACCGAAATCGTGCGAATCTCGAAATCGAAAGTGAAAATATGATATTAAATGAACCTAATATAAAGTAAATCAAAGTATGAACAATTCTAAGTTCAACGCAAAAAGAATCGGGAGTTTTCGATGAACGAAACTCCTTCACGGTCAAAAACGAGTCTGCAGAGTCTGCCGACCAGCGGCAGGGATTCAGCCGGCGGCTGAATCCATCCAGCCGACGGCTGGATTGGTCTGGACAGGTGTTTGATGACTCATTTTTGCATGAAAAACGATTGGGGACACTTGGCTAAGCCCCATTCGACCCCCAATCTGCCAGAAAACTCTGTCCCATGTGATATTATCAATTACTTTTCCTTTTTCTTTCATTTGTTCCTATCACCAACACACACACAAAGGTGTTTTCACCCCAAACTCTCTCAAAACTCTCTAGCTTTTTCTTCATTCCCCCATTGTTGCTGTGATTTCCAGCAAACTTTCACCATAAAAACATCATAAACAACACAACAATCAAGTATGTTCATCAAAGGGAGCAAGAGGTGGTGATTTTCCGGGTTGTTCTTGAAGTTCTTCATCATTTTCGGGTCTAAATCTTCATCAATCAAGCTAGATCATCATCTTATCATTATTCTTGCGGTATAATAACTTTTACTCACTGATTTTATTTACTTTTAACATTTTTATTTCATGCATGTATCATCTAACATAAAAGAAAGGTTTTTATAAAAGTTTTATGGTGACTTATCTAAAAATATAAGTTTTATGAATTTTTACATAAAGATCTTGATATAAAAAGATGTTATTTGAAGAAATAAATGGATGTTATTAAAGGTTTTTAAGTTGCATGTCGAAATCTACCGAAAATACTCTTGAAAATGCTTGAAAACGCAAAAATAACGAAAATCTGAAACTGACTGTGGACTTCCAGCCGGCGGCTGGATAGTCCCAGCCGGCGGCTGGATCAGTCTGTTTGCTCAAAATCTTCGTTTTGCTAATTATCGGTGGTTGTCTTGTGTTTTGGAGGCGGATATTCTCATCACTACACCACTGAAGTTGTCATTCCAGATCCTTGTCCAAATCTAGCGGGTGTTAACGGTATAAATTGTGTCCTTGTGAATCTTTCAATTTCGTTATATTCGTTATTCGGTTTTAGCCTTGAAAACGGTTAGGAATAATTATTAGACCAACACTCGTCGTATTTTATCGGATTGGACTGAGATTTGGACAATAATGTTAAAAGTATAATCTAACCAAAGTATTGTATTAAACTTATTATTGTATTATGTACTATGAATAAGGTTTAAAATGCAATTGTTGTTAAGCGGGAATGTGTATGAATTTTGGACGAATATTTTAAGACGCGGAAGCGCTGCCGAAATTTCAACTCACGACTTTTTTACGACATTAAAACACTTATATAAATAAATGGTATACAAAAGTAACATATTTTACAATAACATTGTCTTTGGACTCAAAGACACCAACGCAATCACAAATGTCATAATATTACTTAAAACGGACATTTTAAACCCCTTTGCGATACTTTAAACTTCGCCACAAATTGTTGAACCTCGTTTTAATTCAACGAAATATGTTTTACGACAAACTTTATATATGGTTTTGAAAGGTATTTTACTCTAAATATTTTGGTATGAAAAGACTTCAAATTACTCAAAGTGTCAAATTGGACTTTTAAATTTATTTTGACTTTAATAAGTCAACATAATTGACATTTGACTTTAATAAGTCAACATAATTGACATTTGACTTTTATAAGTCAACTTAATTGACATTTGACTTTTATAAGTCAACATCTTAATTTTGGTCGACATAATGAACACCTCTATTAACCTCCTTTCGACTCGGAGTTATCATTTGCTTCCAACGGTCGCTGTTGACGTGAAAGATCGACATCTTGCCGATCGGCCTTTTTCTGGCGCGGAACATCATCTTCTTAATCCGTCATCCTTATTCGACTTATTAATCGTTGGAATGTTATATTAAACTTAATCTTAACCGACAAGGCTAAACCGAACTATACTTGTAGAGATACTGAGACTATATTATTGCTATTTAGGGCACTTAGACGGTGGGGTTGTAGCTCCGTGATTGTTTATCTGGGATTTGCTGAAGCTTGTATTGTGAGTTATTCGTAGCCCTTGTCTTTACTATTTTTTAGGGCTGTAAAGCGTACTTTAAAATTTGTTTGTTTAAATAGTAGGCGTAATGTATTTCTTGTCTGCTTAATTGTTAAACGTCATCTTGTCTGCTTAAATGTTAGACGTCATCTTGTCTGCTTAGATGTTAGACGTCACCTTGTCTGCTTAAATGTTAGACGTCATCTTGTCTGCTTATATGTTAGACGTCATCTCGTCTGTTAATCGTTAGACGTCATCTAGTCTGCTTAACGCTAGACGTCATCTTGTTTGCTAATAAATTGCTAGACGTTATCTTATATCCTGCCTACTAAATTTCTAGACATTGTTGTATTTTCTGTCTGCTTAATCGTTAGACGCTACTGATTACCTTTTTACCTAAGCGAATAGGTCCACCTTAAACTTGTCGTTGGGTCAACTTTTACTTAAAATTGCGAATAATTCACCAACATGTTGTTGATGTCGTTTTAACGCTTTGCAGGAAATTGAGGATTTCCGTCGATCATGCCTTAGTTTATTTTCGGATCGCTGCTTTTGGGAAATTTGAATTTGAATTGCTTATTGTAATTTCCATGACGATCCGTTTGTTTATTTCTTTTGGAATTGTATTGTACTTGGCGTCTTATCGCCTTTGACTTCATGATGTATTTTGTAACATTTGGCATGATCTATTTAATTTTATGTTTTGTTTATCGGTTATATTGTTGTAATCTTGACTTTGATATTATAACTGGAACGCCTCGCGTTTCCGCTTCCAAGCGGGGTGTGACAGAAGTTGGTATCAGAGCCAAAGGTTATAGCGAACCGAGTGATTTAAACTGAGTAAATCACTTGGACTATGACCATAGGCTTTTTGAATCGATTTTTACTCTGATTGCAATGTGTGCACTATTTTTCATACGTGTTTAATTTCTCGTTGTGTTTTGTCATTTGGCCTTGTTTTTGTGTTGCACACATTTGCTGATCGAGTCTTTTCCTCTTTTATCTTAGGACGATGGCGCCTACGAGGAGAGTTGCGACACGAAGTTCCGCGCGACGTGCTACTGCGAACGCGAGGGCTAATACCGCGAATCAGAATGCGAGAGTGAATACGTCTAATGCAAGAAGGAACAATGTGGAGAACGATACGAATCCTGACATGGCTCAGATGATTGCTCAACAGTTAGCGGCAATGATGCCTGAGCTTATAGCTCAACTGAGGGAGGGCACCGCCCAAGGAACTGGTGGTGGTTCGGGTTCTGGAAATCCCGAACCGATTGTTAATAATGAGGGCCCTGAGGTTGAGATCACTGGATCAGGTAGGGCAGAGGGCTCGACCCAACGCGCTGGGTGCACGCTGAAGACTTTTATGAGCTGTAAGGCCCCAGAGTACAGAGGCAATGAGGGAGCGACTGGAACGCTCCAGTGGATGGAAAAGATGGAATCTATTTTCGATGCTATTGACTGTGCGGACAAAGATCGAGTCCGATTTGCTGCGTTTGTATTTCAAGGAACAGCTCTGACATGGTGGAACTCGGTTGTGAATGTGCGAGGCCGAGCCGAGATTAACACGATGACTTGGGAGCAGTTAAAGGAGCTAATGATTTTCGAGTATGTACCTGAATCTGAGATTCAGAAGTTAGAGGATGAATTGTGGAACTTGACCATGGTTGGGTCAGACATTCAGGGATACACAACGCGCTTTCACGCTTTGTCCCAACTAGTACCGCACTTGGTCCGACCTGAACTCAAGCGAATAGGTCGCTACACTCACGGATTACCCCCAGCAATCCGTAAGAGTGTCCTTTCCAACAAGCCGAGCACCTTCCAGAGCGCGGTTGAGATTGCGACGACATTGACACATAATGCGGTCCGTGATGGCGAGCTAGCCCCAACAGTAGTCAAGCTAAACTCCGAAGGGAAAAGGGGTGGTGAAGACCGTTATGAGGATTCGCAGAAGAGAGCTAGGAGGCAGGATACTCCTCCAGATGTGCAAGCATATGCAGTAGTGGCTCCGAATGCCCAGGGTAGGCCTCCCAAGTGCAATCGGTGTGGTAACCCCCACGCCAAAGAGTTAAAATGTTGGGTGTGTGGTCGGTGTAAGAGACTTGGGCACACCGAGAAGTTTTGTAAGATCCCGAAGGGCAATTGTTATGAGTGTGGTTCTCCTGAGCATCTTAGGAACAACTGTCCCGAGTTAACTCCAGCCGGTACAAATACTTTTCTTATCTAAGTTCAACCTGCATTTATCCTATTTGATTCTTAATACTTGGTCTTATTATCGTCGTGTTGCACCATTCCCTCTTTACTTCCTGGTATTTTTGTTTTCTTTTACGCCTCTTTTGCGTTGGAACCGAAGGAAGCTCCTATCTGCAAGGAAGTCGATGAGACGAGGTTGTCCTACGAGTGCGATTCCGAGAGATTCGACTCCAGATTTTTTTTATCCGTCACTTCGCTTCAAATTAGTAATCATTGGTACTATACCAAACTATAATCTAGACCCTATCATATTTTTGAACTTTTAAACTTTAGTGGATTAATTCCGCAAATGCATGGTTCATTACGAACTACGCGTAATTTGGCCAACTACGCCTAGTTTGGAATAAATTGTGCAAGACCGGGACGTAATTCCTATTGTTAACAGTTTTCGAGTCAATATCTCTCAAATTCTACTGATCTCCAATTTTATTCCATCTTCCGAAGAGTTTCATATCTAATGCGTTTAAGATTTTTTTATATTTGCACGGCTACATCCTTAGCGTCTTCCTTCGAGTTAGAGTAGGCCGTTGGAGGAAATATTTCGAGGACGAAATTCTTTCTACTGGGGGAGGCTGTGACGTCCCGTCAATTTGAAATACTTATGTTACCGTTATTATTTATATTTTATTCGCAATTGATTTCGACCCTTGCATTTCGCTTTGCTTTGCTAACGATTTACTGTTAATGAGTATCGGGTTCTCTATTTGCTGATTCGTCCTTCGAAACGTAATAATATTATTTTATCTAAGTGCCAATTAGTTAGTATTCTCATTAATATAAGTTAGAAGGTTTATGCCAAATTTGTCGGTTATCGGATCCTTTATCCTCGAGATATCGTGCTATTACTCTTGTGTACTCCTTTACCGAAATCGTGCGAATCTCGAAATCGAAAGTGAAAATATGATATTAAATGAACCTAATATAAAGTAAATCAAAGTATGAACAGTTCTAAGTTCAACGCAAAAAGAATCGGGAGTTTTCGATGAACGAAACTCCTTCACGGTCAAAAACGAGTCTGCAGAGTCTGCCGACCAGCGGCAGGGATTCAGCCGGCGGCTGAATCCATCCAGCCGACGGCTGGATTGGTCTGGACAGGTGTTTGATGACTCATTTTTGCATGAAAAACGATTGGGGACACTTGGCTAAGCCCCATTCGACCCCCAATCTGCCAGAAAACTCTGTCCCATGTGATATTATCAATTACTTTTCCTTTTTCTTTCATTTGTTCCTATCACCAACACACACACAAAGGTGTTTTCACCCCAAACTCTCTCAAAACTCTCTAGCTTTTTCTTCATTCCCCCATTGTTGCTGTGATTTCCAGCAAACTTTCACCATAAAACATCATAAACAACACAACAATCAAGTATGTTCATCAAAGGGAGCAAGAGGTGGTGATTTTCCGGGTTGTTCTTGAAGTTCTTCATCATTTTCGGGTCTAAATCTTCATCAATCAAGCTAGATCATCATCTTATCATTATTCTTGCGGTATAATAACTTTTACTCACTGATTTTATTTACTTTTAACATTTTTATTTCATGCATGTATCATCTAACATAAAAGAAAGGTTTTTATAAAAGTTTTATGGTGACTTATCTAAAAATATAAGTTTTATGAATTTTTACATAAAGATCTTGATATAAAAAGATGTTATTTGAAGAAATAAATGGATGTTATTAAAGGTTTTTAAGTTGCATGTCGAAATCTACCGAAAATACTCTTGAAAATGCTTGAAAACGCAAAAATAACGAAAATCTGAAACTGACTGTGGACTTCCAGCCGGCGGCTGGATAGTCCCAGCCGGCGGCTGGATCAGTCTGTTTGCTCAAAATCTTCGTTTTGCTAATTATCGGTGGTTGTCTTGTGTTTTGGAGGCGGATATTCTCATCACTACACCACTGAAGTTGTCATTCCAGATCCTTGTCCAAATCTAGCGGGTGTTAACGGTATAAATTGTGTCCTTGTGAATCTTTCAATTTCGTTATATTCGTTATTCGGTTTTAGCCTTGAAAACGGTTAGGAATAATTATTAGACCAACACTCGTCGTATTTTATCGGATTGGACTGAGATTTGGACAATAATGTTAAAAGTATAATCTAACCAAAGTATTGTATTAAACTTATTATTGTATTATGTACTATGAATAAGGTTTAAAATGCAATTGTTGTTAAGCGGGAATGTGTATGAATTTTGGACGAATATTTTAAGACGCGGAAGCGCTGCCGAAATTTCAACTCACGACTTTTTTACGACATTAAAACACTTATATAAATAAATGGTATACAAAAGTAACATATTTTACAATAACATTGTCTTTGGACTCAAAGACACCAACGCAATCACAAATGTCATAATATTACTTAAAACGGACATTTTAAACCCCTTTGCGATACTTTAAACTTCGCCACAAATTGTTGAACCTCGTTTTAATTCAACGAAATATGTTTTACGACAAACTTTATATATGGTTTTGAAAGGTATTTTACTCTAAATATTTTGGTATGAAAAGACTTCAAATTACTCAAAGTGTCAAATTGGACTTTTAAATTTATTTTGACTTTAATAAGTCAACATAATTGACATTTGACTTTAATAAGTCAACATAATTGACATTTGACTTTTATAAGTCAACTTAATTGACCTTTGACTTTTATAAGTCAACATCTTAATTTTGGTCGACATAATGAACACCTCTATTAACCTCCTTTCGACTCGGAGTTATCATTTGCTTCCAACGGTCGCTGTTGACGTGAAAGATCGACATCTTGCCGATCGGCCCTTTTCTGGCGCGGAATATCATCTTCTTAATCCGTCATCCTTATTCGACTTATTAATCGTTGGAATGTTATATTAAACTTAATCTTAACCGACAAGACTAAACCGAACTATACTTGTAGAGATACTGAGACTATATTATTGCTATTTAGGGCACTTAGACGGTGGGGTTGTAGCTCCGTGATTGTTTATCTGGGATTTGCTGAAGCTTGTATTGTGAGTTATTCGTAGCCCTTGTCTTTACTATTTTTTAGGGCTGTAAAGCGTACTTTAAAATTTGTTTGTTTAAATAGTAGGCGTAATGTATTTCTTGTCTGCTTAATTGTTAAACGTCATCTTGTCTGCTTAAATGTTAGACGTCATCTTGTCTGCTTAGATGTTAGACGTCACCTTGTCTGCTTAAATGTTAGACGTCATCTTGTCTGCTTATATGTTAGACGTCATCTCGTCTGTTAATCGTTAGACGTCATCTAGTCTGCTTAACGCTAGACGTCATCTTGTTTGCTAATAAATTGCTAGACGTTATCTTATATCCTGCCTACTAAATTTCTAGACATTGTTGTATTTTCTGTCTGCTTAATCGTTAGACGCTACTGATTACCTTTTTACCTAAGCGAATAGGTCCACCTTAAACTTGTCGTTGGGTCAACTTTTACTTAAAATTGCGAATAATTCACCAACATGTTGTTGATGTCGTTTTAACGCTTTGCAGGAAATTGAGGATTTCCGTCGATCATGCCTTAGTTTATTTTCGGATCGCTGCTTTTGGGAAATTTGAATTTGAATTGCTTATTGTAATTTCCATGACGATCCGTTTGTTTATTTCTTTTGGAATTGTATTGTACTTGGCGTCTTATCGCCTTTGACTTCATGATGTATTTTGTAACATTTGGCATGATCTATTTAATTTTATGTTTTGTTTATCGGTTATATTGTTGTAATCTTGACTTTGATATTATAACTGGAACGCCTCGCGTTTCCGCTTCCAAGCGGGGTGTGACATATACATCAAGTGTATATGATAACTAAACGTACCATCGTCATCATAAAAACTCTTTCGGTAGCTCTACAACGGGTACGACCAGGAAAGAAAATGAGGGTAGGGGACGATAAAGCATCACTTAAAACATGACCTCATTAGGGGTATACTACCACCGCAAACTTTCCTAGACGTCGTCCTTTATGTAGGTGAGCCTAGTTGTGAATTTATACACTAAGGATGTACATTTAATTACGAATTACCAATCACACACTTTTAAAGGTTTAATTTTTAATGTATTTTGCAATTTAATACGTTCCATCGCAGGATAAAATTACGGTATAAATCGAACCTTAATGCGTATAGAACGTATACAAGTGCCAAAATAAATTAAAAATTCGTTTCATAATTATTTAGTCATATTAACTTATTACTTTAAAAACAATTGACATTAATCATTAATATGAATATAAGAATTAAACTACGCAACAAAATTGGGTGAGCTCTAAAGCATATAGTCTCTATGGTCATTGTCCACATATTGAATAACTCCCGTTTCAAAAGGAAACGGACCAAATGCATCTGTTCAAACAAGGCAAGTTTGGATTGCGTAAGTTATTTAATATGTGTCCAATACAATTTATCAAATAAACCACAATAATAATTTTATATCCAATATTAATTAGTGTCACACATATCAAATAACAATTATTATATGTCAATATATGCAATTTACTTTTTACAATATCACAATATCTAATTATGTTTATTAAGTTATGCATGTAACTTAATAAACAAAATTTTCATAAAAAATAAACATAGCACACAGTTAATAAACACCAAAATTTGCGTTTAAGGTTTAAGATCTAATTAACTTTTAATAATAATAAAAATAAAACGTTTTTTAATCCCAAACCTTGATCCCCCCGACAATTTTTGATATTTTAACATTATCCAAAGTCAAATACTATATTTTGGCTTGATACCACTATAGGTATACACCTCGAGTCAAATTGTCACACAATTACATGCAACGGAAATTAGGATCACATAGTAAATAATAAATCGGATAAACTTTTTGTACCTTATTAAACAAGCGAATTAACTGAAACCTAAAGTAAGGTTTTACTACGATTGCGTACGCGACACCTTATTTATCGACCAACTAGTATGCTAGTACACGTTTAATGCTTTATACAACGATTGTTAGCAACTCCTTCTTGATTTACCAAAGCAAAACGAAAACACCCCTTGACTAATAAAATAGATCGGCTATTTTTAGGGTTTCTAAATCTTAGTCGATTTGTATGTATTAGGGTTTAGGGTTTGTGTTTTATTTATAGATTATCAAATCTTAAAGTCCAAGTTATATCACAATAAGGAAACCTCCTATTTACGTAATAAACCCCTCAATTTAATAAACGTTACACTTAATATATTAAGTAATATTTAATAAATGTAGTAAACTTGTAGTCGTGTCTAAATGTCGATGTGTGCGCTTCCGTAGTCTTACACATTTACAGTCACATATTTATTCGACACTATTCAAATACCTACAAATTTGTCGGAGGAATTGCTTCGAGATAATGAGCAATTACAGGAAGATGAGGTGAAAATTTATATGCTTTTTTCCGTGTATGTTTTATAAGCTCAACAATATTTGTATCTACTTTTCTTCATCATATCTCCTTATAGTGTTTTCGATTCGTTCTTGGTATTTATGATGTGTTTTCTAGTGTCGATGTGGTTGTTTTGTTTAGGTGTGAGGCTTTTGTTTTAATATCTCTTGGTGTTTTGTTTTTCCTAGCGTCTCCCTAGTTTGCTTAATTCGTATATGAAGAATGATACAAACCCCTTGTCTTGTTACATATTATTACGAAATATATATAGGACGCAAAACCCTAAACCTAATAGACCCAAAGTGTCACACCCCGCTAAAGCGGAAACACGGAATGTGAAGAGCTGGAAGATCATTACACGGGTTATAAGAACATAACGGAATTCAAGTCATTAATAAAAATATTAAAAGTGTTTACAAGTTTCAAAAGATAACCAAATCATAGAATTTAGTACAAAGTACATCGACAAAGTTTTTAAATTAAAATTCCCAAAAGAAAAGTGGACAAGTCTTTTCCCAAATCAGATCTCACGCGGCCGCCTTGACCCGTCCATGCCATGCATTCCATACTTACACTAAATTTCCTGAAACATAAGATAAAGTGTGAACTACGAAAGTAGTGAGTGAGTTACAGTTTAAGTAGTTCGTCAAAAATATAAGTAAAGTATATAAAAGTAAAAGTTTCCAAAAAGGAGGTTAGCGGAGAAAAGTCGCTTAAAGTTTATATACTTTTAAAGTTCTAAGTAATGGGCGTGTCGGTGCCCTAAAGTTTGAAAAGACCTAATAGAGTCAAATTTAGTCAAATCATAGTTGCAGATCATTCGCTAAAAGTTCATAAATTTATGCGTATAAGTAACTAATTAGATTTCTTGTATCAACCTCTTGGCATCTATAACTTAAGTGTTCACACTAAACCGATTGTTCAACCGTAAGGCCCCTTTCCCCGCCTATCCTACGGGAAGTTGTTCAAGTTCTTAGTAATATGTACTTAGACTGCCATCTAAGCAAGGAACGGTTATTTCCTAAGTATCGATACCCATAATTACTAAACGGCTCTGTAGTTAATAGTGTGTAAAGTTCTAAGAAAAAAGCGTCTGGGCACTAAGTAGTTTTGTTTTAAGAAGAGATAGTCGTTCCGTCACTTAAGAGTCATGTCCGCATACAAGCATCAATAATTAGTTTAGCCGAAAAAGGGGGCAAGCCGGTAAGTTCAAGTAGAGTAAAAGTGTTTTACGCATAAGAGTTTCAAAATAGTTCATAAAAGTTCCAAGTCCAAATAGTTTATAAGTTCCAAAGTCAAATAGTCAACAAGTTCCAAAGTCAAAATAGTTCATAAGTTTCGAAGTCAAATAGTTCATAAGTTCCAAGTCAAATAGTTCATAAGTTTCAAAGTCAAAGTTCACAAAGTTGAAATTTGTTCATAAAAGTTTTCAAGTTATAAACAATCTTATGTTTCCCCCAAAATTATGCAAAATACATATAAAATAGAGGGGTTGTAACTCACGGATTGCGAAGAGTAAGACACGGAAATTCGGTCGGAAATGGAAGCCGGGAATCACGGATTGCCTAATAATATCAAGATAGTTTAATTAGTCATTATATTATTATGTTCTTTATATAATAATATAGAATAAATTTTATTAAACTTTAAGTGTCAAGGTTAAGTATTGTTAAAATAGTCCGAAAAGGTAATTGTCACGTTTTTGTCCAAAAGTCCGATTTAACGTTTTTGATTATTATGTCTTAAGTGCTTTTGCTCGCTGAAGTGGTTTACATTTTTTCTAAGGAAATTTGGGCAGCGCTTCCGCGCCCAAATTTCATATCCAAAAATGTACAATCCACTTCCGCTCACAAATCACCTAAAACACGATAACAAATATAATATAGTCCATTTTAGTCCGATTTATTCCATACAAGTCTCAAATGTTATTACTTTTATATAATCAGTCCCAAAGTGTCATAAGTCAAAAGGTCAGCGGGTCACAAATGGTCCAAACGTGCTAAAAACGATCAAAACGACAAGTTTTGGAAAAACCAGCAGCTCTGTGCACCGTTGTGACCACTAGAACGGGCCACAGAAGCTGAAATCTTCTCCCGTTGCGTCGTTGTGCGCCTTAGGACGACGCATATGACGCGGATTTTCGAGTTTTTGTTGCAAAACGTATTTTAAGCCTTAGATTCCGACATGCAATAGGTTTAAACTTATTAAAACATCATTTTAACAGTTTATAAAGCATTTTTAGTTACAAAATCGTGGATCTAAAGGTTATTTCGTTTAAAAACGTTTTTGACCATAAAAAGTCATAGATTTGCATAAAAACTTATTTTGAACCGTTAGATCTTACATGCAAATGTTTATTTGTATATAAATAGTAAAAAGACATAAATCTACCGGAGGAAAAGCTCGGATGATGAGTTTTGGTCGGATTTACGCTTCAAAAATCTTTACAAGATTGGTCCTTTTTCGAAATAAACGACACCCCTTGCTTCTCTTGATGTTTGGATCGATTTGTATGGGTAGAAAATGGATTTTGATGGCTGAATTCACTGGAAATAATGAGTTCTTGAGAGGAAAGTTGAGAGAAAATGGTGAAGATGTGTTTTTTTGTTTTGTAAAATGATTTTGTAAAATGAATAAAAGAAAAGTAATAAAATGAGAGTTGGGGACTGCAATTTGCAGTAATTATGGTCTGGAAATCGAGTGTTATTGGTTGAAAAAGTGGTGGAATCGAGACATGCAAGAATTTCAAAATTCTTACAATTTTCGTCCTGCAGGACGGCGCACAAGGCATGTGTGCGCCGTCCAGGACCATTTTTGTAACAAAATTTGTATTTTGGCTGTTTTTGTATAATTGTTTCGTTGGACCTTTTCGTTAACTAAAGTTTTAAAGTATGTTACATTATGAACTTAGGAAAGTCCATTAGGGGTTTTCTTGGTATTAGGACTTATATAATTTGATTCCGGTTGTGATTCTGACGCTGTCGCGGTTCCGATTAATGAAAAGTTAAAGACTAGATAGACCGAAAGAGACATAGAGTATAAAATGCACCTGGAAATTAGACGGTTGCCACACAAAGCCCACAGGTCGGGCTTGGACTACATCTAATACTCCCCGACAGTTCGAGCTGCAAAATCACGAAATATCGAACTGTATAATAAAAGTTTGTAATTATGAAAATAAACATAGAGAAAAAACAAAAATAAAAAAGTAAACATAGATAGTTGCTTGCAAATAATTCGTTTCTTGTGGCGGCGCATGACGATTTGTCAAAGTTACGTTCATTGTGATTCCGTAGCATTTTCTTCGGAATTTAATTACGAATTCATAGACATTAACGGCGAAAGCTAACTCCAAACGGTTTGAAAATTATAAGCAAAATGGTGTTTTTTTTTAGGATTTTGAACCTATCATATGTTCCGTTTCAGATTCATATCTACGTCGAAGCTCCTGAATAACTAAACATCTCAATAATACTAAACTAGTATTATACCTGTGCGTTGCTCGGGTATTGCATTACTATATATTTATAAAAAATAGGTGAAAAATATTTGATTATAACATATACTACATGTTATAAAATGATAAATCTCAAGGTTTACAATATGATTTTCGAAATGAACTCATGTTGACTTACTATGTTTAAGTATGTGAGATTTGAAGTTTTAAATAATCCTAAAACCGTCTTCAATGTATCCACAAAGATGTCGTTAAATATGATGTAAATAATCACCAACCAATACACCATTCATGAGTTCATGATTAAAACAGGTTCTTAAATAAAACGTTCAAATAAAAAAGGTAATAGGTTGAATGGATCAATGGTCAAACAGTTTGGCGTTTTACACAAATATACAAAGATAAAAACAAATTTAGTAAAACAAAGATAAAACTAATTCGTGTTTATATAAAAACCATTTTGATAGCGTATTTAGAAATTTTTTTAGTAAAACTAATAGAACACCTCGATGATATTGTAAATTTTAAGTCCTTAAATTGCATATATAACATCTTATTAATTAAGTGATTTGTAGATAAATGATCTATTAAGACACATAATTTTCTAAAGACCAAAAGACACAATTTTGGCCATTCTTCCTATTTTAATTTAATGGCTAAGATTAAAACCAAAACTGTCACACCCCGCTAAAGCTGAATACAGGATGTGAATAACAATAACATTCGATAGCAAGATATAGATAAACGCCAAGTTATATTAAATAAAAGTTACATCCGAGTTTACATAATATTTAAAAATGTAGATTACATATCCGAAATCAAAATGGGGTGTTCAACCAAACCACCCAAACCCTTCCCGTTCTTGAAGTCACTCGTCCCAAAATCATAAAGTCATCAGCTAGCTTACTCGTTACCTGAAAATACGAGTCAAGTGTTAACTACGGGAGACGTAGTTAGTGAGCTACAAGTTTTAGCAAAGCATAAGTTCTCAAATGGTAGTTGCATAACCATGCATAGAGTATCGCATTCAAAATAGTTGTTACATAAAAATGTATAGAGTATAGCATTTGTGTTTATAGGCATTGACCACATAGCGCGACTATGTGACAATCCTAAGTATTGCCCAATGATCGTTGCTAAGCCTAAAGCCTACCCATTTAGTATTATGCACCATCGTTATAAGTCGTTGTGGTGAGGGTCAATCTACCCTAATAGCGCTATCCATATCTACTAACGGTCCTTTCCAAAGGGATTAATAGCAACTAATCTCCTTGGTAGTGTCGGGAGTTTTCAGTGGTTTCTCACGTCCATGTTGTACAAAGTCCGCAACATGACGATCGATTGTTTTAGTCATTGGCAAATATAGCTTTCGTGTCCTCGACATTGTTGGCAAAACCCTCAACAATGCCGGCAAAATAGTTATTCGTTTTAGTATTCAAAATATCAAAGTGTTTCATAATAGCTTTCAAAGTGTACAAGTGTTTTCGTAATAGCATTGCGTATCAAATTGTTTTCGTTTAGCATTCAAGTGATAAAGCATTTCAAAGAGTATTCGAGTATCAAATCGTTCCATAATAGTATTCAAGTATCAAATCGTTTTTCAGCTTAAATATAGTTAAGCCTAAGACTCGCATTTCACCCCAAAAGTATTAAAAGCGTTTAAAAGAGTAGGGGTTTGTAACTCACTGTTTGCGAAGATAATCGTAAGCGGGATCGGTCGGAAAGTGTGCCGGGAATCACCGAACGCCTAATAATACCATGTTTTTTTCAAGTGTTATTATGTTATTGTATAATATAATAAATAGTCTTTAGTTAAACTTTAAGTGTCAAGGTCCAATTTGTCCAAAAATCGTCCTAAACGGTTATTGTTTTGTTTTAGTCCAAAAGTCCGGAATTAGTGTTATTGTTATTATGTTAAATATGTTTTGTTTGCTAAAGTGTCTTTTATTTTCTAACAAAATTTGGGCAGCGCTTCCGCGCCCAAATTCTATGTCAAAAATACAAAACACTTCCCCGCTCACAAAACACCTATACATACATAACGTTTTTAAACATGTTCTTTTTAGCATATTAAGTCCAATACAAGTCACTAATATGTTCATTTTTACCAAACTCAGACCCAAATGTCAAGTCTTAAAAGTCAGAATGCGTAACCAAGTTTTAAACGGCCAAAACGACGATTTTCGGGAAGGACAGCAGCATGTGTGCGTCGTCCTAGGCCTCAGGACGGCGCACATGCCGCTGTCTTTCCCGTTTTTGTATTTTTCTTGTAAAATCGTTTATGTAAGTGTTAGATCTTGACATGCAATCGGTATAAACCTTATTAATCATCATTATATCAGTTTATTTGTAACTTTTAACCATAAAGACAAGGATTTAAGCATCTTTTAGTAAAAACCCGTTTTTGTATAAAAATGGTTATAAAACTTCATCAAAACTTGTTTTTATATCTTAGATCATACATGCAATGAGTTATATTAGTAATATAAGTAAAAGGAAGTGTTTCTACCGAATGAAAGTGATTAGATGATGTTTTTAGACGAGTTTAGAGCTCCAAAAGTGTAGAAAACGTTTTGAAACCGAAATAGCTTTGATTCCCTTGCTTCCTCTTGATGTTAAACGTTTTTGATGGTGTGAAATATGACTTTTGGTGGCTGTAAGTTTCTGGAAATGGAGGTGGGTGGAAGTGTTTTTGAGAGAGTTTCTTATGTGTGTGTTTTGAGTGTGTGTTTGTGTTTTTATAAAATGAAAAAGAAAATGAAAGGAAAGAAAAGAAAGGGGTGAGTAATAATAGTCTAGGGTCTGCCAAAATGCAGTACTTGAGTGGTAAAAATCGGGTTCAATTGGTTTGGTTTTTATAAAATCGAGACAAGTAGCAAAAATCCAAGAATTTTCGGTCTGGTGTGTCCAGGACGTCGCACAAGGGGTGTGTGCGGCGTCCTGGCTTGTTTTGCCAGATTTTTGCGATTTTTCGTTTTTGCGTTTTGCTTCGTTGGACCTTTTTCGTTAAATGAAAGTTATAGATTATGATACGTTATGAACTTAGGAAAGTTCCTTAGGTGTTTTCTTGGTATTAGGACTTACATAATTTGATTCCGAAGTTGATTTACGATTCCGATCCCGATCCGCGCTTAAAGGTTTAAGTAAAGTAAACTTTCGTTTTAAGAGTTTTGCGTGAGTTACTACGAGCTTAGCTTAAGAGTTATGTCTACGTAACCACATAGCACATAAAATTAGTCATATCGGGCATCAAAATAAACACTCAGAAGTTATAAGTTAGCGTTCTCGACCTTAGTTTAGACGGTTGTCACAAAAAGCCACTTTTTTTTTTGTTTAAATTAATTTATCTCACAAACCTTTAATCGTTAGACGAAACAAATTACACCGTTGCGACCGTTTCGTTTTTATTTCAATTAGAGCAGTGGTGTTATATACTTTCGAAGACTTGTTTTTTTTGTGGGTATTGAAATTGTAACGATAATATCACATGTGATATTAGCACCAATTTGTAAACTTTGTAAAAGAGAATTACTATAAAACGTATAAATTACCAAAATTTAGAAAAAATATCGAATTTTGACGTTTTTTTTTCCTTCATTTTTTTGACATAAATGTGATAGTACACATATCACATGTGATAGTATTGTATATCATATGTGACAATTTTTGTTTTCCTTCATTTTGTTTTGACATAAATGTGATAGTATGCATATCACATGTGATAGTACGCATATCACATGTGATTATATTGTATATCATATGTGATTTTATTATCTATGTACAATTTCGAAAACTTATAAGGCAATAAAGCACATGATTTCAACTTTAATTGTTAATTTTAAAACACAAAAATATAGACCCGGGAAAAAAAAATCAAAAATTGATGATTTTTTATTTTTTCGTTTTCGGACAAATGTTGATATTCGTAAGGTACAATCACATATGATTTAAACACTAAATATGAATTTCAGAACATATATTTGTTATATTATATACATTCAACTAGAATCAAAAATAAAAACGAAAAAAGTATGTCAAACTACTAAAATCACATGTGATAAAATCGTGATTTTATAATATAAAATTTCAAAACCCATCAAAAAACCCGGAAGTGTTTTTTTGTCAAAAGTATATCGAGTGATTACTCTATAGAAAGGTAATTTAATGTTCGTTACAATGGTGTAATTTATTCGTTTAATACATTTACGGTTTTAAGATATTTAATTTTTAAACAAAATTAAATTTTAAGTGGGTTTTTAAAATGGAGAGTTATAATTGGGTATTTTGGTCTCAAAATTTTTAAAGCTTTTTAATGACCCCAACCTTGAAAGGAAATAATTTCTACTATATTATAAAACATTTTCTATGATGTTTTAATCCTTTAATTTTTAAAGAATTTAAATTACTCCATTACCCCTAACACACACACACTCTCTCTCTCTCTCTCTCTCTCTCTCTCTCTCTCTCACAAATTTACGGCCATGTGACAACCGTCTAAGCTAGGGTCGAGAACACTAACTTATAACTTCTAAGTGTTTATTTTTATTCCCGATATAACTAACTTTATGTGTTACGTGGTTACGTAGACATAACTCTTAAGCTAAGCTCGATGTAACTCACACAAAACTCTTAAACGAAAGTTTACTTCATTTAAACCTTTAAGCGCGAATCGGAATCGGAAATCGGAATCAAATCATCAAATGAATCCTAATACCAAGAAAACACTTAATGAACTTGCCTAAGTTCATCTCAAAACAAATCATAAACTTTCAACTAACGAAAATGCTTAACGATGGAACAAACGAAAAACGAAAAGTTGCTGAAACTGCCCCAAATGCGCCGCATAAAGGCCTTATGCGCCGCATTCTGGGTGCAGACCAGCAATGTTTGTAAACTCTTTTAACTTGTCTAAAACGAGCCCAACTCTTTGGCTCCGGTTTTGACCATGCCCAAAAGCCTTATTTGGTCCAAAAAGTCCATCTTAAACACCTCACAAAACTCATTTCATAAACACAAACACAAATACACCTACACACACACATTTCTCACTCTCTCTCTCATTTGCAAACTCTCCCAAGAAAACTCTCTAAAACTCCTCTCCATTTACAGAGATTAAGCACACAAAATCACAGAAAAATCACCATAACAAACACCCTAAAATCGTTCATAATCAAGAAGAAGGAAGGAGCATTCATCTTACGGGTCAAAAACACATTTTCCACCCATTGAAGCTAGGATCTCCAACATATCAGCATCCACCTATTTCTCTTCGGTAAAAACTCTTAGATCTTCTATTTTTACTAAAATAAATCGCTGCATGTAAGATCAAACACACAAAAACACATTTTTATAAAGATTTAAGGTGATTTACATAATAAAACGGGTTTTTATAAAATGGATGTTTAGATCTTTGATTTTGTTGTTAAAGATCCAAGAAATACTGTAAACTATCAAGTATTTTTATGTTTCTATCATTGCATGTCGAAATCCACCATCAAAATACCATTTTTAAACATAAAAACGATTTTGCCATAAAGCTGTCATCATCCGTTGATTTTGCCATAAAGCATTCGGAATGCGGCGCATTCGCATTCGCATTCACTAGACCAGATTGCAGAAAAATGTCGTTTTCGGTATAAGACGTGATCTTGAGCTTATTACATAAAACCGTGTTAAAGAATCTGTAATAAGCTTAAACTTGAGTATAAAGTGACTATTTGAACATGATAACATATTATTATTGGGGAATTAATATAAGTATTGATATGAAAATTGTTAAGCCGGGAAAGTGTTGAAAACTTGGATTTAGAAACTATAAGCGCGGAAGCGCTGCCCGATTTTTGTAAAACCAATTACAAACACATTATGACATAATCATTTCGTTGACTAACGATTGTATGAACTAATAAACAATGTTATTTACGCCAAAACTTGGTATAAAATAGGATTCCGGTGATTCCGAGCACCTTCGAGCAATTCCGAGCACGCTAGAAATCTTCGCAAACAGTGAGTTACAAACCCCTACTCTTTAAACGCTTTTAATACTTTTTGGGGTGAAATGCGAGTCTTAGGCTTAGACACTACATTTAAGCTGAAGCAAACTTTGAAACGCTTTGATACTCGAATACTTTTATGCAACGCTTTGACACTCGAATACTTTTATGAAACGCTTTGATACTCGAAAACTATTATGGAACGCTTTGATACTCGAATACTATTACGAAAACGATTTGATACTCGAATGCTATTACGAAAAACACTTGTATACTTTGAATGCTTATGAAATGTCTTGATATTTTGAATACTAAAACGAATGACTATTTTGCCGGCATTGTTGAGGGTTTTGCCAACAATGCCGAGGATACGAAAGCTATATTTGCCAATGACTAAAACAATCGATCGTCATGTTGCGGACTTTGTACAACATGGACGTGAGAAACCATTAAAACTCCCGACACTACCAAGGACATTAGTTGCTATTAATCCCTTTGGAAAGGACCGTTAGTAGATATGGATAGCGCTATTAGGGTAGATTGACCCTCACCACAACGACTTATAACGATGGTGCATAATACTAAATGGGTAGGCTTTAGGCTTAGCAACGATCATTGGGCAATACATAGGATTGTCACATAGTCGTGCTATGTGGTCAATGCCTACGAACACGAATACTATACTTACGCATTGCTATGCGTCAACATTTTGAATACTATACTTTTACGCATTGTTATGCGTCAACTATTTGAATACTATATTTTACGCATGATTATGCGACAACTATTTGAATGCTATACTTTACGCCATTTTTATGTGCGTCGAAAACTTGAATGCTTTTACTTAAACTTGTAGCTCACTAACTACGCCTCCCGTAGTTAACACTTGACTCGTATTTTCAGGAAACGAGTAAGCTTTGGAGACGATGCTTATGCTTTTGGTTGATGACTTCAAGAATGGGAAAGGGTTCGGATGGCTTGGCTGTGAACACTTATTTTTATTTCGGATATGTAAACGCTGTTTTAAACATTTGTAAACCTTTGAAGTTATGTTTCTTTTAATATAACTTGGTGTGAAATTATAAACTTGTGTATCGAATGCTATTGCTCTTCACATCCTGTGTTTCCGCTTTAGCGGGGTGTGACAGGCCATCCTCCTCCGATCAGGTATCAATCCCTAATCTCTAATTCTTAATATTTCTATTTATTTTAATCTTCAATGGATGAATCATCATATTTTTATATTTTGGGTGTTTATGTGCATTTGATATTTTTTTTAGGGTTTCAATTGCGTTTTTTACGGATGAATCGGTTCGTAAACCTTTTTTAAGTTAATAAATAGAAGCAAAACGCTGCATAATTTTATTGAAAATTATACTTTATGTAAGGGGTGTTAGTTTTAAGCAGGTATATACAGTGGCTTTTGTTTTCTCTAAGTAGTAACGCGAAAATCATTAATAATAGTTGAGTGACCTTTGTTTCAATTAATTTCTAAAGTGACAATGATGTTTACATCCAATTTCAAAAAATTATCTTAATTGGTTGATCAATGAAATTATACACTAGTAATCTATGTATGCATGCATAACTTTGTTTATTTACTTGCAGGTGGAGGTGTCATTTTCGGGTTTGACCATAACCCGAATCGGGTTTGAAACCGAACCGGGTTCTGGTCAAACATACCAAACCGGTTTCGGTTTCGGTTTCGGTTTTTTTTTCGGTTTCGGTTTCGGTTCGGGTTCGGTTTTTTTCGACACACCTACTTGCAGGGGACCGTATATGTGGTTCTTGCTTTACCAAATTTAAATTTCTTCATAAACAGTGACAAACACGGGACATAAGGATGTAAGCTTGCACAAATATTCCGCTTTTCCTCCGTTATCACATGTAATACAATGACGATCATTCTTAGGTGAAACAAACAATGAGCGTATTGTAAAAGTTTGCGGTACATTAGTGGTCATGCCGAAGAATGTTTATTCTTTCAATAGGTTCAACGAAAATTAGTGACTTTGACTCCTATTTTACTCGCATTATTTATCACGAACTTTGTCACGGGAATGGACCACATACAATACCACTTCCGAGTGGTCAAAAATCTACCGTTAGATTGGTCAGTATCTCTAAAGTTTGCTACAATTTTATTTTAATTCTTAACCGAGTGACATAACTAAATCTGTTTACTTAATTATATGATGAAACAGGAGCCGCAACAACTTCATTCGGCTCTTGAAGAAGCTAAAGTTGACTTTATTAGCCTTTAGGCCCCAAATTTCATTATTGCTAAAGGTTAGTACGGTTTTTTTTTATTTTTTATTTTTATTTATTTTTTTGTTATCTTAACACGGTAGTTTTATAGTTTAAACTAACTACTAAATATTAACCGTATATAAGAAATTAAGAATTTCCTATACATTTGGTTTGACTTTTTTTTTATTTGGTTGAACAGAATTTACTTCCAAAGACTCTTGTGAAGTCCATCTATATATGTTTCTTTCCTTTCTCGTTGCTTTTTTCGCTTGGTACATTTTGGGTTAGAAGAAGCTTATTTTGTTTCATACTGTTATTTTTTCTTATTAAGAAGTCGATCTTTCAATTTTAACATCAAGATGTCACGATTAATTGTTATTGGGTGTTCACAACCATGATAATGGGTTTAAAGTGTCTAAGCGTAAACTTAGACCCTCAAAGGCATTTTTGGTTTTCGATCTTGTTTGGAATTAAATTGCAACTTATGGTTTTTATAGCTTCATTCATTTAATTTCAATAACCGGTTCTTAAGTATTTTCGTCTTTTCAATCTTAAACACGATATAACAATAGTGAAATACATTTTGCTTAGGACATAAATATGTTTGTGTTTTTATCTATTGTGCTCTTAAATAATTGTTTATTTACCTTTTTTTTGTTTTTTTATATAGTTCCTGAAGTTTTAAGACATCAATTTTTAGCGATCTTCTTAATAAAAGTTTGTATTATTTCAGAATTTTAAATCAAACTACTTCATATTTTTATTGTATTCTTTTATTTCTTTTAACTGGTGTTTCTTATTGTATTCAACTTCAATGTATTCTTTTAACAATAGCAAGTAGCTTGAAGGTTGGTTTAATAGACTTTGATAGCTTATGTTTATTTAGAAATTAGACTTTGCGTTTTAAATGTTTCTTTTTGTTTAGGTAACCTTTTCTATTAATACAAGACTTTAAGGACCGTTATTATAAAAGGTCCTCTATGTTGTTAAATGATATGAACCACCTTATGAGACGACATGTACCCGTTTATACTGGAGCGAAAATATCTTTTTATACTACTTAGTTTTGTCATGACAATCAATAAAACGCAAGGTTACTTAATTATGTACATCGGTGGTTATCTACCTGAATTTGTAACATGGGCATTTTTATGTGACATTGTTAAGAGGGATATCGCATTCCAAAGGTATTAGTAAATTCGTGAAGACAAATGTATTAGTAAAGCTTGCAAAATATTTTAAAAGGACAAAGAATACACCTCAAATGTTGTTTATCGAATATTTCTACGTGATCAATGAATTACATGGGTTTTAAAAGTTGATGTTATTATATGTATCATTCTATATATTTAATTTCCGTAATCATTATGTGTAGTGCAATTTTGTTAAATATAGTTTTCTCGTAACCATTCGTTCGAGTGGGTATAATTCTATCACGATTGACGTTTTATGAACCTTTTGGACTATAAAGACGATTGGATCATAATTACATAAATAAAGTGGTTTCTAACTTTAAGTTCAGTGCAAAAATTCTAGACTACCTTAATAGTTTGAGTGAGGTAATACATTTTAGTAACAAGTTCCATAACGTTTCTTAATTTTAAAGATTCTAAACAATAAATCAACATTTATATACATTGTTCATAGCTTTTATAAATATCTAGGTTCATTTGTTTTTGAATCTAACTTTGTTCACATACATTTTACTTTATAATAGCAAGAGAATGGTGGTATTGACGTTAATCTGATTCTCGACGAGAGGTGATAAACTTATCATGATTTTGTCGCAAATATCAATTTATGGCCGTGATATCGCTCATTTATATGATTATATTTGTTATGTTTTTAGTCCAAAACGTAATGGATAGGCCCTTTTTGTACTCAAGTTCGTGTAAAGTTTGTATTTAGGTATTTGAACGTAATTGGAGCAAAACGACTTAGTTTGGACGTAAGAAACGCGAGGAAGGAATAAAGTAAAATGGTTGGAGCTGCTGATGCATGACTGCGCCGCACCTCATGAGCACTGCGATGCAGATAATATAGACTTTCAATTGTGAGCTCGCTGATGCTCGACTACGACGCAGTCGCTTGGTTTTTTGCTGCTACGAATTTGGCTTAATTGCCATTCATTTGTGCATTGGAGGGGTCTTTTACTACATTATTAGAGAAAGGGAACCCGTTTATGATCATCATCATCTTACTAATCATAAAAGAGTTGGAGAATCATCAATTAACATCATAATCTTGGAGTTTGGAGAAGGAATTGTCAAGCTATTTTCACCATTTTCACGAGTTTTTCATTGGATACATTTTCAAGTATTGTTTCGGTTCGTATTAAACTCAATCACCATTTTATTTCGATACAATTATGTTTTTTTTAATTATTATGTGTTTTGTTATCAATATGAGTAGCTAATTTTCTTATACGTTTGCTTGGATATGTGATCGTTTGTATGGTTAATTTGAAGTATGAAATTGTTTGATTGATGTGTGTTTGGTTAATTGGGGCTCCTTTTCAAACCGGGTATTCGAAAGGAACTCGCGATTTTGCTAAAATAAGAATGAATATGTCAACCGTAGTTAATAGAAATTAACGGTATTCGAAAGGGATCGTTAATGGTAATTGAAATAAGGAAGTCTAAACACAAACGCTAGTTAGTAAAATATGAGAAATCGGTTTATTAACTAGTAAACTATTCGAAAGGAAGTTTATAAATTAATTCTCACACATCGGCTTGATACTTTATGCACAATTATTTGGGGTGTAAACCATATTCGAAAGGAATGGTTGCACGGTCGGGTAATTGGAGAAATCCGGTATTCGAAAGGAACTTGATTTTAAATTAGAAGTATATCAACATTTCATAGTTAGGAAAGATCATATATTCGTGAGCGGTCCAAGCAAGCGTCTTTATCAAATCTTGAATCACAAATCATTTTTAATTATTTTTATTGTTAGTTTAATTATAAAAACCCCACTTGTTACTTATCAAGCTAATAACTCAATTTAATATAGTCCCTGTGTTTGAACCCAAATTTGCCAACACTATACTACGATCGAAAAGGGTACACTGCCCGGTGTCGTAGTCTAGAGTAAGCGTTTTTGGAAAACTAGATTTCGCACATCAAGTTTTTGGCGCCGCTGCCGGTGACTTGATCTAATTTAGTTTTTTGTTTTTAGTTTTATCTTGTGTTGAATAGTATTCACGGTATCTCTTGTTTTTGTTGTGATTTTCAGGTGATTTGTTAGTGAATGTACACGAGATCCCAAGGGAAACACGTTGTGAGTCCATTTTTGTGATCCGGGGAGAGTTTTTCGGAAACAAGGGGTAAAGGTTGCGTTGTTTAGTGATAACGAGTCTTTCAATGAGGAAGAAGAACTTATATTAGGGGAAAACTAGTTTCAGCCAAGTGAGATGTCGCAACACGGAGACGATGATGTTTTAGTTATTAACCCGCTAGTTAACCCGTTTGACATACCGATGATCAACCGGAACTGGGTCGTGCCACTTACAATTAGCTATTATTTAATCGAATTTGGGGAATGACTTTTCCGTTATAGGTCATCACCTCAAGATGATTCCGGATAATTCGTTTGACGGAAATTCAAAAGCTGATCCACACAAGCTTATTGCCACATATACGAAGATATGTAAAATGTTTCTCTATGGAGATGGTTTAGAGGAGGGAGTCATGCTTAGCCTATTCCCGCCATCTTTAAGGGGGGAAGCTAAGACATGGTTCTATGAATTGGATCCGGAATCGATCGAAACATGGGAAGAGTTGAGGGAGTTGTTCATGACCTGTTTCTTTCCGCCCAGCTTGGGTAGGAAGCTTTTGAACCAAATTAGGAGTTTTTTCCAGTTTGACAACGAGACCACAACGAAAGGTTGGATTAGACTCAAACACCTTTTGAGAAATTGTCATGGTAACGGTCTTGATAGGGAGCAAGTTATTGATATATTTTACCATGGTTTGGAGAATCATTCTCAACACGATTTGGATCTTGCGGGTGGTGGAAATTTCTTGTATAAATCAACAAATGATGCTTATCGCATGATGGAGGATCAAGTTCAGGCGGGGATTGCTAGAGATCAGGTCAGTAGGAATAGAAAAGTTCGGGGGTTGGTTAAACAAGTGGAAAGAGGTAGTGGTAGCGGAAGTGGAACAACTGAGATTGTAAGCGAGATTAAATCTTTGTCGGGGCAGATTAATAACCGAATGGGTCGTTTAGAGAAAGATGTTCAACTGGTTAGAAACGGTTGTGGAAAATGTGGAGGGCCACATTATAGGGAAGAATGTGAGCAAAAGGTTGAAGATGTCAATTATGCCAAATACGGTTATCAAAACCGTGGAAATTATCAGAATCGTCAACAAGAAGGAGGAAGTTATGGGTATGGAAACCAAAACCGAGGAAATCGAAATGATGGACGATTTCAGCAAAATCAGCGGAAACCGAGAGAAAGAGAAGAAGACTCAAGCCCGAAGGAAATGATGAAGGATTTCATGCACACTCAAAAAGTGAAAAAGACTTGATGGCTAATTTGATAAAGGGGATACATGAAAAGATAGACGAAACACAAAGGAATACCCAGGTGAGCATTCAAGAATTAGAGCGGAAGTTTGAACAGATGAACAAAAGGTTTGAAAATCGACCACCGGGTCAAATACCGAGTTCTACCCAACCAAACCCGAGACCGAATAATCAAAACAACAATGGGGGTCAATCTAGTCAATCTCCAAGGTACCAAACACCACATCATCGGGATGAGCATGTTAACGCAATAGAGACACGATCAGGGTTTAAGTATGGGGTGTGCAAGAAAGTGAGCTGAACGTTAACGAAAAGCAAAAAGAATTTGCTGAAACTCCACTGCGCCGCAGTCAGGAGGCAGTGCGACGCAGTGGTCACTCAGAAAGCTCACCATTGGACGAATATGTAAGCACTGCTCCGCAACCACCTTTGGTGCACCGCAGTGAACCTGTAGAGTTCGATGACGATGAAGAGGAAGAGATAGAGATGGAGAGGCGACGCGGAAAGGAACCAATAGTCCCAAGTAAATAAGAGGAGCGTAAATCGGATGATAACGCGAATGATAAAGCATTCAAGCCAAGGATCTCATATCCTCAACCACTTAGAAAGGAAAAGAAGAAAGAACAATTTGGGAAGTTTGTTGAATTGATGAAGTCGATAAAACTTAACGTTCCTTTAGTTGATCTTATTTCAGGTATGCCGAATTATGTCAGATTCATCAAGGAGCTAGTGAGCGGGAAGGGAGATTACTTGGGAAAACAAACCGCCTTCCTAAATGCCGAGTGATCGGTAATTTTGAGGAATAGAATTGCAACAAAGCTTGACGACCCAGGGAGCTTTCTTTTATCTTGCACTTTTGATAATAAATTTACTTTTAGTGCATTAGCGGATTCGGGGGCAAGTATCAACTTAATGCCTTACTCGTTATACACTAAACTTTCTTCGGCTTTTTTAACACCAACTCGAATGAGCATAAGATTGGCCAATCGATCTTTTCAATACCCTTTGGGTATTACGGAAAACTTGGTAGTAAAGGTGGGAAATTTTTTATATCCAACCGATTTTGTTATTCTCGAGATGGAGGAGGATACTAAGGTTCCTCTCATCTTGGGAAGACCTTTTCTTAACACCGCGGATGCCATCATCCGTGTTAGGGGAAGGGAAATTTCGTTGGGGTTGGGTGATGAAAGGGTAACATTTACCTTAGATCAAGCTAGGAAACACTCTTATTCAACTGACAAAACATGTTAGAATTGATGTTATAGCTGAAGCAAATTTCGACTTGTATTGGGAAGGAATACTTAAAGAAGAGGCTGAAATGGAAATGGCAAATGCTATTGGGAAAGAGGTTGAGGTGAAAGATACCGACGAGGTGAAGTAGCTTATGATGGATGATGGTATGAGGATCAAGAAATCAATCGAGGATCCTCCAAAGGATGAGTTGAAGCAACTACCGATCCATCTCGAGTATGCATTTTTAAAAGGTAACTCTTGTCTGCCCGTTATCATCTCGTCTTCGCTTTTGGAAGACGATAAAATAGATTATTGACTGTCCTCAAAAGCCATAAAAAAGCTTTTGCTTGGCGCATTTATGATATTCCTGGTATTAGCTCACATTTTTGTAAACACAAAATCAACTTTTTAGACAATATAAAACCCGTTGTTCAACGACAACGGAGGCTAAACCCGAATCTGCAAGATGTAGTCAAGAAGGAGGTTGTTAAGCTTTTGGACGCAAGTATTATTTACCCGATATCGGATAGCTCATGGGTTAGTCCGGTACATTGAGTACCCAAGAAAGGTGGGATGATGGTGGTTTTGAATGACAAGAGTGAGTTGGTACCTACTAGAATGGTAATGGGGTGGAGACTTTTATCGATTACCGGAAATGGAATGAGACAACAAGGAAGGATCACTTTCCCCTTCCTTTCAAGGATCAGATGATTGAGCGTCTAGCGGGTAACGAGTTTTATTGTTTTCTTGATGGTTTATCCGGGTATTTTCAAATTCCAATTGATCCCGAGGACCAAGAGAAAACAACATTTACTTGCCCGTTTGGAACATATGCATATAGGAGGATGCCATTTGGGTTATGCAACGCACCGGGTACTTTCCAACGATGTATGATGGCCATTTTCCAAGATATGGTGGAAAATTCAATGGAAGTATTCATGGATGACTTTTCAGTTTATGGGGACTCGTTTAGGGGTTGTTTGAAGAATTTGGATAGGATGCTAGCGAGGTGTGAGGAGACCAATTTGGTCTTGAATTAGGAGAAGTGTCACTTCATGGTAAAAGAGGGTATACTGTTGGGTCCTAAAGTGTCAAAGACCGGGATAGAAGTGGACAAGGCAAAAATTGAGGTAATATCGAAACTACCACATCCAACGAATGAAAAGTCAGTGAGGAGATTTTTGGGGCATGCTCGATTTTATAGGAGGTTCATTAAGGATTTCTCAAAGATCACTAGGCCTATGACAAGAATGTTGGAGAAAGATACAAAGTTCGACTCTTTTAAAGGAGTGTTTGGAGGCATTTGAGTTACTTAAGGAGAAGTTGACGGATACACCCATTTTAGTCTCACCGGATTGGAATCTACCGTTCGAGCTTATGTGCGATGCTAGTAATTTCGCGGTTGTGCAGTTTTGGGTCAAAGAATCGGTAAGCATTTTTAACCGATTTATTTTCCGAGTAAAACATTGAATGAGGCACAACAGAATTACACCACAACCGAGAAGGAATTGCTTGTGGTGGTTTTTGCATTTGACAAATTCAGATCATACTTGTTGTTGAGAAAAACGGTGGTCTTTAAAAATTACTCGGCTCTCAAATTTTTGTTCTCAAATTTGGATGCGAAATCGAGACTTATTACATGGATTTTTCTTTTGCAAGAGTTTGATGTGGAAATACAAGACAAACGGGGAAGGGAAAACGTAACGGCTGATCATTTGAGTCGTTTAGAAAATCCGGGTCTTGGAGAACTTAAGGAAGAGGAGATTCATGACACCTTTCCGGGTGAGCAAGTAGCGTTTGTGGGACGAGTGAATGGTGAAAAAGGTCCTTGGTTTGCGGATATAGCAAATTATTTGGCGGGTGGAGTAATAAATAAGGACTTGAGTTATCAACAACACAAGAAGCTGTTTTCCGATGTTAAGAATTATTTTTGGGAAAACCTTACTTGTTTAGGATGTGTGCGGACGAGATGGTAAGAAGGTGTGTACATGGAGGTGAGACTAGGAGAATACTTGATGAATGTCACTATGGCCCTACGGGAGGACATTATGGTCCATCGGTAACGGGGGAAAAAGTCTGTGATGCGGGGTTCTATTGGCCTACAATTTTCAAAGAGGCGCACACGTTGGTTAGAACTTGCGACTCGTGTCAAAGACAAGGCAAGGTGACGAGAATGGATGAAATGCCACAACAAGGAATTCAAGTTTGTGAAGTATTTGATATTTGGGGGATCGATTTCATAGATCCTTTCAAACCATCAAATTGGAATGTTTATATCTTGGTGGCAGTGGATTATGTGTCCAAATGGGCCGAGGCAAAAGCTTTACCCACTAAAAATGATGTGGTAGTAATTGACTTTTTGAAAAGTTTGTTTTGTAGGTTTGGAATGCCCAAGGCGTTAATAAGCGATCGGGGAAGCCATTTTGCAAATTCCCAATAGGAGAAAGTGTTGAAGAGATACAGAGTGAAACATCGGTTTTCGACTTCTTATCACCCACAAACAAGTGGGAAATTTGAAAACACGAATCGGGCAATCAAGCGGATTTTTGAGAAAACAGTGCACAACAACCCCGCCTTATGGTCAAGGAAATTAGAAGATGCATTATGGGCATTCCGGACCGCCTTCAAGACACCAATCGGTACGACACCTTTTCTATTGTTATATGGTAAAACTTGCCATTTACCTATGGAGATCGAACATAAAGCGTATTAGGCATTGAGGGAATGCAACACCGGTTTATTGGCAAGTGGAGAAACTCGGTTTTTGCAGCTGCACAAATTGGACGAGCTAAGATGGAATGCGTATGAAAACTCAAGTCTTTACAAAGAGAGAACTAAGGCGATTCATGACTTGAAAATACGTAGGAAAGAGTTCAAAGAAGGGGACAAAGTGTTACTATTTCAGTCCAAGTATAAGTTTAAGGCACCGAAGTTGAAATCTAAATGGACGGGTCATATATAGTGAGACGTGACTTTTTGGCTGGATACATTGAACTCGAAACGGATGATGGAGGATCGTTTATTGTCAATGGACAACGAGTAAAGCTATATTTTGATGAAGACGACGAGAATTCAATGATGATGGAGGACGGGTTGTACCCGCACCAAGCATGAAGAGCTGAACTAGGAGTTAAGCTAATGACTCGGGTCAAAACGAGCGCTATCGGAAGGCAACCCGGTTTGTTGTATCTTTTCCTTCATCTTTTATTTTGTTTAATTTTCTGTAGTTTTTAAGTAATTTAGGAGTAATTGAAGTTCTCGAGAAATTTTTTTTTTTTAAAAATTGTAAAAATTTGGGTCTGAAGTTGGACTGCGCCACAGTCATGGGGGACTGCGACGTAGTCAAATGAAAAACGGGTCAAAACAGCCGCAATCACTTTTCTCTTCTCACAAATCAAAAAAATAAAAAAACACACCCACACCCACACCGGAGCCTACACGATTTGCAGAAACGTTTCTTAAAAAATTCAATCAATTTGCATCATGGTGAGAACGGTAAGTCCTTCTAACAAACAAGATTTAGTATTCTTAATCTTTAATTAGGGTTTATACCTCAAAATTGAATTGGGGGAAAATCTAGGTTTAGATTGTTAAGGCTTAATTAGTTGAATTAAGTTAGGGATATAGTCGTGTTGTGTATGTGTGATTTATCTTGTTGGTTTGAGAATTTAACGGCTGAAAATTGAAATTGACGGTTTGGGCGATTTCTGGGCGCCGCAGTCATGGCGGACTGCGACGTAGCAGGCAGTCATTCACCGAAAAAAAAAAATTGTTTAACATTTTCTTGGTCGTGTTGTTGTTGTATATTGTTGCAGGGAAAAAGTCAAGCAATCGAGGAATCTTCGGAACCAACAAGCGATGTTTCAAAAATAAGGAGGGTAGCAAGGCCTCCCACACCTTTGGTCACATCCTTGGTGATGCGACCCGACACACTCGTGGCTGAAATGGCCAACTTGTTCGGCTAATCGGAAAATTGAGCTTAACAACAGTTTAGCGGTAATCTAAGACAAAGCTATTAGTTCCCCAAAGTTTCTGGACTGGGATTTTTGTACAAGTCTAGGGATTGATGGGGATTTAGACTATTTTTTCTTGACGAGGAGTGTTGAGGAAAGGGTGCACTGCCCTGTGCCGTTTGAGATACCGGTTTGGAGGAGAGCATTCGATATAAGGGAGAACTCTTATCGGGAATGGTGCTTAGAATTTTATTTAAGTTTAGAGTTGGATGAGGTACCGAGCCTCAATAATCTAGTGTATCGCACCCCGATGATTAAATTCCGATTAGGGGGAAGGGAACACCAGGTGACGATTGCTCAGTTTGGGTTTTTGGCAGGATTATTTACCCAAGAGGAGGCTGAAAGCGGAGACCGAATGACAGGGTACGGGTTAGGGGGTAGTTGGACTTCTAACGAAGTAAAGGAGAAGAGGCATGAGGTGTGGTTAGGATTGTCGGGGAAACCACCACATTGTGCCACAAGTAAGGCTATGGATATCAAATCACCAATGCTCCGGTTGATACATAAGGAGATATCTCATTCATTCCTACACCGTGCAACTCATCAAGATAAGGTTTACATCGATGATTTGTGGTTATTTAATTGGTTTGCAAAGAGGAATCCGGTGCGGTTTGTAAATGCTCCATGGTCATTGGTGAGTTATTTTGCGGAGAAAGGGGGGGGGGGGGGGGGGGTAGGCAGTCCAACGGGCCAATTCTTTGCGGACATTTCATCACACGTATAGCCAAGAACCTTGGCTTGGTTACATCCGCAAATGTTAGGAATTGCAGCCCCCGTGTTGGGTGGAAGTTAATCAATAAGCAAGACATGAAGAAAGTCCGGATAATAACACAGTCGGGAGCTTTTGCTATTGAGGAAGAAGGGACATCCCAACAACCACCACCACCTGGCCCGATACGTACCCAATCAAGCATGATGGAGGAAATTTTTCGTATTGGTCGGGAAATTGATGGACTACGAGAGATGTACACGGAGTTGGGGATTTTTTCCAATTTCACATGGATCGGTACCAACCGTCTTGGGAAGCAATGGTGCAACAATATCACATGAATGCGTCGGGGTCTTCTAGCCAATGGTCGCCTTACAACCCACCGATGATGTACCCACCAAACCCTCCGGAAGAAGATCGAGAGGAAGAAGGAGATGACGAAGAGGAGGAAGAGTGAAATGAACACAACTTACTTATTTGCCACTGCGCCGCACCCACTTCTCAGTGCGACGCAGTGGCTGGGCAGATTTGATATTTGATTGGTTTTAATTTTTGTTTCATGTTAACTTGTTGAACTATTTAATATCGTGTCGTGTCGTGGATTTGGAACTTTTTATTATTTGTGTGATTATTTTTAGTTTTTCTAATTAACATATTTGATGTTTGTTACTTGTGTTGTACATTAGCGAAAAAGTTGTCACACCCCGCTATAGCGGAAACACGAGGTGCGAAGAGCATAGATATCATATCACGAGTCATAGTAAAACATAATTGTTTCAAGCCATTTGATTAAGAAAAATAAAGTTACATGTCCGAAAATAACCAAGTATTTAACGTATCAACATAACAAAAAACATGATTAAGTGTTTTAACATAATTCCAAAATGATTAAACAGGTCTTCTCCCAATTCGTGATTCACGTGACTTGCCTGACCCGTCCACGATATGCACTTGGTGTCCTTACACTTGATTTCCTGAAACATGAGAAAAAGTGTCAACTACATAAAGTAGTGACTGAGTTACAGTTTTCTAGTCCTCGACTAAATGATTTACGACAAGTATATAAGTACAAAAAGATTTCTCACAGAAATGAAGCGATATAATGCTTAAAAGTGTATATACTTGTAAGAATATTTACGAAATCATATATCTCTAAATATATATGCGTAAATAAAGATAGTTTGAAGAATCGTATACCTCTAGATATATATACGCGCAAAAGTATGCGTAAAAGAAAGTAAAACTATTGATTGGAATATTGTATCAACCTCTTGGCATTATATAACTATAAGTGTTCACACTAAACCGATTAACCAACCGCGAGGCCCCTTACCCCGCACTATCTACGAGGAGTATTTCCGATTCTAGTAATATGTACTTAGACTGGCGCCTAAGTAAGGAACGGTTATTTCCTAAGTATCGATACCCATAATTACTAAACGACTTAATAAGCTAATAGTGTGTTGCGAAAATTGGGCACTAATGTTATTTCAAAAACTGATAGTAGGCACTTACGAGTAGCTATATTCTCCAAAAGAGTCATGGATGTTATACAATCAATCAAAGTTTATACGAGTGCCGAATTTGGCAATAATATGTATACGCATATAAGTAAGTAAAAGTTTTATTCTCATGCTTCCCCCAAAAAGTTGAACAAAATCAGTAATTTAAAAGTGGGGATGTAACTCACTGTTGATAAGAGACGAGACGAGTGTGTGAGTAGTGGTCGGAACGCTTTGGAATCACGGAAATCCTAAAGTTATACCAAGTTATCGAATAAGTATAATTGTTTATGAGTTTATGAAATCGTTAGTCAACGAAAATGCTTATAATATAAGTGTTGTGTTTAAGTTTAACAAAAGTCGGGCAGCGCTTCCGCGCTATAATTGTTAAGTCCAATTTCCAACACTTTCTCGCTTACAATTTTCATAACAATAATTTATATAATTATACCAAACACATTTGTATGTTAACATGTCCAATTAGTCACTTTTTACTCAAGTTTAAGCTTATTACAGATTCTTTAACACGGTTTTAAGAAATAAGCTCAAGATTACGATTTTTAACCGAAACGATCCATTCCAGGAAAAAAATCGTTTTTATGCTTAAAAATGGTATTTTGG
Organism: Senecio squalidus; assembly: GCA_910822075.1. NCBI lineage: Eukaryota > Viridiplantae > Streptophyta > Magnoliopsida > Asterales > Asteraceae > Senecio > Senecio squalidus. Next base: position 7,760,765 of record CAJVGC010000592.1, read on the forward strand.
TGGTGGATTTCGACATGCAACGATAGATATATCAAAATACTTGATAGTTTACAGTTTATCTTGGATTTTTAACCACAATATCAAAGATCTAAACATCCATTTTATAAAACCCGTTTTTGTATATTAATAGTCATAAATCTTCATAAAAACTTGTTTTTGGTTGTTTGATCATACATGCAATGAGTTATTCTTGTAAATACAGAAGATTTAAAAGAGTTTTACCGAGTAGAAGATGAGTTCATGTAGGTTGAAGAGATCTCTTGGTGATTTTTACCCCAAATTGATAGAAAACCGTTTTTCTTGACCCAAAGGATGATTACTTGCTTCTTTCTTTGATTATGAACGATTTTGTGGTGTTTGTTATGGTGATTTTTTATGTGGTTAATTGTTGTAAATGAAAAGGTTTGAGAGAGAGTTCTTGGTTAGTGTATGTAACAAGTGAGAGATAGTGAGAGATTAAGCAAGTGTAGGTGTGTGTGTGTTTGGTGTTTAAATGAACTAAAAAGGGGGTTTCTAACTGAGTTTACTGGACCCAAAAAGGCTTTTGACAAGTTTAAAACCGAAGCTTTTGGTTTGGGCTCGTTTTTGTTAAGTTACAAAAGTTTGAGAAATTGCTGATCTGCACCCCAGATGCGGCGCATCTAGCACTAGGTGCGGCGCATTTGGGCAGACTTCTGCAAATTTTTTGTTTTTCGATTGTTTCATCGTTAAGCATTTTTGTTAGATGAAAGTTTACGATTAGTTTTGAAATGAACTTAGGCAAGTTCATTAAGTGTTTTCTTGGTATTAGGATTCATTTAATGATTCCGATTTCGATTCCGACTCACACACGTTTACGGTAAAAGCACAGTTAGGGACATAACAGATATCTCAAAGATATAGAATACGAAAATCACCTGAATTTTAGAAGGATGTCACAAAAGTCTGGCAGTAAGTTGAACACGCCTGGAGTTAAGTCGAAAATCAAGCAACATCATAACGACTACGCACGACTTAACCTTTCTTTTCTCTTTTATTTTTGTATTTTTAGCTTAGTAATTTCCCTTCACATTAGGGACAATGTGTTAGTTAAGTATGAACGGGGGGGGGGGGGGGGGGGGACCTCAGGAAATTATTTAGTTTGATCCCCATTACGTGTATAATTTTTGTCCTATTTGAGTCTTATAAAACAAAAAAAAACAAAAAAACAAAAAACAAAAAAAAAAAAAACGCTTAAACCTAGTGAGGGAAGATGATAGGGGCTTGTACATTTAAAAGTTTTCCGGTACTTTAACGTGAAATTGTTTAGGAACATCCCTTGTTAGTAAAATACTTGTAAGTAAGAGTTTAGGTTTTCTAGCTTTAGTTCCTTGTATTTTCCTGAAAAATCTAAAATCCGGATAACCGCTAGATATCCTTAGTACCGAGCCCTTGTAGTTACTTGCACCCTTTAGGGGGTAGTTGGGGAAACCTTGTATCACTTAATCCAAAGTAAAGTTAGAGGCGAAGAAAAAGGCCATAGGTCTTTCCCGTCAACAAATTAAACTCAACCTCACTATAACGAAGAATCAAATCCTGTTACCAAAACCGTTCACTTCAAAGAAAATAAAATTATAAATCTTTAGTATCTGAAGTGAACAAAAGTGAGGGGAAAGCAAAATGCGTAGACTAACCAAAATTTCTCAAAAAAAAAAAAAGCAAAAAAACAAAAAAGGTTTTGTGATATTTTAGGTATCCCCTGAAAGCAAGGCGATATAGGGGTCGACCCAATGGTAGGCTGATCTCTCCGACTTAGGTTGGTGAGTCAGGGAAAAGGGGTGATTATTTTGACATATCAAAACTAGGGGATAAAATGGCAATTGACTTTAGAAAATTGCGGTTTTATTTACTTAAGTAATCTAGTAGCTTTTGATGTTCTTAGTCGGTTTACGATCTTGCAATTTAACGCAAATCTTTAATTATTAACACCGGAATGTAGTTAAATGTATGAGCCCGTGATTCCTTAACTTTTCTTAAGTTGTATGTTTTGTAAAATTAATGTTAGTTAAAGTCAAATTTTCTTAGGGACAAGCAAATGCTTAAGTATGGGGGGTTTGATATCGCTCATTTATATGATTATATCATCGCAATATTTGTTATGTTTTTAGTCCAAAACGTAATGGATAGGCCCTTTTTGTACTCATGTTAGGTATTTGAACGTAATTGGAGCAAAACGAGTTAGTTTGGACTTAAGAAACGCGAGGAAGGAATAAAGTAAAATGGTTGGAGCTGCTGATGCATGATTGTGCCGCAGCTCATGAGCACTGCGACGCAACTAATACATACTTTCAATTATGAGCTCGCTGATGCTCGACTGCGACGCAGTACCTCGTGACTGCGCCGCAGTCGCTTGGTTTTTGGATGTTACGAATTTGGCTTAGTTGCCATTCATTTGTGCATTGGAGGGCTCGTTTACTGCATTATTAAAGAAAGGGAACCAGTTTATCATCATCATCATCTTACTAATCATAAAAGAGTTGGTGAATCATCAATTAACATCATAATCTTGGAGTTTGGAGAAGGAATTGTCAAGCTATTTTCAACATTTTCACGAGTTTTTTATTGGATACATTTGCATGTATTGTTTCGGTTCGTATTAAAATCAATTACCATTTTATTTCGATACAATTATGTCTTTTTCATTTATTATGTGTTTCGTTATCAATATGAGTAGCTAATTTTCTTATACGTTTGCTTGGATATGTGATCGTTTGTATGGTTAATTTTAAGTATGAAATTGTTTGATTGATGTATGTTTGGTTAACTGGGGATCCGTTTGGGTTTAAGCTTTAAGAAATTATTAAATTGCTTATTTTCTTGTTTAAAACCGGGTATTTGAAAGGAACTCGGGATTTTGCTAAAATAAGAATGAATATGTCAACCGGTCTATAGTTGATAGAAATTAACGGTATTCGAAAGGAAACGTTAATAGTAATTGAAATAAGGAAGTCTAAACACAAACGCTAGTTAGTAAAATAAGAGAAATCGGTTTATTAACTAGTAAACTATTCGAAAGGAAGTTTATAAATTAATCTCACACATCGGATTGATACTATACTACGATCGATAAGGGTACACTGCCCTGTGTCGTAGTCTAGAGTAAGCGTTTTTGGAAAACTATATTTCGCACATCAGGCCGTCGCCGCATTGCGCGGGTACTGTACTAGTATATATAATAACAAAAATGTTAAACCTATTAAATATCAAACAACTTGTCCAATAATCTATATTAAACCGATTTTATTAATAAAGTTATACGTGAAATTAACTAACGAATATCGTGTCGGTATTCTCAAAAACTATGGTTAACCTATTGAAGTAGTACATGCAGTTCCTCAATGGAATTTGTATAACTCACCAAAACTATCAATACATGCGTGTCCATATGTTTATTGTATGGATGATAGAGTTTTAATTTAAAACTAATCCAAACACATCTTAAAAGAAAGTAAATCAAACAATCTGAAAACCCAAGTGAAGCAAGTGAAGGTAACAATAGTTGACCTTTTGAATATGTTGCTTGATGTGTAAAATCTGAGTTAAATTATTAAAAAGAATTGGATATTACTAAAGTAGACTATCACACAATACATACAGTGTACGTGATCGTATGGTAGTATAGATCTAGTAAGTCCGGATCGAACTAAAGGAACGTGTATTTTAATTCGTTATTTCAAATAATTAATTAAACTAATAAAAAAAAATGAACAGAGGGGAACATTTAAGTTCTGAGAAAACGTATTTCGATCGAGTAAGTAACTAAAGCAAAATAATAATCAATTAAATAAAGTGGAATGTGAATGAGAAGATGTTTGAAAAAGTTTTCAAGATGTAATCGAATATTTTAAAAGCAGTGTTCACTTGGATTTAATGTTTCACTTGAATTATGAATTATAAGATTATGTTGAATTAGTTAAAATGTGATTTCTCAATTAACTAGACTTTCTATTAGAGTCGTCTAATCCTACAATATTAAGGAAAGATGGTACAAACAGTTTTCGTACATCAAGAGCTATCTTAGATTTATCCACCCTAAATTGTGCATTTAATTCACTATTGTTATCAATTTAAACTATCGACTACGAATTAAGTAAAGTTTTAATTATTCGAATATGATATAATTGTCTTGTCGTTTGATATATTAGGTTACTATTACTCTTAGCCCATCTAAATTAAGTCTCAATCCATAACTATTTAACAAATTAAACAATCATAAATAACTAATAAACCTATATGAAGGCTAGTTATGACATAGATTTATCAATCACGCTAAGTAGTTAACCTAATATATTCAAGTAAACAAGGATTACGATTTAACGATAATAATAAAGGAAAAACTAATTGCTTCAACGTAAAACTTAATGATTCATAATATCAAGCTAAACAATGCAAGCAAACAATTAATTAGATTTAGCTCATGACAGATTGAATAAATTCAGCAAAAGAAGTCATAAATAACGAACTAAGCCAAAAAGACAAACCAACGTAAACAATCTTCAAACACTCCAACGTGATCCGAGGCCTCAAAAACCCTCCTAGAAGCTCTCCTAGTCTACCTTTGATGGTGGAAAAGTGGAAAAAGGGATTCTTGATTCGTAACCCAAAGATTTGCTTAAATAGGGGTCTGGACGACTTTCCAGCCACCGGCTGGGTGGATAAAATTCTTTGCGCGCTACGTTTCGTTTGACCCGGAACCGACTTTTTGATATTTTGAGTGGTCTGATGAACTTTCTTCCAAAATATAAATTGTATCTCTCTCTTTCTTTTTTCTTCTCCAATTTGAATCACCTAAATCGGAAATCGTATGAGGAAGTTATGATCAAAACGATGAAGGTGCGAAAAACACTTTTCACGCATGATCTTCAACTTTGATTCCTCATAGTTTTTCTTCATTTAAGCTTCGTTTTCTAACGTTTTCAACTCCTTTTTGTTCTATGATCCAATTTTAACTCTTATCTGCATATATGTATGAAAACACTGCCCAAATCATAACAAAATGCGAAAAACAAGAGTATTAAAGAGAAATATGATTAAGAAAATGTCAATTATTTTAAGCATATCATTGCTCCAGCCTTATTTTGCATACATTATCTCAAAAGTTTATTTTTTCTTTTTCCCCAAGGTTTTCTAAGCCTCAACTTTCTTTCCGAATTATAAGTAAAAATATTGAATTAATGCAATATACTAATAAGGTTAAAATCTTTTTCCTTTTAATATTTGATAAATTTATTTTTATTGGATTGACTTATTTTTTATATTTGAGATAAAACCTCATTATGCATGTGTTTTTTATGTTTAATAACAAAGTCAACATCATCACAACATTACTGTGTTTAAAAATACATATTTTTAATAGTTATGATTGATTGTTGGTTTAATCTAGTGGATCTAAATAAATACAACTTTCTCTCACATACACTTATCTAGCTCAATATATATATATATATATATATATATATATATATATATATATATATATATATATATATATATATATATATAGGGTGAGGTTCGGGTAAGAACAGCCCAAAGTATAGGAACGCTAAGAACCAATGCTGACCGTCCGATTAAGGTGATGATCAGTAGTAAACACTTACTACTGATCAGTAGTAACCACTTACTACTGATCAGCAACAAATTATGGCCTTCCGATTAAGAATTTTATATCAAAACTCGCAGTGCTGATCAGTAGTAAGTGGTTACTACTGATCAGTAGTAAGTGTTTACTGATCAGTAGTAAGTGTTCACTACTGATCATCACCTTAATCGGACGGTCAGCATTGGTTCTTAGCGTTCCTATATTTTTTGTCGTTCTTACCCGATCCAATTACTATATATATATATATATATATATATATATATATATATATATATATATATATATATATATATATATATATATATATATATATATATATATATAGGGGAGAGTTCGTGTGAAAAGTTTTAAATTTTTAAAAACTTGAGAAAACATTGTGGGAGTGACATGTGGCAACTTTGGAAAAAAAATTTATTTTTTTAATAAAAAAAAATAATTATTTTTTTTTTTGCTCGAAAAAAATATGTTGCACACCTATGATGAACATTTATGTGTGATTAATAGTTGAATATCATAATTTTTTTGTATGTATCATTAATGTGAATCATATTTTTTGTGGATCATTAATGTGAATCATATATTTTGTGCATCATTAATTTGAATCATATTTTTTGTGTACCATTAATGTGAATCATATTTTTTGTGTGCATCATATGACGTGGCAGATGACGTTATCAAAAAATATTTCAAATTTTTTTTTTTTCGATTTTTTTTTTTAATAAAAAATATTATTTTTTTTATTAAAAAAAATAAAAACAATAATATTTTTTTTTAAAATGTCATCTAAGCATCCACGTGTTATTTCCACATTGCTTCCTCAACTTTTTACAAATTTGAAACTTTTTATTTGATCCTACTCATATATATATATATATATATATATATATATATATATATATATATATATATATACACGTATAATTCAAATAACCAAAACCTAAACCACTTTAGTCGATTTGTGATGTATTAGGGTTTAGGGTTTGTGTTTTATTTATAGCTTTGTAAATATTAGAGTTCAAGTTATATCACAATAAGGAAACCTCCTTATTTATGTAATAAACCTCTCCATTTAATAAACATTTCACTTAACATATTAAGTAACATTTAATAAACGAAGTAAACTTTTAGTCGTGTCGAAATGCAGATGTGTGCGCTCCCGTAGTCTCACATATTTACATTCACATATTTATTCGACACTATTCAAATACCTACAGCTCCCACTTTTGAATAATTTTAAAAATACAAGATAAAATTGATTAATGTCTAGCAACATACCAATGCTCCCATAAATGCACGAGTGAAGTTTCTCCAAAGTCACTGTGAGTCTATAGTCGGTTCATATCCTTTTGTTTCAGATACTCTAGTTAAAATATATAGATGGATCAAAATCATTCATTTTAACCACCGTTTCTCATTTCGCGAATCACTTAAAGATTACCAAATATAATAGAGACATATCTAGATTCATTTGGGTCCGGCCAGACAAACATCTTAAGTATCCACGAGTGGCCCAGTAAGTATCTAACTTCAGTTTTCACTGAAGGAACAAATCCTATCTTGAATACAACTGGTAGTCATCGTATTTCGTAACATTACCAAAAATAGCCTTTTTGCTACCCTTATCCAGGAATAGTATTGACTATGATCAAATAATGCACTACGTACATGAGCAGCAACTTGTATCTCAAGTCTAAGGATAATTAAACCTTGTGAATTATACTTAATGACAAAGATCCATAAATAATAATTAATGTGGGATAATCCAGTATGCATCATAATGGATACCATGTGAGTTAGCAAGCCAAGCTGACTAAACACTCATATATTGTCTTTATTAATCATATTCCCATATGATCAATTGACAACGTATATTTAGAATGATATTACACAATATTATTCAAGGATAAAACATGAAAAAAAGGATACAAATATTATAATAAATGAAAACAAAATATCACCAATATTATTTCATTAATAAATAAATTTGTTTATTACATCCATATATCCAAATACTTAATTCACGGATATACATGTGATTACTAGATAAATGAAGTCCCATCCCCTCAGCTAAGTGAGTTAACTGCACCTTTGCCAGTGCCTTTCTAAAAGGATCTGCTAAGTTATCATCCGTGTGAATTTTGAGCACTTTAATTTCACCTCGTTCAACTTATTCACGAATATAGTGAAATTTCCTCTGAAAGTGTCTAGCTCCCTTCTGAACCCCGGGTTCATTGGCTATGATTATTGCGCCAGTGTTGTCGCAATACATATCCAAAGGAGACTTGGTTGTGGGAACAACACCAAGTTCAGAAATAAATTTCCGGATCCAAACAACTTCCATTGCAGCTTCAGCAGCTGCTATATACTCAAATTTTGTTGCAGACATGGCTGTAGTGGATTGCTTCTTGCTCGTCCATAATACTGCTCCCCCAATTGATGGTGAACACATATCCAATTTGAGATTTGGTGTCATCATGGTGAGTCTGAAATCCGGCATCACAATAACCATTAACTTTTAATTCAACCTTAGGATTTCCACCATACACCAGAACCATATCTTTAGTAGCCCTAAGGTACTTCAATATGTTCTTTACAGCAATCCAGTGTATTTCGCCTAGATTATGTTGAAACCTACTTACTATATTTTGCGCAAAATCCACATCAGGTCTTGTTCATCTTAACGCATACATAATAGACCTTATTGCCGAAGCATAAGGTATCCTTTGCATACGCTCCACCTCATTAGGTGTAGAAGCAATGTCCTTGATGCTGAGTTTTAGTCCATCTGGCATTGGTAAATTTCCACGCTTGGAATTTTCCATACTAAACCTCTTTAGTATTTTATCAATGTAAGCCTTTTGACTTAGCTCAATTAACCGCTTAGATCTATCTCTCGAGATCTAGATTCCCAAAATAAACGTTGTTTCACCTAAGTCTTTCATAGCAAAACATTTTCTAAAATGAGATTTAACATATTCAAGCATTGGAATATTGTTTGCCATAAAAAAATATGTCTGATGTGTAAAATCTAGTCTTAATTTAAACCTACTATTTCACGCAATTACACACTTATAGGCAGTGGACCTATTCGTGCGTAATATAGTTTAAAAGTAAGTAAATGTTCGTTCGCAGGGACTAATTTGTTTTTAAGTTTCGAATTAATAATACTATTTGTTTTTTTGGGGTTTTTATCGTAACAAAAGATTGATTAAAATTGCAAGTAATTAAGTGATTAATTAAAATCGAGTGAAAAAGTAATCGAGATTATCAAATAATAGAGAAAATACACTTGTTTGACACTTCACTTGTTTTCCATTTAAATTTACGAAATTGATCAAATATTAAACTTCTAAAATATAGTAAAAGTCCTCTCGAATCTTTTATTAACTTTAACTACTTCTAATTATACCGTTCCTCTCGAATACAGTTGTAATTATTAATAGTTAAGCATTAAGTAACAAGCCTGTTTTTAGTGATTTAATCTTATAGAGTTTCCTCTCGAATAACTCCTCTAAATACTAAGTCCTTCCGAATCTTAACAAATAGACTTACTCAATTAAATTTAATTACCTAAGTTGTTATTACTAAGTCCTCTCGAATCCTAGTAATTTTAAACAGATTATAGACCGACCGATTATTTCATATAAATTATTTAACCTATCTAGATTCCTCTCGAATACCTAGAATGTCGATTAATTAAATTATATATAAACAACTTTATGACAATATGTTAAAACTTAAGCAAATAAGGATTAGCGATTAAACACAAAAACATAAATAATCAATTACGCAAAAGTAAACTTCAAACAAGATCCGTTAATCATACAAATGTAAAAATAGTTTAGCTACTCATTATCGTGTTCAAAATAAAACTAATAATAAGAGAAAACATGCTGGAAAATAAAGTCTAAAAAGGGAACAAAAAACAAACTAGAAACCGAAAACGTGTCGTGACCGACGTTGAACGAAAACGACTTCCTAGCTCGAAATCTTGCTTCTAAACTCGAACTCCAGCTCTAAGACTTGAATAATGATGATTGAATGTATTTTCTGGCTGGAAAAACTCGGTATTTATAGGCAAAAATAGTGTAGAAAACGTATTCGAATACGACTCGAAAACTGCCAAAACAGCTGACTGCGCCGTCCTGATGCTTAGGACGTCGCTGTTATTGTCTTTTTTAGTTACTGCGTCGTTGTTGTGCTTTGTGCGTCGTTGTCCTTGAATTTCTTGACGACTGCGGCGTTGTGGTCATATGTGCGCCGTCCTAACATGCTTTTTTCACCATTTCTTCTCGTTTAAACTCGTTTCTTCCACCATTTCCACTTCCCGATCATGCAAACCTGTAAATTGGACAAAAACACTTTTCCACACAATTAAATGTAAAAATCCTATCCTATTCACCGTGTTTACTATGAAATGTGACCAAATATCGCATATAAATAGTTATATAAATATGCGATATCAAATCCCCCCAAACTTGCCTTTTTGCTTGCCCTCAAGCAAAAACTGTTTTAAAAGTAATTATCAAAGCCAAAATTTAACATAACCAAACACCTCACGATTTTTATGGGAAGTAAAATCACACAAAACTCTCAAACTAGTCTAAAAGGGTGTGTAAAATATTTCTGTAGAATCGCTCAATTGCTCAGTGATGGTGAATATTCTATCATAGGCTTGATAACGTATCAAATCTCCACCACTAGAGTCTAGGTACAACTAAACGGGGACTTTTATTTGGGTTATAGTTTACAGGTAAAGGCATGTGAAAATATATAATGGAGTGTAAGTGGGTTAAATAAAAATAATTCAAAACTTAGATTAAATCCGAACTAAATAAACTCTCTAACGAACTGGATTGCTCAATTTTTCTTCGACTTTACTTTTTCCTCCGAATATACAAATTTTGTATATAATACAAGACTCAGTATACACTATTTCTCTTAAACTTTACAACTAATTTTTTTTTTCGCTTTTCTGTTTTTTCGTTTTTTTTTTTTTTTTCTTAGCCTAGTACATGCCTTACAATATAATATTTCTCGTGGTAAGTACACATGCTCAAAAGGCTAACTTTATTTTTCTAACTATTCTCCAAATACAAAATAATACAAGGCAATAATAGTATAACTTCTCTTTTATGTCTAACTTCACTTAATATATAATAGCAATCAAAAAACTCAGTTCGGATCTAATCTAAAAAGAAACGAAAATAAGGCGAATGTAAAAATTATATAGTAGTGTTTAGAAACGAAAAAGTTTAGGCGCAAAGTGGTTCACTAAAGTTTCTAACACTAAAAATAAGTGTTACAAGGGTTAGACGGAAAATATATAAAAAGAAACGAAAACGCTAATTGATATCGCTCATTTATACGAGTATTTCATAGCGATATTTGTTATGTTTTGTGTCCCAAACGTAATGGATAGACCCCGTATTGCTTATATTTTGTGTAAAGTGTGTTTTATAGGTTCTTAGTATGTTTGGAGTTAAAGGAGGCGGATTTTGACTAAAAGTGGCTAAGGAAAACAAGTCGGGAAGCAAAATTTGAAGTTGCCTTGGTTATTTTGACTACTTGCTCCACAACTGGTTATCAAGCAAGTTAACTCCGCTACTGAAGTCAGCTTGCGCCGCAACACCTTCAGCTTGCGGCGCAAGCCAACAAGATACTGATCGAGGAATTTAATGCCTTGCGGCGCAAGACGTTTAGCTTGCGGCGCAAGAGGAGCTGCTGGCAGTTACGAATTTTTCTCTTTAATCCTAATTAAGGGGAAAACCAAAGAGTTAGTGGGGGCATTACAAAGGAACGATTTTCTGGACCAAAAAGGACACAACAACACTCATATTATCAGTTCTTAATCATCATTTTAGCAAGGAGAAAGCAAGGAATTTTCACAATCGTTATTTCAATTTCTACTTTGTTAATTTGGAGATCATTGGAACCTATTTTCCAGTTTTTGGTATTGAATCTTTCATCAATTTTATTGCAATTCGAATTATGTCTTTTACATCTTTGATTGTGATTGTTACAATTATGCGTAGCTAATTTCTTTATACGTTTGCTTGGACTATGTGATGTTTATGTGATTAGGTTTTGGGTGTGAAAATCAATAGATGTGTAGAGGTTAATTGGGGATCCGTTTGGGTTGTTATTTTGATTATATTGTTGAAATTGTTTATACTTTTACTTGGTAAACTAAAAACGGGTATTCGAGAGGAATCCGTAATTTTTACTAAAATAAGAACGAATTAATCGACCGGTCTTTAGTTGATTATAAGTTAACGGTATTCGAGAGGAATCGTTAACAACAAGTTAAACAAGTAAGTAACAACACAAACGCTAATAAATAAATTAAGAGAGATCGGTTTATTTGTTAGTGAGCTATTCGAGAGGAAGCTTATAGATTAATTCTCACACATCGGCTTGGAACTTTATGCACAATTACTTGAGGTGTTAACTATATTCGAGAGGAATAGTTGCATGGTTAGGTAATTGGAGAAATCCGGTATTCGAGAGGAACTTAGGATTTTATATTAGAAGTTTTTCGACATTTTCACACCTAAGTAATAACACATATTCGTAAACGGTCCAAGCAAGCGTCTTTTAATCCATATTTAAAGTCAACAGTATTTTTAACGTTATTATAAGCAAGTCTTCTTAAGACCAAAACCACTTGTTACTTGTTACGTGTTTTATTAAGCTAATATTTTCAACTATAAATAGTCCCTGTGTTCGAACCCGATATTTACTAATACTATTTTACAACTGACAAGGGTACACTGCCCGTGTCGTAATCTAGTAAAGGTTTAATTTTCGGAAAACTAGATTTTTCGCATCAAGTTTTTGGCGCCGCTGCCGGGGACTTGATTTAGTTGAAGTTTTTAGTTTATTGTTTGATTACTTGTTTGAATATTTTTCACGGGTATTTTTGTTTTTGTTTTTGTTGTGATTGTGGATGTACACGAGATCCAAAGGGAAACAAGTGCAAAGTCCTCTTTCGGATCCGGAAAAACTTTTGAGGAAACGGGGTTTAGGAGCAGTCGCGTCGGTAGTTTATAGTGAAAGCGAATCTTCCGAGGAGGAAGTTGAACTAGTTTTTGAAGAAGAGATGGAAGGAGGCGGAGATAATGGTAGGCCGATAATAGAAAACAACCCACCAAATCCTTTTGACATACCGATGATCAATAGGAACAGAATTGTGCCACAAACGAATGGGTCAGCCATTGTAGCACCGGAATTGGGGGCTGATTTTTCAGTTAAAGGACACCATTTAAAGATGATTCAAGATAGTACATTTGATGGGCACTTTAAGTCCGACCCGCACAAACATGTGGCGAGCTTCATAGAGACATGCAGAATGTTCCGATATGGAGCGGGTCAAGAGGAAGGAGTGATGCTAAGTTTGTTTCCATCGTCTCTCACGGGAGAGGCGAAAGTGTGGTTTAATGAATTTGCTAGTTGGGAAGCAATGAGGGAACTTTTTGTGACGAGATTTTTCCCACCCATCTTGCGTAGGAAGCTATTGAACCAAATCCGCTCGTTTCAACAATGGGATAACGAGACTATCACGGATGCTTGGATTAGGCTTAAGGAGTTGTTGAGGAATTGCCATGGGCATGACTTGGATCGTGATGAAGTTATAGATATATTTTATTATAGTTTGGATAGTCGTTCTCAACACGACTTGGATTTAGCGGGTGGTGGCAGTTTCTTATACAAGTCACCAAACGAGGCTCACCGAATGATGGAAGACCAAGTTCAAGCTCATATTGCTAGAGATCGGGTTACTAGGAATAGGAGAGCAAGGGGGACGGTGAACCAAGTAGAAGAAGGGGGAAGTAGTGGTAGCAACAAAGAAGTGGTGAACGAGATCAAGGCTTTGGGTGATGAAATGAAAAACCGAATGGGTCGTTTGGAAAAAGATGTCCACTTAGTGAAGAATGGTTGCGGGATTATACGGATGATTGTGAGCCGAAAACTGAGGAAGCAAACTATGCCAACTACGGGTATCAAAACCGGGGAAATAGTGGGTATGGAAATCAGAATCGGGGAAACAGAAATGAAGCGAGATTTCAACCCAACCAATCGAAACAAAAGGAGGAGCAACCCGAGCAGAATTTTGAGGAAATGATGAAGGAATTTGTCTATTCCCAAAAGGCAACCAACGACTTAATGGCTAACTCACTGAAGGGATTCACCTCAAAATGGGAGCAAAGCCAAAGGAACACCCAAGCTAACATGCAAGACTTGGAGCGAAAATTTGAGAGATTAAGTGAACAATTCTCAAAACGACCAACGGGTCAAATGCCAAGTTCAACCCAACCCAACCCGAGGCAAAACCAAAACAATACCGGAGGATCATCGAACCAAGGGTCGAAGTATGTACCACCAAATAATCGTGATGAGCATGTTAATGTGGTTGAGACTCGTTCTGGACCTAAGTATGGGGGAAATCGAGAAACCGAGCTGAACAAGGAAAAAACGCAAAAATCAGCTGAAACTGGCGACTTGCGCCGCAACACACTTCACTTGCGCCGCAACTCAACTTCAGTAGCTGATCCAATTGTTGACGAACAACCTCTTGCGCCGCAACATACTTCCCTTGCGCCGCAACCTTCTCAGATACAGAACCGGGAACCCGTTGACAGTGATTCTGACGAAGAAGAGGAGATAGAGATGGAAACTCGACCTGGAAAAGAACCTATGGATCAAAACAAAGAACAAGAGCAGAAAATGGACACAAAGGGAGCATACAAGCCGAGGATCCCATATCCTCAAAGGCTTAGAAAAGAGAAAAAAAGAGAACAATACGGTAAATTTATTGAATTGATGAAAACCGTTAAGATTAATGTTCCTTTAGTTGATCTTATTGCAGGTATGCCCAATTACGCTAAGTTCATGAAGGAGTTGGCAAGTGGAAAAGGAGAGCATATGGAAAAGATAACGGCATTCTTAAATGCTCGGCCATTGTGAAGAAGTCTATTCCACCGAAACTTGAAGACCCAGGAAGTTTCTTACTTACATGCACTTTTAATAATGATTATACTTGTAGTGCATTAGCGGATCTTGGGGCAAGTATTAATTTAATGCCAAATTCTGTTTATACTAAACTTTCTTCAAATACTTTAACACCAACACGTATGAGCATAAGATTGGCCGATCGATCTTATCAATACCCATTGGGTGTTGCGGAAAATATGCTCATACGGGTTGGAGATTTTGTATACCCGGTGGACTTTGTTATTCTTGAGATGGAAGAGGATGAAAAAGTTCCTCTCATCTTAGGAAGACCATTTTTGAATACTGCGGATGCCATAATCCGTGTGAGGGACACGGAAATTTCATTGGGTTTGGGTAATGAACGGGCGACATTTTCTTTGAAACAAGCTATGAAACATTCTTACTCTACTGATGAATCTTGTTTTAGAATTGATGTCATAGACGATGCAGATTATGATCTTGATTGGGAAGGAATCTTAGAGGACGAGGAGGAGATGGAAATAATGAATGCGATTGAGAAAAATGATGAGGAGGAAGAAATAAGTGAAGCAAAGGAGTTGGTAGTGGAAAATGACATGAGGATTAAAACATCACTAGAAGATCCTCCCAAGGATTTGGAGCTCAAACAACTACCACATCATCTAGAGTATGCATTTCTAGAGGGTAATTCTAGTCTCCCTGTTATTATCTCGTCTTCACTTTTGGAAGACGAGAAAGTTAAATTACTAACAATCCTTAAAAGTCATAAAAAGGCTTTCGCTTGGCGCATTTCTGACATTCCGGGTATAAGTTCAGATTTTTGTAAACACAAAATCAACTTTTTGGATAATGTAAAACCCGTTGTCCAACGACAACGGAGGCTTAACCCGAATATGCAAGATGTGGTCAAAAAGGAGATTGTTAAGCTTTTGGATGCAGGAATCATTTACCCGATAGCGGATAGCCCTTGGGTTAGTCCGGTTCATTGTGTACCAAAGAAGGGGGGGAATGACCGTTGTGCTTAATGAAAAGAATGAATTGGTTCCAACTAGAACAGTGACGGGATGGAGGGTTTGCATCGATTATAGGAGGTTAAATGAGGCAACACGAAAGGACCATTTTCCGTTACCATTTATGGATCAAATGATAGAGAGGCTGGCGGAAAATGAATTCTACTGTTTTCTAGACGGGTTTTCGGGTTACTTTCAAATTCCAATAGACCCCGAGGACCAAGAAAAGACGACCTTCACTTGTCCATTTGGGACTTTTGCATATAGGAGGATGCCATTCGGGCTTTGTAATGCACCGGGTACATTTCAGAGGTGCATGATGGCGATATTTCAGGACATGGTCGAGAATTCCATGGAGGTGTTTATGGACGATTTCTCGGTGTATGGGAATTCGTTTGATGGGTGTTTAAAGAATTTGGATCGTATGCTTGCACGGTGTGAAGAAACTAACTTGGTGTTGAATTGGGAAAAGTGCCAGGTAAAAGAGGGAATTGTTTTGGGCATAAGATATCGAAAGTCGGGATTGAGGTTGATAGAGCTAAGATAGAGGTGATATCGAAGTTGCCACCACCAACTAATGAGAAGGCGGTTAGGAGCTTTTGGGGCATGCGGGTTTTTATAGGAGATTCATTAAAGACTTTTCAAAAATCACTAGACCCTGACTAAATTGCTAGAGAAGGACACGAAGTTTGAGTTTTCTAAGGAGTGTGTAGAGGCATTTGAATTATTGAAGGAAGATTGACGAATACACCGATTCTAGTTTCACCGAATTGGGATCTACCTTCGAGTTGATGTGTGATGCTAGTAACTTTGCGGTGGGAGCGGTATTGGGGCAAAGGATTGAGAAACATTTTAGGCCGATTTATTTTGCAAGCAAGACATTAAACGAGGCTCAGCAAAACTATACCACTACCGAGAAGGAATTACTAGCCGTTGTTTTTGCATTCGATAAGTTTCGGTCTTATTTGGTATTGAGTGTGTTTACGGACCACTCGGCTTTGAAGTTCTGTTCTCTAAGTTAGATGCGAAACCGAGACTAATTCGGTGGATTCTTTTGTTACAAGAGTTCGATGTTGAGATACAAGATAAAAGGGGGAGAGAAAATGTGGCGGCGGATCACTTGAGTAGGTTAGAGAACCCGGACCTTGGTGAATTAGGAGAAGGAGAAATACGAGATCAGTTTCCCGGGAGAGCACTTGGCATTTGTTGGGCAAGTAGTAGCGAAAATGTGCCATGGTTTTGCGGATATAGCAAACTACCTTGGTAGGAGGGATCATTAATCGGACTTGAGCTATCAACAAAGAAGGAAGTTGTTTTCGGATGTCAAGTATTACTTTTGGGAAAAACCTTATTTATTCCGAATGTGTGCGGATGGAATGATTAGGAGATGTGTACACGGAAGCGAGACGAGACAAATTTGGATGATTGCCATCACGGACCAACGGGAGGACATTATGGTCCATCGGTTACGGGAAGAAAGGTTTTCGACGCGGGTTTCTATTGGCCAACGATCTTCAAAGAGGCACAAACCTTGGTACGCACATGTGATTCGTGTCAACGGCAAGGAACCATAACGAGGAGGGATGAAATGCCGCACAAGGCATTCAAGTGTGTGAAGTGTTCGATATTTGGGGGATCGATTTCATGGGACCATTCAACCGTCGAATAGGAATATGTATATTTTGGTGGCGGTGGACTATGTGTCCAAATGGGTCGAAGCAAAAGCACTACCCACTAACAATTCTGCAGTTGTTATTGACTTTTGAAAAGTTTATTTTGCAGGTTTGGGATGCCGAAAGCATTGATTAGCGACCGAGGAACTCATTTCGCAAATGCTAGTATGGAGAAGTTGCTTACGCGATATGGAGTGCAACATCGGTTTTCGACTTCTTATCATCCCCAAACTAGTGGGCAAGTCGAGAACACCAACCGAGCTATAAAGAGGATTTTGGAGAAAACGTGCATAATAATCCCGTATTTGGTCAAAGAAATTAGATGATGCATTGTGGGCGTTCCGGACTGCCTTCAAACACCAATCGGTACAACCCCTTTTCGCTTACTTTATGGTAAAAATTGTCATTTACCCATGCAGATTGAGCACAAAGCGTATTGGGCGTTAAAAGAATGTAGCACGGATTTATTGGAAAGCGGGGAGACAAGATTCCTCCAACTGCACGAGTTAGATGAACTGAGGTGGAATGCGTATGAAAACTCGAGTTTATACAAGGCGAGGACAAAAGCGATGCATGATTTAAAAATCCGGAGAAAGGAATTCAAAGAAGGAGACAAAGTCCTTTTGTTCCAATCGAAGTATAAGTTCAAAGCTCCCAAGTTAAAATCTAAATGGACGGGACCGTATATGGTGAAACGGGTTTTCTCAACGGGATATTTGGAGCTTATAAGGGATGATGGAGAATCGTTTATAGTGAACGGGCAACGAGTGAAAGTTTACAATGAGGAGGATGAAGAGAACGGAATGTTCTCGGCACAACGAGGAGTCAAGCTAGTGACTCGAGGAAAAAACGAGCACCTACGGATTAAACCCCGGTTTGTTGTATCAATTTTATTTTCTTTTCTTTTATTTTAATTTTTCTTACTGTTTTATTTGTTTTAAGAAACGTAGGAGTCAATTAGTTTAAGATTAGTTAAGTGTTTAAGTGATTTAGGAGTCAAAAACGGAAAATATTGCTGTAACACTAGACTTGCGCCGCAAGACACGTGTCTTGCGCCGCAAGCCAACCTCAGTAGCGACAAGAAAATTTTTGTTAACCATCTTGCGCCGCAAGAGGTTCCATTTGCGCCGCAAGTGTATCAGCAGCAAAAAAAAAAAAAAAAAAAAACTAAAATTTCTTTTCTTTTAAAACCCTTCAACCGATCCACACATTCTTTTCTCACCACATTAGCGCCGCAAGCAGAAAACAAAGAAAAAAAAAAAAAAACACCCTTTCAATTCATAAATTCGAAATCCACCTTTTCTTTTCTCAAAATCACTCAATACGATGGGAGATCGGTATGTGTTTTTTTTTCTTAATTTATTAATTTAGATTTTTAAATTAAAATTGATTTGGGGTAAATGTTGGGTTTAATTTCCTTAGGTTTGCATTTGTTAATTAGATAGGAATTACCGTCATTTCGGTTATGTTCATCTTATTTTCCTTAATTTAGAGTTTATAGAATGCAATTGATTTGGGGGTAATGGAAATTAGGGTTCTTTTTTTTAGTAGTTCATTAGTTAATTAGGATAGGTTTTACCATAAGTCGATTAGCTTTCGTATTCTTAGGATTTGTTTTAGTTGTTTCGGGTTGTACTTGTTGCTGCAGAACTCCGAGCAGAAACCAGCTGTCTTGCGCCGCAAGAGGGTCTGCTTGCGCCGCAAGACCACCTCAGACCTGCAGTTTTATAAAAAAAAAAAAAAAAAAAAAAAAATTTTGTTTCGTTTCATTTTAGTCTAACAGTTTGTGCTGTTTGTTTTGTTTGTGTTGTTGTATTCTTTTGTAGGGTGGAGGACCCGGAAGCCGAGGAATCATCCTCGACTCATCGAGTAGCACGATCCCACACTCCATCACCTGCATCCATGATGATGCGATCTGAAACTCACCCGTGGCTCAAATGGCCAGGATGTAGTGCAAATGAAAAAATCCGCTTAAATAACAATTTAGCAGCAATTCAAGATAAAGCACCGTGGCCGGCAAAATTTTTAGATTGGGGGATGATTAGAGACTTGGGGATCACGGAGGAATTGGATTCTTACCTCCTGACACGGTTCATACGAGAACTGAACGCTCAACCGTTTGAAATTGCAGTTTGGAAAAAAGGGTTTAGTGTGCAAGAGAGTAGTTATCGGGAATTGTGTTTGGAATTTTATTCAAGTTTGACGGTTGGTCGGGTACCCACCAAGGGTCAGGAAGTCTATGATGCTAAGATAATCAAGTTTCGTTTAGGGGGAAAAGATCACGAAGTCACTATCTCACAATTCGGGTTTTTGGCAGGGTTGTTTACTAGGCGGAGTATGAGAACCGCTATCAGATGAGCGGATATGGGGTACATGGAAATTGGAGCTGGAATGATGTCCCAGAAGCTAAAGATGATATTTGGTATGCGTTATCCGGGTTAAGACCTCATTCTACCACCAATAAAGCGAAACACATCACAGATCCGTATCTGAAGTTAATTCAAAAAGCTATTTCCAATTCATTCTTTCAACGTTATCAGCATCAAGATAAAGTCTACGTCGAGGATCTTTGGCTGTTACATTTTTTCGCAAAACAGAACCCGGAACAATATGTGAACGCACCTTGGGCTTTGGTACAATACATGAAAGAGAAGGGGTCCGGGAGACAATCAGCGGGGGCCCATGGTTTGTGGGCATTTTATTACACGTATTGCGAAAAATTTGGGAGTGCTAACGCAAGCGGGGCTTAAACAGTGTAGTCCCCCGGTGGTTCGGAAGATGGTAACAAGGAACGATTTGCTTCGGTATGAGATTGTGACACCACAGGGTTGTTGGTAATATACATGAGGATGAGGATGAAGATGAGGAGGCAGATGACGAGGAGGATGAGGGTCCCATTCCACAGGGACCGACTTCGGGGGGTCACACATCGCCACCACTTGGCCCGTTTGACTTTAACCCCATGATGCATGAAATGTATAGGATTGGGCGCCGAGTGGACGAGACTCATGATGATGTTCTTCACCTTAGGTCGGAGGTTCATCAGATCAGGACAGAGGTCGATAGGACCCGGTCGGATTTGCACCAGTTCGGGGAGTACACACAGTATCACATGGAGCGATACCAGCCCATGTGGGAATATATGACCACTTCCCAGTACCATGTGCATCAGCCTGAGACAGCGAGTGGGTGGACTGAATACAACCCACCTCCCATGTGGCACCAACCCCCACCCAATGATGACGAGTGAAGGACGAGAAGAAGCCGCTTGTGGGGCTTATTTGTTTGTTGTTGAACTTTATGATGTTGAACTATTTATTTTTCAGTTCATGTTTGAAACTATTTTATTTTCCGTTGCTTAGGATTTTTATAAATTATGCTAATGAACTTGTTTGTTTATGTGTTTGTACCTTACCAAGACTGGCATTAAGTTCAGCACGTGCGGAGTCGATTCAGCTATCATGCAACATCCTACGGAACTCGCACGGTTTTATCTTTCTTTCTTTATTTTATCTTTGTATTTTTAGTTTTATTTTTAATTTCCCTTAGGTAGTTAGTTTTTATTTTGATGGAACACATTAGGGACAATGTGTTATTCAAGTATGGGGGGGTGAGTCGGGAAATTAGTTAGTTTTACCCCTTATATCCATTACGTTATTTTAGTCCCATTTGAGTCTTTTAGAGTTAAAAAAAAAAAAAAAAAAAAAAAAAAACGCTTAAACGTAGTTAGGGAAAATGATAGGGGCTTGTATATTTAACTTTATTCCGGTACATTAACGTGAAATTGCTTAGGAACATCTTTAGTTAATAAAATACTTGTAAATAAGAGTTTAGGTTTTCTAATTTTAGTTCCTTAAGTTTCCCTGAAAAATCAAAAAGATAGATAATCACTGTATCCTTAGTACCGAGCCCTTTTAGTCCTTGCACCCTTTCGGGGGTAGTTGGGGAATCCTAGTATTACCTAAGCCCTTGGAGAATTAGAGGCGAAGAAAAAGGCCATAGGTCTTTCCCGTCAACAAATTTGAACTCATCCTCACTATAACGAAGACTCAAATCCCGTTATACTTGTTCACTTCAAAGAAAATATATAATAATAAATCTATAGTATTTGAAGTGAACGAAAGTGAGAGGCAAGCTAAAAGATGTAGACTAACCAAAAATTCTCAAAAGAAAAAAGTACTCAAATGAAGAAAATGCTTAGTAATATTTTAAGGGTTCCCCCGAAAGTAAGGCGTAAGGGGTCGGCTGTAATGGCTGATCGCTCTAACTTCGGTTAGAGAGTGAGGACTAAGGTGTGATTATCTTGACATATCTAAACTAGGGGAAGAATTAGAAATTGGTAAATTGCGGTTCTTGTTTGCTTAAGTAATTTAGTAACTTTAGATGTTTGTAGTCGGTTTTACGATCTAGCAATTTCACGCATATCTTTATTTCTAACACCGGAATTTATTTAAATGTTTGAGCCCGTGATTCCCTAATTTTTCTTAAGTTGTATGTTTTGTAATATGGTTAGTAGGGTTGAGTCGGATTTGCTTAGGGACAAGCAAATGCTTAAGTAATCAAATGGGTTAATCCTAAGTGCCCCTATCATTGTACCAAATCACACTAAGTTACCCTAATGTTATTGCTCGTATGTGGTCTCGAAATGTATAACAGTGTCAAGTTCTGAAGTCATCACCATCGGCACACTCAAAGAAATGAAAAAGTAGTATTAAAAATAAATACTTTCAAAGGCTCAAACTCTCACTATTTTTCTGAGTAGGGGTAAAATGCGTCTGGTTATGCTTAAAGTTTAAGGTATTTACCGACTAGACACGTTATATTTTTTTTATTTTTTCAATTTTTCGATTTTTTTGTATTTTCTGTTTTTTTCTGACTCAAAAATATACAAATTAACACCAACCTAACACGATGGAAACTAAGCTAAGGGTCGAAAAATAAAATGTAGAATTTCCCGATGACCCCCCCAAACTTAAGTAACACATTGTCCCTAATGTGTTAACGATTAAAACCTAAGGGAAATTATATAAAAACTAATAAGAAAAATAATACAAAAATAGAAAGGTAGAAAGTGTAACCCGTTGTCAAATAACGAGATATAGCGTGGAACGGTCGTTGCTGAACTGAATGCCAGGCTTATGATCGGGTGCTGAACTTACTGCCAGTCTTAGAAAAAACTAAAAAAATTGCAACCACACATGTTAGAAATATAAAGGAAAAATAATACATAATAAAAGTGTCTAGGAATAATAAATAGTACAGAAATAAATAATACAAAATAAGATACAAAATACAAAATAATCCCTCCATCAGCGTCTTCCATATCATCATCATCATCATCAGGATGTGGCTGGTAAGCAGGTGGGATGTAACCGGGATAAGGCTCTGGATAGTAGAGGGCAGGGGGAGCATATGGTGAAGGTGGACCGGCAGAACTCGAAGCTTGGTGTCCCTGGGTGTACATGTTCTCCCAATAAGGCTGGTAACGGTCCTGGAAATACTGCTGATGTGCCTGGTACTGGGTGAACTTTCTCAAATCCTGGTCCTGCCCAAACTGTAATTGATGCATGCCAGAAATCAGCTGGTCCATACCGGATATCACCTGGTCCATAAAATCCGGCTGGGAGCGAGCCCGCGGTCTCGGGGGTGGTGGCTCGCGAGGTGTCGGACCATCACGCATCAACGAATTACCGAAGACGGTAAGAATCTGAGCCCGAACCAAAGCATTTTGGTTTATCACCTTGCAGTGTACAGGAGGGGTACATAACTGAATGTTCTCCTGGGTGAATAAACCAAGTGACCTCGCGATCCGTGTAATCCAGTGCCCGCAGACTAAACTGCTCGCTGATGTCTGCTCTGAACCCCGCTCTCCCATGTACCGCGCTAGTGTCCACGGTACATTAACGTACTGTTGGGTGTCCCGATGACTGAACATGTGTAGTAACCATAGGTCTTCATTATAGCACTTGTCGTGCTGGGTCGATCGGTGCAAAAATGTATATGAGATACATTTCTGCAGTAATCGAAGGACGGTAGACTGAATATCCCTCACCGGGCTCGTGGAGTGACGGCCTCCCTTGCCCGTAAGCTCGAACCAAGCACTGTCTAAGTCAAATCCGGAAGAATCCAAAACCGCATCCCCGAAGTAACCTGCCATCATATCATCATCATCGGCCTCGGCATCAGTAAACAAACCCAATAGTCTCCCGAACTCCACTACTGTAGCAAGGTGATCCTCACCACCTAACCGAAAAGAGATCAACTCGTGCTCCACAAACTCCCCAGGAGGCAAAGTGGTCTGAACGTCAAGGGAGAAATAAAACTCCAAAACCCACTCTCGAAATACCGGCTCATCCACCTGAAAAGCCCGCTCCCAGATCGGAATCACCGCCTGGGCTGTGACACTGATAGTCTGGTAGAACCCACTGATATCAATCTCAAGTTCCCGCAAAAGCTCCCAGTCCATATGGCGAGGGGCAATAATAGTGCGAGTCCGTAGTGTCTCCAGCTGCCTGTCCAAAGCTGTCTTCCGAGCTGGGGAGCATCCTGGCCACTGAAGCCAAGGGTGGCGTTCAGGACCCCCAATTTCAGCTACCGGGTCAGCTGCCTGGATTGCTCTCCGGGTTATATAAAACATAACGGCATTCAAGTCATTAAACAAAGATAAAATGTTTACAAGTCCAAAAGTAACAACCAAGTCACAACATTTAGTACGAAATACATAAGTTTAAAGTTCCCAAATAAAATTCCCAAAAGTAGTGAACAAGTCTTTTCCCGAAAAGGTTCTCACACGACGGCCTTGACCCGTCCATGCCATGCACTTCATACTTACACTAAATTTCCTGAAACATAAGATAAAGTGTCAACTACGAAAGTAGTGAGTGAGTTACAGTTTAAGTAGTTCGGCAAAAATATAAGTAAAGTATATAAAAGTAAAAGTTTCCAAAAGGAGGTTAGCGGAGAAAAGTCGTTAAAATTTATATACTTTTAAAGTTCAAGTAACGGGCGAATCGGTGCCCTAAGTTCGTAAAGACTAAGTAGAATTAAATTTAGTCAAATCGTAGTTGCGGAATCAATCGCTAAAAAGTTAGTAAATTTATGCGTATAAGTAACTAATTAGATTTCTTGTATCAACCTCTTGGCATCTATAAATTAAATGTTCACACTAATCCGATTGTTCAACCGTGAGGCCCCTCTTCCCGCCTATCCTACGGGAAGTTGTTCAAGTTCTTAGTAATATGTACTTAGACTGCCATCTAAGCAAGGAACGGTTCTTTCCTAAGTATCGATACCCATAATTACTAAACGGCTCTGTAGTTAATGGTGTGTAAAGTTCTAGAAAAGTAGCTGGGCACTAAGTAGTTTTTTTTTTAAAAGAGATAGTTGTTCCGTCACTTAAGATCATGTTATAGTTCCATCAAGGGTCGGTCCGCATACAAGCATCAATAATTAGTTTAGCCAAAAAGGGGGCAAGCCGGTAAGTTCAAGTAGAGTAAAAGTGTTTTACGCATAAGAGTTCAAAGAGTTTGTTCAAAATAGTTCCATAAGTACCAGAGTCAAAATAGTTCAATAAGTTCCAAAGTCAAAATAGTTCAAATAGTTCCAAAGTCAAAATAGTTCAATAAGTTCCAAAGTCAAAATAGTTCAATATTTGTAATAAGTCAAAGTTCATAAAGTTGCAATTTGATTCATAAAGTTTTCAAATACAAATAATCTTATGTTTCCCCCAAAAGTTCATGCAATATACATATAAAAATAAGGGGTTGTAACTCACGGATTGCGAAGAATAAGATACGGAAATTCGGTCGGAAACGGAAGCCGGGAATCACGGATTGCCTAATAATACAAAGATAGTTTAATTAGTCATTATATTATTATGTTCTTTATATAATAATATAGATAAAATGTTATTAAGCTTTAAGTGTCAAGATTAAGTATTGTTAAAATAGTCCGGAAAGGTAATTGTCACGTTTTTGTCAAAAAGTCCGATTTAACGTTTTTGATTATTATGTCTTAAGTGCTTTTGCTCGCTGAAGTGGATTATATTTTTCTAAGGAAATTTGGGCTCACAAATCACCTAAAACACGATAACAATTATAATATAGTCCATTTTAGTCCAATTTAGTCCATACAAGTCTCAAGTGTTATTACTTTTACATAATCAGTCCCAAAGTGTCATAAGTCAAAAAGTCAGCGGTCACAAATGGTCCAAACGTGCTAAAAACGACAAAAACGACAAGTTTTGGAAAATCCAGCAGCTCTGTGCGCCGCTGTGAGCACCTCAACGGCGCACAGAAGCTGAAATTGTTGCCCGCTGCGTCGTTCTAAGCCTTACGACGGCGCACGGTTCGAGTGGTTTCGGGTTTTTGTTGCAAAACGTATTTTAAGCTTTAGATTTCGACATGCAATAAGTTTAAACTTAATAAAACATCATGTTAACAGTGTATAAAACATTTTTAGTTACAAAATCGTGGATCTAAAGGTTATTTCGTTTTAAAAACGTTTTTGACCATAAAAGTCATAGATTTGTATAAAAACTTATTTTTAACCATTAGATCTTACATGCAATTGTTTATTTGTATAAAAATAGTAAAAAGACAGAAATCTACCGGAGGAAAAGCTCGGATGATGAGTTTTGGTCGGATTTACACTTCAAAAATCTCTGCAAGGTTGGTGCTTTTTCGAAATAATCAACACCCCTTGCTTCTCTTGATGTTTGGAACGATTTGTATGGTTAGAAAATGGATTTTGATGGCTGAAGTTACTGGAAAATGAAGAACTCTTGAGAGGTTTTTGAGAGAAAATGGATGTTGTGTGTGTTTTTGTTTAATGAAAATGAAAAATGAAAAAATGAAAAGGAAAAAGTAAAGGAGTAGTAATGTGTGTATTGGGACAGTAAAAATCAGTAATTATGGACTGGAAATCGAGTGTCATTGGTTGAGAAAGTGGTGGAATCGAGACATGCAAGAATTTCAAAATTCTTACAATTTTCGTCCTACAGGACGGCGCACAAGGCATGTGTGCGCCGTCCAGGACCATTTTTGTAACAAAATTTGTATTTTGGCTGTTTTTTGTATAAGTGTTTCGTTGGACCTTTTCGTTAACTAAAGTTTTAAAGTATGTTACATTATGAACTCAGGAAAGTTCATTAGGGGTTTTCTTGGTATTAGGACTTATTTAATTTGATTCCGTTTGTGATTCCGACGCTGTCGCGGTTCCGATTTATGAAAAATTAAAGACTAGATAGACCGAAAGAGACATAGAGTATAAACTGCACCTGGAAATTAGACGGTTGTCACATTCTCCCCGGGTTGAAAGAAATTTCGTCCCGAAATTTAGTTCGTCCCGAAATTTAGTTCGTCCCATCATGAAGAAGAGTTCTCGAATAGATGTGGATATTTCTTACGGAATTGGTCTTCACGCTCCCATGTGAATTCGTGACCACGTCGGGAATTCCACCGAACCTTGATTATCGGAATACGGCTCTGCCTGAGTTGTTTGACCTCGCGGTCAACAACTTCGAGCGGTTCTTCGATGAAGTTTAGCTTGTTGTCGATTTTGACCTCGTCAAGAGGGATGACGATGGTCTCATCGGACAGACACTTTTTCAAGTGTGAGACATGGAATACGTTATGAACGTTCGCGAGAGCCTGGGCGAGTTGGAGACGATAAGCAACGGGACCGATACGCTCAATGACTTCAAATGGACCGGTG
>CAJVGC010000592.1:7787851-7846820 GCA_910822075.1 Senecio squalidus
TTTATGCTAGCTCCTAAGTCCGCCAATGCACTGTGTAAGTATTGCTGAAGTTGCACTTGATACGTGAAACTCCCTGGATCATCTAACTTCGGTGGTATCGTGTTCTTCACCAAAGCTGAACATTCTGTGTTTAAGAATGCGGCTTGCTCCTCCGATGGATTTCCCTTGTTCGTGACCAGCTCCTTGATGAATTTAGAGTAATTTGGCATCCATGCAATTAAATCAACAAAAGGAACATTAATATTAATAGATTTAATCATATCACAAAATTTATCGTACTGCTCCCTCATTCTCGCTTTTCTTAATCGTTGAGGATATGGAATATGTGGCTGGTAAGCTTTGATTGGAACTTCCTCCACTGGTTTAGCCTTTGATTGAACTGGTGGTGCCTCGTCCTCATCGTCCTCGATCTCGAAATCATCCACAACTGGTTCTGTAGTGGAAAGTGGCGTCCTGGTTGGCAGTTTTTCTCCGGTTTCGTTTTGATCTTTTCCGTAAGCATGTCCCGAGCGTGTGGTAATTGCGTTCACGTGCTCGTCTCTGTGTTTTGGGCAGGGTGGCATTCCGTCTCGTAGTCCTTCGTTTCTTCCAGGATGTTGATATTTTGGTGTTTGATTGGTGGAACTGTTTCCATGGTTATGTGGTCGTGGATTTGGTTGCGTATTACTCGGTAATGAGCCCGATGGTCGATTTGAGTTCCGCTCGTTCATCCTATCGAACCGTCTCTCTAAGTCTTGCCGTGCTGCCTGCTGATTTCTTTGTCCTTGCTCGATGTGGTCATTTAAAACTTTGAATTGGTTACGGACATCGTCATTCGTCGATTTTTGGGTGTGGATGAACGATTTCATAAGATCTTTTAGACTTTGATCTTCATCTTCGTTCTTCGGTGGATCGTATCTTTGTCGTGGTGGGGATCATGTATTATTCCTTTGCCATCCGTTGTCTCGATTGTCACTGCGGTTGTAGTTACCTCCGCGGTTTTGCCAATTCGTCCCCCGATTAGGATAACCATACTGTGCGTAGTTGGCATCCTCCACTTGTCGATCACACTCACTAGCGTAGTGAGGTCCACCGCATCCTTCACATCCATTCTTCATTAATTGCATGTCTCTTTCTATTCTTCCGATGCGTTTATCAATCCTGTCCGCCATAGATTTGACTTCTTTCACGACCGAAGATGTTTCATTACTACTTTCAACTTGAGCTACTTGACTTCGGTGTTTTCGCCCTCGACCGTCGTCTCGATATTCCCTGGATAGGCTTATGACTAGCTTGTCCTCCATTAAGTTGTATGCTTCATTAGTGGTCTTGTACATGAAATCCCCTCCTCCGGCTAAATCCAATTCGTTTTGTGACTCTTTGGTTAATCCATAGAAGAAAATCTCTATGATATTTTCCTTGCCCAGACCATGACCATAACAACTTCTCAGCATCTCTTTTAGTCTAGCCCATGCTTCAGTAGATGTTTCTCCATCTTCTTGTCGGAACCCTCTGATGTCTCTTAGTAATTTCCTACCCAAGGCGGGTGGGAAAAATCTTTTGATGAAGGTCTCGCGCATTTGTGTCCATGTTGTGATTGAATTTTCATTAAGCTCCTCGAACCAAACCTTCGCATCTCCGGTGAGAGACGAAGGGAACAACCTGAGTTTGACACTGTCGCTCTTGCTTTGACCATATTTGAACATCTCACAAAGCTCGTTGAATTTGGCTATGTGTTTATGCGGATCTGAATTGTATCGTCCATCGAAAGTGTTGTCTTGGATCATCTTGAGATGGTGACCCTTGACAACGAAATCATCACCCAAGTCCGGGGTGGTGATTGCCGACCCTCGGGTGGGTGGCACTGCTTCAGCTGCGGCCCGTCGGTGCATTGGCATGTCCAAAGGATCCATAGCTGGTTGCTGTTCCGGTTTGTCTTCACAAATTACTTCTTCGACCTCTGATTCTGAATCGCTTCCTCCTCCTTCTGAAGATGTAATATCTTCAAATTTCACTGGTGAGACTTGATCAAAACCTGGTGGTGTCTGAAGTGATAAGTTTCCTCTCCTCCTGCCTCGCCTCTTCGATACTCCTGGATTTGACTTTGGACTCGCGAGTGGTAATCCCGAAGCCCTTGTGTTCATCCACTAGTTGAATACCTGAAAAAGATAGAAACAAGAAAAGCGTAAAACGTACCGGTGTAATGACAATTAAAAGTAACTTCTAAGTAAATAAATACTCAAAAGGATCGTATCACAAATTCGAAACAAAAACGAAAAATCAGTCCCCGGCAGCAGCGCCAAAAACTTGATGTGTAAAATCTAGTCTTAATTTAAACCTACTATTTCACGCAATTACACACTTATAGGCAGTGGACCTATTCGTACGTAATATAGTTTAAAAGTAAGTAAAGGTTCGTTCGCAGGGACTAATTTGTTTTTAAGTTTCGAATTAATAATACTATTTGTTTTTTTGGGGTTTTTATCGTAACAAAAGATTGATTAAAATTGCAAGTAATTAAGTGATTAATTAAAATCGAGTGAAAAAGTAATCGAGATTATCAAATAATAGAGAAAATACACTTGTTTGACACTTCACTTGTTTTCCATTTAAATTTACGAAATTGATCAAATATTAAACTTCTAAAATATAGTAAAAGTCCTCTCGAATCTTTTATTAACTTTAACTACTTCTAATTATACCGTTCCTCTCGGATACAGTTGTAATTATTAATAGTTAAGCATTAAGTAACAAGCCTGTTTTTAGTGATTTAATCTTATAGAGTTTCCTCTCGAATAACTCCTCTAAATACTAAGTCCTTCCGAATCTTAACAAATAGACTTACTCAATTAAATTTAATTACCTAAGTTGTTATTACTAAGTCCTCTCGAATCCTAGTAATTTTAAACCGATTATAGACCGACCGATTATTTCATATAAATTATTTAACCTATCTAGATTCCTCTCGAATACCTAGAATGTCGATTAATTAAATTATATATAAACAACTTTATGACAATATGTTAAAACTTAAGCAAATAAGGATTAGCGATTAAACACAAAAACATAAACAATCAATTACGCAAAAGTAAACTTCAAACAAGATCCGTTAATCAAACAAATGTAAAATTAGTTTAGCTACTCATTATCGTGTTCAAAATAAAACTAATAATAAGAGAAAACATGCTGGAAAATAAAGTTTAAAAAGGGAACGAAAAACAAACTAGAAACCGAAAACGTGTCGTGACCGACGTTGAACGAAAACGACTTCCTAGCTCGAAATCTTGCTTCTAAACTCGAACTCCAGCTCTAAGACTTGAATAATGATGATTGAATGTATTTTCTGGGTGGAAAAACTCGGTATTTATAGGCAAAAATCGTGTAGAAAACGTATTCGAATACGACTCGAAAACTGCCAAAACAGCTGACTGCGCCGTCCTGATGCTTAGGACGTCGCTGTTATTGTCTTTTTTAGTTACTGCGTCGTTGTTGTGCTTTGTGCGTCGTTGTACTTGAATTTCTTGATGACTGCGGCGTTGTGGTCATATGTGCGCCGTCCTAACATGCTTTTTTCACCATTTCTTCTCGTTTAAACTCGTTTCTTCCACCATTTCCACTTCCCGATCATGCAAACCTGTAAATTAGACAAAAAACTCTTTTCCACACAATTAAATGTAAAAATCCTATCCTATTCACCGTGTTTACTATGAAATGTGACCAAATATCGCATATAAATAGTTATATAAATATGCGATATCAATGTCATCTACATATAAGACTATGATAGTAACATTACTCCCACTCAATTTTTGATACACACATGGCTCATCGAAATTCTGAACAAAACCAAACCTTTTGATTTCTTCATCAAATCTTTTATTCCAACTTCGTGATGCTTTCTTAAGTCAATAAATGGACCTTTTTAGCTTGCACACTTTGTTGGAATGTAATGGATCAATAAAACCTTCTGGCTGATTCATATAGCCATCTTCGTCTAGATAACCATTCAGAAAGGCTGTCTTGTCATCCATTTGCCATATCTCATAGTCATAGAATGCTGTTATGGCTAAAATATTAAAATAGCCCTAATGCCTGCCACTGGGGAGAAGGTTTCCTCATAGTCTATGCCATAGACTTGAGTAAAGCCTTTTGTCACGAGACGAGCTTTATAGATTGTCAGGATCGTTTGAGTTAGATTAACTCACACGTTAACGAAAGATCTTGATCTATCAAAGAAGTTTAGCAGCGGATAAACACTTTTATAGTACAAGTTTAACGATTAAACAAATATTGTATAAGAATAACAAATGAACAATAATGTTTGTCGAATATTAAGCCTCAATATATTAATCACAAATGAAAGATTAACATACGTTTTTTTCCTAGTACAAGGATCTATGTATATATAGACCTTGAGGATAACCTAGCTAATCTAGGAAACATCTTTACAATATCAATTGTATTATGACTGCATGTACAATTGCATCATCATAACAATTGCTATATTTAAGGAAAAGATAATTACAAATATAATTGATAATTATATAAAACTATACTAGCAGTATTAGTGAGAGCGGGCAGTAGTAATGACGTCCAACAGTAGTAACCAACAATTGTAACAATTGTTTCTTCAGGAGTATTAACTTGAGCAGTAGTAAATGACTTTGTCTTCAAGGAGTATTATCTTGAGCAGTATCTTTGAGCAGTATTAACCAGCAGTACTAATGAACAATATTAATGGAATTAAACTATAACACTAACAGTTTAATCCCAACAATCTCCCCCTAACTTGTACTTTTATTTCACATTAAAGTATCAAGTTTCAAACAAGTTTAATACATGAATGATGATTACAAAACACTCATTTACTTTCTCTCTTCTTAGCCTCTCTTTCTTCCTTTAACTTGGCTTGTTCTTCATTACGCTGAAACACCATCCTCCAAACTAAATCATGTGCCATCTGGGATGTTTTTACTGCATACAACCTAATTGTGATCATCTCATGAAGAGTTCCAAAATCCAGATTATACCTTCTATCAACCAAGTAGAATCTCATGGCACCATGTTTTCTAACAATAGAGTGAACTCCACTTCTTTTATACAAGAACCATCTGATAACTGGATTATGAGCTCCTCCTCTTTGAATTATTTCACTTACCATCTCTGCTTCAGGATCAAACATTCCATTCAACCAGTCAAGAGCAAGATTTGTGCCTGAACAAATACCTCTATTTTGAGAGTACTTTCTAACACCAATATCATACAACTTTTGCACATCTTGTCTTGAAAACTCCTTGATCATCCTGTAGAAAGTTGGCATTACATATTTCTTCTGATCAGCTCTTGTCACCAAGTAGGTTGTCTTATTAGCACCTCCAATATGCTCCCGGTCAATGATTTCTGGAAGATCCATAGCCAGAGGTTCAACATGCATTCCCTCTTCATGCACAATCAGAGCAGAGCAATCATCTTTAGAAATTTCAACATCTCCCTTCTTCTCCACAATTGATGAAGTGTCAACTAGAATTAATTGATTTGATGTAGTAGTTGATTCATAAATATGTACCTCTGCTTGTGTAGATTCAACTGCAAGTGGCTCCTTTTCAGCAGTGGTTGAAGCAGCAGTTGTTGAAGTTTCTATTCTTGGATTCTTGCTTGGTACTCTAGAGGAAAATGACTTCTTCCTCTTTTGGTGCTCAGTTTGACTAACATTCTTTTCATGAAAAGGATTAGGTATTAATTCACCTTGAGAAGTTAACATGTTTTTTCCAAGGTCATGAGCTCTTTTAATTAACCTCTCCATTTCATATTTTTCTTGTGCTTCCTTCTTAGTCAACTTAGTAGCATCTTCTTTATCTTTCTTCCTGTCTTATTCCACCAGTCCAAGAAGATTACCAAAATTCATTGGTCCTAATAATT
Source organism: Senecio squalidus (assembly GCA_910822075.1). Lineage (NCBI taxonomy): Eukaryota > Viridiplantae > Streptophyta > Magnoliopsida > Asterales > Asteraceae > Senecio > Senecio squalidus. The sequence goes on from CAJVGC010000592.1 coordinate 7,793,750, forward strand.
TTCCATTTTAACCCTTAGACTTCTATTAGTTCATGAATTTCTTCTTATCACTTACCATCTTCTCCTTCTTTACTTGCTTCTTCACCACCAACTAAGACTTCTTCGCTTCATCAGCCTTTTTAATCTTGGCCAATTCTCTATTGTATTCAACTAGAAAAAATAGTCTTTCTTTCTCCAATTTAGCAATTCTATCAAGCTCAACCTGTTGAATTTGAGCATGTACTTCCCTGGCAGTTCCAGGATCTCCTCCAACATCCACAGTCTCTGAAGCTAATTGAATGCAGCTAGATCATCCAATTTTAATTTCTTTGTAGCTTCAGCTGTGTTCTTTTCTGCCATCACTAACACACCTTTACCATTATCTTTGATTGTTGAGTCAGAGGAACTAATCCTTCTTCCTCCAATATATTGTGGTCTAGGTATGTTGATCTGTCTTGTGTCTGGAGGAATAATTGGAAAAACTCCATACCTTGCAATAGGATCTAGAACATAGTCCTCCCCTTCAACACCTCTTTACCCTAGATATTCAGTTGGAATAGTTATCCCCTTATGTGTGGGTCTTTAGGCTTGTTCTATCTTCCTCTTTTGAATGATTTTAGTTTTGATCTTCAGTAATTCAGCCGCAAGTGTTCTCTCCTCCATAGATGGCTCAACAAGAGTGATTAGTGTGGGTATTATAGTTGTAGTTGAAGTTGTAATGGTAGTTGTTGTAGTGGCAGTTGTAAACAAAGCAGTAGGAATGACAGTAGGAGTGGATGCTGAAGTAGGAATGACAGTTACAGTAGTGATCGAACCTTCAGCGTAAACAGTAGTAGTAACAACTTCAGCATTAATCACTTCAGTATTAATGCTTTCTGGAACTGCAGTAGTAATGACTTCAGCATTAATGGGATCTTTAGTTGTAGTAAAAACAATTTCTTCAAGTAAAATATTTACAATCTCCTTGATTTCTTCCTGCTCCCCCTTTACTGAATCATTATCTACTTCCATTCTCTCCTGCTACCCCTTAACAACATGCTCATCATCTTTTCTTCAACATTCAACTCCCCTTCATCTTCAATCTCCATTACTTTCTCCCCCTTGAATGCTTCACTATCATCACCACCTTCTTCTTGATGTTTTTCTTCAATTATTGGTTCTTTAGTGGAAGTGATGACAGTCTCATCACTCTTTTCTCCTTTCTCTTCTTCCATAATTACTACTTCAACCTCCTCTTCTATTAAAGCAGTAGAAACAGTATCTTTCACCTCCTTCTCCATTTTCTCCCTCTTTTTGTGATCATCATTTGCATCATCTGAAGAGCTAGATGAGCTTGAAGGCATAGGAGAGGTTCCAACATCTATCTTTTCAGTCGTTTGGTTTTTGAGCTGTGTTTCAAGTGTTTTCTGATGTTCCACCAACTCAAGTACCATTTTCTTTAGGGCTGCTAACTCCTCTCCTTGTTGATCAACTTTGAGAATAAAATTTTGGCACAATTCCATCTATTCCAAGTTTGAGTATTCATATCTGTCCTCACCCCTTGCCTGTTGAGTACCAACAGGTAGAAGATCATAGGAAGGAACAGAGGAAGCCTTTTGCCTAGCATAAGCATCTTCCCCACAAGGTTTCTTGGCACCTGAGTCAACTTTCTAAAGCTTCCTCAAAAAAGGAAACTTCAAAAAGTGTTTTGCCATTGGTTGGGTCTTATAGCCTGTCAAACTAGCCTGTGCATCTCTAGGTGAAGCAGCAGTAGTTTGAGCCCTTCCAATATATTCATCCATCTCCTTAAAGACCACCTCATGGATCTTGGGAAAGAGCTCATTGTGTTACTACAAGAAAGCCTCACCTGAAGTTTGTTCAGGTAAGGTAGGAGCAATAAGTGGTGTAGGGGTTGGTTTAGGCACAAGAGTATGAGGACTCCTCTTTGCCCTTCTTGAAAACTGTGCAATAAGTGGAGGTGTTTGAAGAGGTTGAGAAGCAGATGGTATTAAAGGTTCAGTCACATTAGAGGTGATAGTAGTAACTGGAGGAGTACTTACAGTAGGAACTATAGAAGTAACCTCAGTAGTAACAGGTGGAATATTTGCAATAGCAGCTGCAGTAGTACTAGCAGTACTAACAGGGACAGGTGTGGGTTGAGACACAGGTTGAGTACCCCGTCTCTCACCTGTACAAGTATTTACACCCACCATTGTAGAGAATAATGGGGTAACATGACCAGAAAATCGCTTGTTTTGTCTCTTCATGTTTGAGAAAACTTTTCTGTCATGTGAGTTGGCAGGAAAAACAGTTTCTGATCTTGAAAGATCCAAAATTTCACAGTTTAAAATGTGTTGTATGAATCTTGGATACATCAATAATTTTTGATCTTGATGTGCCAGATTCCACAACATTCCATCAAAAATAAGTTCTGATCTTGAAGGTTTGGTTTGTTGCAAGACAGACCATGGCAGTTGCCAAGGAGCTGCCCACTTCATTCCATCCCGTTCTTTTCTGAGACATGGAATGTTGCATTCTGTGCATTAAAAACTTCCACTGTGGTGACGAATGAGATTTTTGAAAAGTGGTTGTAATAAGAGTACCCTCATACCCCATTCTTTGAAAATTTTCAAATAGAGTTTGATTGGGTAATGTGGATATACCTTCTGCATCTTGCAGTTGAAGATGAGTCCTCAACCTTGCCTCTGTAACTGTGATTTTGGTTCCATAAATTGTGGTTGAGATAGTGGGTACATCTGATTCTGAAGTACCAGTAGCAGTTCTCTAAAAGCATCTTAAATGCTCTTCATGAATATCTGGAGAGATGGTTAGAGCATAATTGATGTAGGAATTATAAAGAAAGTCTATTATTGGGTGGAATTCTTGATTGTCTTTTGTTTTGATCAAGTTTGCAACCACATTGTGGCCGTCAATGAATTTTAGAGAAGACATTGTTGTTTTCAGAAAGAAATTTCAGTTGCAACTGTTTTGAGATAAATTTGGGGGATTCTGAAAATTTGAATTGATAGAAAGAAACCCTTTTTATAGGCCCATTAGTGTAACAAGTTGGACATGTTGGACTAGACGCACGCCGGATTTTAAAAAATAGGTCCAATTGTTAACTGCCACGTGTAAAAAGTTTATTTGTAACTTGAAGTTTGACTTGTCAATGCAGTAGTAACAGAGTAATTTATTGTTTAAAAATTACCCTGCAGTACTAACCGTTGCAGTAGTAACACATAAGACAATAGTAACCAGGAAAGCAGTAGTAATGACAAAAACGGGTTGTATTAACCAGTCCTGCAGTAGTAATGAAACCACTGGCAGTATTAATTAAGCAATCCGTAGTAATGAGATTACTAGCAGTACTAACCATTCCATCAGTATTAGCAAACCTTTTTGCAGTAGTAATCAGTCCTAAAGTAGTAATGAAAGTACTTATAGTACAAATCAATACTTGCAGTAGGAATCAACATACTTTCCGTACTAATAATACTTATGTCAAATTTGTTTCTACTGTTAATGTTGCAGTAGTAACATAGTGCAAAACTAAAGAGTAGAGCACTTTTTTCAAGGTAAGGTTACTACTGCTTGCTCTAAGGGACATTTATTGAGATATTAAGGGACTAAATTATACAGTTTATTCCATATTGATCATGCCAATACTAGTAATCAAGAATGTAAATCTTCCCACATCAAAAGCTTTTGTGAGAAGATCAGCAAACTGATTATCACTATGGACCTTTTCAACATGAATCAATTTCTTTTCATTGCTGTCTCTTATGAAATGGTATCTGATCTCAATGTGCTTGGTCTTGGAGTGCTTCACAGGATTGTTGATGATGCTGATTGTACTTTTGTTGTCTATGTAGATAGGTGTATTGATGAATGCATATCCATAGTCCATCATCTCGTTTTCTATCCACAGTACTTGTATACAACAACTTGATGCTGCTACATACGCAGCTTCTGTTGAAGAAGTGGACACAGTTGTTTGCTTCTTGCACTGCCATGACACCAATCTTGATCCAAGAAATTGACATCCACCTGAAGTGGATTTTCTATCCAAACTCTCACCACCATAGTCACTGTCAGTATAAGCAATTAATTCAAAAGGAGAGTCTTTGGGATACCATACACCTAAGGAAGGTTTTCCTTTCAAATATCTAAAAATTCTCTTGACTGCTGAAGATGTTACATCTTGGGCTTGGTTTGATATCTTGCACATACACATACTCCAAACATGATGTAACGTCTTGAAGATGTGAGATACATTAGAGATCCAATCATTGATCTGTAGTTGTGAATATCTACATCCTCCCCCTCAAGATCTACAGTCAACTATTTGTGAGTCTCCACATGGGTGCTTGCAGTCTTCGCCTCCACGAAACCATATTTGGTTAAAATATCTTTCACATACTTAGACTGGTTGATGAATAGACCATCTGGCTTCTTTTTGACTTGAAGATCAAGAAAGAAGGTCAATTCTGCCATGGAGCTCATCTTGAACTTACTGTGCATTAAATGTTCAAACTCCATGCACAGAGCATCTTTGGTGGAGCCAAAGATGATGTCATCCACATATATTTGGGCAAGTAGGATGTCTGAGTGAACATTCTTAATGAACAGTGTCTTGTCAATAGTACCTCTTTGGAAGTTGTTCTATAGAAGATAGTCTGAGAGTGTTTCATACCAAGCTCTTGGTGCCTGATGAAGCCCATAGAGAGTTTTGTCCAATTTGCACACCAAGTGAGGATGTTGAGGGTCTTCAAAGCCCGGAGGCTGTCTGACATAGACTTCTTCTTCTATTAGGCCATACAGAAAGGAACTCTTCACATCCATTTAAAACACTTTGAAGCCCTTTTATGATGCATAAGCAAGGAATATTCTGATAGCTTCCATCCTTGCTACTGGTGCAAATACATCTTCATAGTCAATCCCTTCCTCATGTGTGTATCCTTGAGCAACCATCCATGCCTTGTTCTTGATTACTATTCTCTTTCATCCTTATTATTCCTATAGATCCACTTAGTTCCAATGATTTTCGTTCCTCTTGGTAACTAAACCAATTTCCAGACATCTTGGATTTTGAATTGAAGCAATTCTTCTTGCATAGCCTCAATCCATTTTGAATCTAGAAGAGCTTCTTGAATTTTCTTTGGTTCAAGTTGAGATAGAAAGCAGGCATATAAACAAGTGTTTATGTCCATGTTAACTTCCTTCTGTGGCTTGAATTGATCCCTTGTTTGCATGGGAATTTCATAGTCACCAAACATTTGAGAGATAGGGTGGTTCTTATGAATTCTGAAAGTTGGAACCTTTTCCGCTCTAATAGAAGATTCCAAGTTGGTGTCATTGAGGTCTGGTTGGGCAGTTTCAAAGGATGGAGGACTAGAACTCTTGGGAGTGAAGACTTCCTCATCTTCGGCTTCATCTGCTACCATGTTCAATACCATTGTCATCATCTTCTACCAAATGTGGGACACCATTTGATCTTTGGCCAGATTCTGTGACAGAGAGTGGAGTTTCAGAAGCAGGTGAACTGCTTCTGAAATCAGTAAAATTGCTTCTATCATTAGGTACCTTTGCTAAGGCCTCCTCTTCAATCACCTTGTCAATTGTATCATAGATGTTGAGAGGATAATTAGTAGAGATGGGAAGATATACATATTCCATCACATACAGTCTATCAGTACCAATGACTGGTGGTGTAGCAGTAGGAACAGGTGAAGTACTGACAGATGATGATGGTTGGAAGTCATAGTTGAAGTCCAATGATTTCGTTAAAGCATCAATATCAAACAACCAGTTTGGTCCTTGGCCTTGTGTGTTTGGGGTGCTTTCAGTGAAGGAAACACTGGCCCTTTCTTCAATTATGCTTGTCCTATGATTGTAGATTTTATAGGCCTTGCTCTGTGAGGAATATCCAACAAAATAACCAACATCTGCCTTGCTTTCAAATTTGCCAAGATAGTCCTTTGAGTTTAGGACTCTACAAGGACATCCAAATGCTCTTAAGAAACTTATGAGGGTTTGTCTCTTATGCAATAGCTCATATGGAGTCTTGTTTTGTGATTTCCACATAGCAAGCAGTATTAACTGCTTCTGCCCAAAAGAAGATGGGTAGATTTGAGTCTGCTAACATACTCTTTGCAACTTCAATGAGAGTTCTATTTCTTCTTTCAGAAACACCATTTTTTTGTGGAGTCATTGCTGCACTGAATTGTCTTTCAATGCCCTTCTTTTCACAAAAGTCATTCATCACACTATTCTTGAACTCTGTCCCATTATCACACCTAATCTTCTTAACCTTCAAGTTGATTTGGATGTTCAAATTTAGTGATGAATGAGATGAGTAGCTGACTTGTCTCATCTTATGTTGCTAGGAAGTACACCCATGTATATCTTGTATAATCATCAGTGATTACAAGACAATAGGACTTTTTGGCTATACTCTTTACATTGGTGGGACCAAAAAGATCCATATGAAGTAAATGTAAAGGTGTATTGATGGCGTTGACTTCCTTTGATTTGTGAGAAGATTTGTGTTGCTTTCCCTTCAAACATGCAACACAATTATCTTCAAGTGAGAATTGCTTATTAGGAAGGCCCCCGACTAGATTTGATTTGACCAATTGATTGATGTTCTTGAATTTCATGTGCCACATCCTCCTGTTCCATAGTGTGGATTCATCAATTGTTGCTTTGGAAACAAAGCAATTTACTTCTTTAGTTGGGAAGACCTTGGACAAGTCAAAGAAATAGACATTATCCTTTCTTGGTGTTCTTAGCAGTACTTTGCTCTCATCAATTACATATCCAGGCTCCATGATTAAGCATTCTTTAGATGTGAAGATAGTAGTATTCTCCTTGTCACACACTTGTGACACACTTAGTAAGTTGTATTGTAGCTTCTGAACATAGAAGACATCTTCAAAGCTGATTCTTCTATTGCTTACAATACCTTTGCCAGTTATCCTTCCTCCTTTTGGATTTCCTACAAAAGCAACATATCCTCCATTGAATGGTTCAAAGTTTTGAAGACATTATATGTTGCCAATCATGTGCCTTGAACAACCTCTATCTACATGCCAACTTCTCTCTTCCTTAGTTGTTGGCTGTTCCTGCACATGATGAACAAAGATTAGTTCCTTTTGGGAACCCAAGCCAAGGTTGACTTTTGTTTACCCATCTCATCAAAGTAACTCACCTTCCTTTGAATTAGAATTTCAAAATCAAGTGGTACATGTGGTTCTCATCAAAGTAACTCACAATTTTCAGTTTACTCTCTTCCACTAAGTCCTCAATCAGGACTTGTTCATAGTTGATTGGATCAACTTTGAATGATTATGTTGGGGGTGACTGAGTTATAGGAATTATAGGTTTTTCTAAAGATGGAGGAATGTAATTTTGATTGAATGGTTTGGAAACTTCTTTATAACCTATTCTTGTCTTTTCTTTACAATGATTTGATTTTGAATAAGGTTATTTACAGATTTTGAAGTATGTTCTACTTTCCCTACATTCAATTCAACCTTTTCTTTCTCCTCAGTGAGTATTTTAATTTTCTCCCTAGGTTCCTTAAGTTTCACTAACAAATCCTCTCTTTTCCATTCTACAAATTTAATCTTTTCTTGATAGCTTAATTTATTAGCTTTATAAGATTTAATTTGTGTTTCTAGATTTTCTATTCCCCTAGAGGCTGATCTTCTTTGTTCTTCTAATGTTTTAATGGTGTCACAAATAAGTTGATTATGATTTCTATACTTAAACATAACATCTTTACATTCGGAAGAACATAGTTTAGAATTTACCTCAGCTGTGAGAGATGATGATGATTCAGAGTCTTTGGAAGATGTTGCAACTGCCATAAGAGTCTTGTTTTCTTCATATTCTTCTGCAGCTTCACTCCAATCAAAGCCAAAAGCATCATCAGGAATGGCAGTAGTAATAGATGAAGTAGGAACATCAACTGTAGTATAAACAGTTTCTGCAGTAGAAACCATATCTGCAGTAGAAAACACATCTTCAGTAGAAACTACATATGCCATTAATGCTCTGTTTTGAGTGGTCTCTTCAGCAAGATCATTCCAATCATATCCAAACACATCTTGAGTGATCAGGGCAGCTGATGTACTCTCTTGATTGTTCCTAGAGTTACTGGTTTTTCATTTGTTTTTGCATTCTCTTGCAAAGTGTCACGGTTCACCACAATCATAGCACTTGAGTTTCCTTTTATCAAACCCAACTCTATCATTGTTTCTAGGAGTGAATCTTCTTCCATTACTATTCACAAACCTTCTTGCCCTCAATGATAGCATGGCCAGTTGCCACTTGAGATCCATCTCTTTGTAATCATCTTGATGAACTTGTCTCAAGTCTTCATTGTTTAATCCAGAACATGAAGTTTGTGATAGAAAAGCTTCAAAAGTCAGATCTTATGAATTGTCATTCTAAGATGTGCCAGCTGGTGTAATGAGTGCAGTATTAAAAGTATTAATACTGTTGTTGCTGTTGAATGGCTTCTTGGCTTCAACTTCTGCTTCAAATACCCTTAAATCATTGTAGAGATCATCTAGCTCCATCTCCTCAAGCACATCACCTTGTCTATAAGAGACTATATAGATGATCCATTCATCTCCCAAAAATATGAGAAATTTTCTGTTTAGATCATCTTTATCAATCCTTACTCCTGCACTGCTCAACTCTCTAGTAAGCTTCTTGTATCTGTCAAAGGTTTGAGTCATTCTTTCCTCCTTCAGAGTTTTGAAGTTCTCGTACTCTTGTTTGAGAAGAGCCTTCTTGTTCTTCTTTGTGTTCTTGGTTCCACTGAATCTCTTCTCAAGAGCTTCCCATAGAGACTTTGCATCATTGTATCCTTCAAATTGTGCTTGATATTCATTGGGAATAGCAATTAGAAGGATACTTAATGCCTTTATTTCGATCTGCTTCTCTTTTCTTTCTTGGTCTGTTGTAGGATGACGAATAACTCCAGGTGTTCCATCAGCTGACAGATCAAGAGCTTCTTTGTTCCCATGTACAATAACATCCCATTTTTCATAATCGGATAGCAGTATGTGTTGTTTGATCCTTAGCTTCCAGAGATCAAAATCGTTGCCGTTGAGTACAAGAACTTTGTTTACTACCACATCAGCCATGATAGATAGTAGTTTTCTTCTTGTTGAGGCTTCAACAAAACTTGTAGATCAATTGATCTTGAGCACCTCCTGTGCTCTGATACCACTTGTCAGGATCGTTTGAGTTAGATAAACTCAACACACGTTAACGAAAGATCTTGATCTATAAATGAAGTTTATCAGCGAATAAACACTTTGATAGTACAAGTTTAACGATTAAACAAATATTGTATAAGAATAACAAATGAACAATAATGTTTGTCGAATATTAATCCTCAATATATTGATCACAAAAGAAAGATTAATATACGTGTTTTTCCTACTACAAGGATCTATGTATATATAGACCTTGAGGCTAACCTAGCTAATATAGGAAACATCTTTACAATATCAAATGTATTACGACTGCATGTACAATTGCATGATAATCACAATTGCTATATTTAAGGAAAAGATAATTACAAATATAATTGATAATTCTCTAAAACTATACTAGCATTATTAATGAGAGCGGGCAGTAGTAATGAGGTCCAGTAGTAGTAACCAACACTTGTAACAGTTGTTGCTTCAGGAGTATTAACTTGAGCAGTAGTAACTGACTTTGTCTTCAAGCAGTATTATCTTGAGCAGTATTAACCAGCAGTACTAATGAACAATATTAATGGAATTAAACTATAACACTAACAGTTTTAATCCCAACATAGATGTGTATATTGTCGTCCATGTCGGTCTTTATTTTAAAGATCCATTTCCAATCCACCGTTTTGGTATTTGGAGGACGATCCACCAAATCCCTAACGTTGTTTTCTTTAATGGACCACATCTCCACATTCGCAACTTGAAGCCATTTTTCAGAGTCAGGCCCTGATAATACAGCTTTCAAGTTTCGAGGTTCATTAAGATCCCCTGATACATGATCCTCACTATCTAAAGCTACATCTAGGTTTATTTTTTGAGGGACACGTATTGTCCTTTCGGACCTACAAATTCGAGCATCAACAATTTGATTTTGAGACTGAGTCATGTCATAAAGCTCAATCGCAACTTTAAGATCAGATTGAGGCATATCATGAGGCTCAATACTATCCCCCCCAAATTTTTGATCACCAGTGTGAGTAGAAGGTGATGTATCATCCTCTTGAACCTCGTCAAGTTCTACAACCCTCCCACTGTTTCCGTGAGCGCTAATCCGTGTTTCAAAAGCCTCAGCATACCGAGCAATTTTCACAGTATTCTCGGAAGGACTATAGAAGTAGTAACCCATCGTTTCCTTTGGGTATCCCACGAAGATACACTTAACATATAGTTGCTCGAGTTTGTCAAGCGAATCGCATTTAACGAATGCCTCATATCCCTAGACCTTTATGTAAGACAGATTAGGGGCTTGCCCAAGCCATATTTCATATGGTGTCTTATCAACCTTCTTGGTTGGAACCATGTTGAGAATGCGTACAGTAGACTCTAAGGCGTAATCCCAAAAAGATAATGGTAAAGTTGTAAGGTTCATCATTGATCGTACCATGTCTTGCAAGGTTCGATTTTTCCTTTCCGATACACCATTGTGTTGTGGAGTATAGGGAGGAGTAATTTGTTGGACAATTCCACATGATTTGAGATGATCCTTAAACTCTAGGCTTAAGTATTCACCACCACGATCTGATCGGAGAATCTTGATGGTTTTACCGAGTTGGTTTTCTACTTCGTTTTGAAACAATTTGAATGTTTCAAACACCTCATGTTTATGTTTAAGCAAGTAAACATAACCATAACGGCTGAAATCATCCGTAAATATTACGAAGTAGTAAGCTCCTTTCCTAGACATATGCCTAAAGGGACCGCATACATCACTATGTATGATTCCTAGTAGGCCGGTTTCCCTTTGGTTCTCATGCGAGAAGGGTTTCCTTGCCATTTTTCCCGATACACAAGACTCACACCTACCAAATGAATCATCACTTGATTTCAAAAGTCCTTCACGTTAAAGTCTTTCCATTCGGTGTTTGCCTATGTTTGCAAGACGACCATGCCATAGGTAGGATGAGTCTAAGTTAGAATTAGCTTGTTTAGTCCTTACATTAAAAAACAGATTTATTTGTATAAGAGAGACGGTCATGCATATCACTTTCAAATATACAATTAATTTTAATACAATTAAAACAATGCATATTAGACTTGGAAACTGAAATACCAAAATTCGTAAATTTATTATCATAACCACAATCTTGTAATACAGAAACTAAAATAATTCCCCTAACTATTAAGGGAACAAAATGACAATTGTCTAACACAATAATTATTCCTGAAAGTAATTGTAAGTCAAAACTTCCAATGGCTTCCACTGCTACACGTATGTCGTTGCCAACGTACACGTACAAGGATCCATTCTTCAGTTTCTTCTTTGCTCTAAACCCCTGTAAGGAGTTACAAATATGAGTTCCACAGCTAGTGTCATAAACCAAAGTATTTGTTTTAGCAAAAGAAAATAATTCGATAGTGAAAATACCTTAAGATTCGGCCAAGCCGTTCTTCCTATTTATCACCTTCCAGTGTCCTTTCACACCACAATGGTGACACCCGTCATCTTTAGCGACCCTTTCCTTTTTGGTTGGAGGAGGTTGCTTAGGCTTGGAAGAATAAACAACAGCTTGTTTATTTTTACCAGCTTTAGCAACTTTTCCTTTAGCACTTAGCTTTTGCGTTTTCCTTTTCTGGCCCTGACCACCACCAATCACATGAATTTGGTTGTCATTCACCTTACGCTTGGAGATGCTCTTTTCGAATTCCACCAGCATTGCATTGAGTTCATTAAGGCTCTTATTCATGCCTTGCATATTGTAGGTGAGTAAATTCCTCAAAATCTGATGAAAGAGAATTGAGAATTATACTCACAGCTACAGGGTCATGATAGGCATATTTCATCCTGTCCAAGCGATCAAATAGGATTTTCATGTGTAGAACATGAGTCCCCACTGGTGTTCCAGCCACATGATGACATGCATGTAATATCGAATCAAGTCATTTAGCTCAAGGCCAGCTTGTTTCTCATACAATGCACGTAGCTCAGTGATCATCTGATCCGACCATTGCCTCAAATTGCTTGACCAGCTCATGAGTCATACTGATGAGCATGAGGCAAGCAACTTCATCATGCCTCTTATAAGTTTCCTTATAACTATCTTGTTCAGATTGAGGAGCATTTTCAGCTGGCTTATGGATCATAGGTGTTTCATCAACTTCAAGCCTTTCCATCACTCTTAGGACAGCCCTCAGTGATCGAAACCAGTCGTTAAAGTTTGGTCCAGAAAGTAAGTTTCTTCTTAATGATGTTTTGGTTTCATCTAAAATCTCTTTAGAAGCGGATTTTTGTGCCATTTCTACAAAAAAGAAGAAAGTTCTCATTAGTACTTTCGACATAATGATTTCTTAACAAAAGTGTAAAACCCATGGTTTACTTTTCGTTAAGACTAGGACCCAAATGTCATATCACCGTTCCATCAGTTGATCTTCTAGGAACTAAATGATACTCAAAAGGTTAGTGACGTTTAATTGCATTTACCGATGGAATTATGGGACTTAATGTCATGATTCGATCAACCATCAATATGGTGATCGTGACATCATCATGTTTCGTCGCATCTTATTTCTATCGGCGTTTACAGTCTCACTGCATAACCCGATTTAAGTCATCCGATTGAAGACTGTATATAGTCCACCACAGTCTCACTATGAGTGGTAATCCACCTTTGATACCCTCCACCTACGTCTCACGTAGAGTGACGAGCAAGGACAAGTGGTCTAAGAAATACGGATAGAAATATGACTTAATTATGTGGGTGACAAAATTTATGTACGAAGAGGCATGCATTCGACTTCGTCTCATAATTTTTGTTTTTCAAACAAACATTTTTATAATCTATTTTAAAACTTATTTCTAGGATTGTTTAATTCCTATACACCAAGTGTATATGATAACTAAACGTACCACCGTCATCATAAAAACCCTATCGGTAGCTCTACAACGGGTACGACCAGGAAAGCAAGTGAGGGTAGGGGACGACAAAGAATCACTTAAAACCTGACCTCATTAGGGGTATAATACCAACGCAAACTTTCCTAGATATCGTCCTTCATGTAGGTGAACCTAGTTGAGAATTTATACACTAAGGATGTACATTTAATTACGAATTACCAATCACACTCTTTTAAAGGTTTGATTTTTAATGTATTTTACAATTTAATACGTTCCAACGCAGGATAAAATTACGGTATAAACCCAACCTTAATGCGTATAGAACGTATAAAAGTGCCAAAATAAATTAAAAATTTGTTTCATAATTCTTTAGTTATATTAACTTATTACTTTCAAAACAGTTGACATTAATCATTAATATGAATATAAGAATTAAACTTCGCAACAAAACTGGGTGAGCCCTAAAGCATATAGTCTTAATGGTCATTGTCCACATATTGAATAACTCCCGTTTCAAAAGGAAACGGACCACATGCATCTGTTCAAACAAGGAAAGTTTGGATTGCGTAAGTTATTCAATATGTGTCCAATACAATTTATCAAATAAACCACAAATAATAATTTTATATCCAATATCAATTAGTGTCTCATATATCAAATAACAATTATTATACGTCAATATATGCAATTTACTATTTGCAATATCACAATATCTAATTATGTGTATTAAGTTATGCATGTTACTTAATAAACATAATTTTCATAAAAAATAAACATAGCACACAGTTAATAAAACATCAAAATTTTCGTTTTAGGTTTAAGATCTAATTAACTTTTAATAAAGAAAAACGTTTTTTTTAATCCCAAACCTCGATCCGCCCACAATTTTTGATGTTTTAACATTATCCGAAATAAAATCCTATGTTTTGGCTTGATACCACTATAGGTATACACCTCGAGTCAAATTGTCACACACTTACATGCAACGGAAATTAGGATTACATAGTAAATAATAAATCGGATAAACTTTATGTACCTTATCGAGAAAGCGAAATAACCAAAACCTAAAGGAAGGTTTTACTACGATTGCGTACGCGACACCTTCTTTATCAACCGAGTATATGCTAGTACACGTTTAATGCTCTATACAACGATTTTCTAGCAACTACTTCTTGATTTCCAAAGCAAAAAACAAAACACCCCTTAGGTTATAAAAACCGATCGGCTATTAGGGTTTTTAATCCTTTACGATTTGTGATGTATTAGGGTTTAGGGTTTGTGTTTTATTTATAGCTTTGTAAATCTTAGAGTCCAAGTTATATCACAATAACGAAAACTCCTTATTTACGTAATAAACCCCTCCATCCAATAAACATTACACTTAACATATTAAGTAACATTTAATAAACGTATTAAACTTGTAGTCGTGTCTAAATGTCGATATGTGCGCTCCCGTAGACTCACACATTTACAGTCACATATTTATTCGACAGTATTCAAATACCTACAGTTTCTCCACACTTTGTAGGGAAAATTCGTCATGTTGGAATCATGTATTGAAGCAGAAATGAAGATACGTATCTTGCAGGTATTTAAAAACCACTCAAGTCTCAATATTGCATAATTGTTGTGAAAGTTGGTTTGTGTTTAATAACTTATTCTTCGGGAGAAAAAAGTTATAAAATAGTAACAAAATATAATAACATGATAGTACCGTTAATTATTATACATAATTGTGTGTTAAAATTAAAAGAAGATATGGTTTTGTTTTTGTGCTAGAGAGGCAAATTTTAACTCAAGTAAACAATAAACAAAGGAAGCTTGAAAGAGGGATGATCGAGGAATTTCTTTGTGTGAGAGAGATACTACGTGATTTAAAGCTATGTCCGTTTTGTAAAACAGCAATTTCGAAAAATGGAGGTTGAAATAAAATGGTGTGAACTTAGAGTAATATTTTTTTAGAGTAATAAAATGGTGTGAACTTAGAGTAATATTTGCTATCGATGTGGCAAGGCTGTCAGTGGTTATGAAAATTTAGAGTAATATTTTTTTCTATTGCTTATTTGCTTCATTATTACTACCTCGGTACCATATACTAACCGGCTTGGTAATTATTGTTGTTGTTGAAGGGAGGGAACTTGTGAACTTTCCCACAACAAGAAATAGAGAACTGGGAGCGACAGATGAACCAAGAGAGACAAATACTAGAAGGGAAAATCCTTGCTAATCAGGGTCATTTGTGCCCTCAATGTGGTCAAATGAATGTCAAGGTAAGTCGTCGTTTCTTGCCGCTATTGTTATATGTTTAGTGATTGTAAATTTGTTGGGAAAATCAACAATTAAACTCAAATTATAAGTCTGTTTAATTAAATTACAAGTCTGAGTTATTTTGAATCTGTGAAACTAAAATATTCTTAGGTAAAGTCTTTCAAGAAAGATTTTATGTCAAAACTGATAAACAAGCATCCTGTACCCTTAGGTATATAGTCTTTCAAGAAAGATTTGATGTCAAAACTGATAAACTTGAAGGATTATGCTACATTGACTGTGCTGGTGAAGAATGTTTTCAAGCAATGGAATATTTAAACAAGACATATCTTTATCATTGTCTTGCTTTACTAAATGAGTGCACCAATGATCAATGTCAACCATTTAGAATGAAGCTGATAAGTTGGTTGTTTAACAACTTAAGAAGAATTGAAGAAATGGAAACTCAGTCTCATAAAGTGGAACTGATTAAGAAAGAATATCAACTTTTGTACTCTAAGACTGATGAAGAAATGGAAAGCTTGATGAAATGGAAGACTGAAAGAATGCAATGGGTTAAAGATGCTTTGAAGCCAACAGTTTGGGATTCAATGTTAAAATCCAAATCAAAGTCAAGGAGAAGGAAGTAGTTTTTATCACAAACTTTTTATTTTGTATTAATGCATTTTAGATTGTGTTTGTTTTCTATAATGTGTGTCATTGTAAAAAGATTTTAATGTAAACAGACAGGGGGGATTGTTGGGAAAATCAACAATTAAACTCAAATTATAAGTCTGTTTAATTAAATTCCGAGTCTGAGTTATTTTGAGTCTGGGTGACTAAAATATTCTAAGCCATTATGGGTCTGAGTAGTTAGCTCCATAATGTGTCTTGAGCCGAAAGACAAGGCAGTTAGTTAGATAAAATATTCTATCTTTTTAGAAGATTTTCTACGATTCGTACTTATCAAGCTCTCTCTCTTATTGTGTATAAATAGGGAGCTTGAGTCTTGTAATCAGTTGCACTTTTTCTTTGAATCAACTACGTGTTATTCAATTTCTTGTTATTTGTTAAAATTCCGCATGAATTTATTCAAAGATAATCAAAGTGATGAGTCTGAACGTGCTCAAACTGACTTAACTCAGTCTGATGAAACTCAGACTGATGAAGCTCAGACTCACAATGAAGAAGGTCAACAATCAGATTCAGGAAATGTCAAGACTGTCAAGAATCATTCACTGACTAACATCATTGGAGCATTACAAGATGGTGTCAAAACTAGAAACAAGTCAGCTACTGCTAATTTCCGCTTTTACACTAATTTTCTCAGTCTGATGGAACCAAAGAAGGTGGAAGAAGCTCTTGTGGATGAAGACTTGGTTGATGGAATGCAAGAGGAACTGAGTGAAGTTTTGAGGAACCGTGTGAAGTTTAAATCATTGGACTCAAATGGATCTTTAGAAATAAATTTGATAAAGATGGTGTGGTGATCAGAAACAAGGCCAGGCTGGTTGCACAGGGATATAAACAGGAGGAAGGAACTGATAATGATGAAACATTTGCTCCCGTGGCAAGAATTGGAGCAATTAGACTGTTTTTAGCCTATTCAACATTAAAGGATTTTCTGGTATATCAAATGGATGTGAAGAGTGCTTTCCTGAATGGTGACCTGAAGGAAGAAGTATATGTAAAGCAGCCCCTAGGTTTTAAAAATCCAAACTTCCCTAATCATGTTTACAAACTTAAGAAAGCCTTGTATGGTCTCAAACAAGCTCCTAGAGCATGGTATGATAATCTGTCTGACTTTCTTCTTAATATCAGTTTCAAAGAGGGTCAATTGACAAAACACTTTTCATAAAGAAAGTAAAAGGTCATGTTATTCTGGTTCACATATATGTTGATGACATTATATTTGGATCCACAAATGAAAAGTTGTGTACATGGTTTTCAAACTTGATGTCAAATGAATACATAATGAGTATGATGGGGGAACTCACATTTTTTCTGGGTTTACAAGTAGAACAAAAGAAAGATGGGATTTTTTATAAACCAAAGTAAATATGTTCATGATCTTTTAAAGAAATTTTGTTTTGACTCATGTTCTGAGATGTAAACCCCCATGAGCACTTCTGATAAGTTGCATAAACACAAAATTGGCAAGTCAGTCTGTCAAGCAACTTACAGAGGTATAATTGGTTCTTTGTTATATCTCACGGCAAGTAGACCTGACATAATTTTTTCCACATGTCTATGTGCAAGATATCAAGCTGACCCTAAAGAATCTCATATGAAAGCTGTAAAAAGAATATTCAAATACCTTAAGGGTACTCCAAATCTTGGACTTCGGTACCCTAAAGATTCTGGATTTGATCTAATTGGTTATTCAGATGCAGATTATGCAGGATGCAATTTGGATAGAAAGAGTACATCAGGAGGATGTCTGCTTCTAGGAGGAAAACTGGTTAGTTGGTCTAGTAAAAAGCAAATTTTGTTGCCACCTAAACTGCTGAAGCTGAGTATGTTGCTGCAGGAAGTTGTTGTGCACAATTGTTATGGATGCAACATCAGTTAGCTGATCTAGACATCAAGATCAACAACACTCAAAATATGTGTGATAACAAGAGTGCAATACAAATCACTGAGAATCCAGTCTTCCATTCAAGGACAAAACACATAGAGATTAGACATCATTTCATCAGAGATTGTGTTGAAAAAGGGGAAGATCAGATTGGAGTTTGTGGCCTCTCATGATCAGCTTGCATATATTTTTACAAACCCTCCGAGTGAGGACAGGTTCTTCTATCTATTGAGAGAACTAGGGATGTTAAATCCTTCAAGTTAAATAAGTTTCAAAAACTCAGTCTGACTGGTTACTCAGATTGAGACAAATTCAGTCTGACTGGATGCTTTTAAAAAAAATTTAATTAATTTTTTAAATGAGAATTTTTTTTTTTTCTTTCTTCATTCTTTTTATTAGTTTTTTTTTAACTCGGGTATAGGGGTTAGTTGTATATACTTGTCAAACTGAGGGTTCTTTATGTAAATATATTAACTAAGTTTCTAATTTTTCGCTCCTTTAGTTTAAAATTTTTCGCTCCTTTAGTTTAAATTAAACTGGATTGGATTATTGACCTAACAACTCTTTTTTTCGTTTTCTTGATCTCATTCATGGCGAATACAATATCAATCAACAATCAATGGCAAACATGATGTTGCATATCCAGTCAGGTATGGTAGATGGAGCTGAGTTTCATGGACGGGTTAAGGTCAAAGACAAAAACAGGGTGGCGAATGTGATAATACCGCCAAATCTTCGAAATCAAGGGTTTGAATAGATATTCAATTCATGGTTTCTCATCCTTTATATGGCGCGTAATTTCAAGAAACAGTCATGTATCCGCCGGTTTTATGTGAATGGTGGTACACCTGTCGAGCTAATGAAAATCATGATCCTATCACGGGGACTTACCATAATGGGAGGAACACCATCACCATCACTGAATATACGATAATGAAGGCATTACTTCTTCCTACTACACCGGAAGCCGGTGAAGGTGGGTTTCAACCCAGACTTACCAAGCAACAAGCCAAGAATGAAGCATTCCCTTTGGTAGGTCGGCATGTGGTCAATGGGGTTATTGACTACAAGATGTTCACATATAAATGGAAATTTTTGTTTTCAAGCATTACAAGATGCTTGGGGGGTAAATCGGGCACCTTAAATGAGATGAATGAGTTTGAAACTCACCTGTTCTTTTCTATGGTAACATGAAGGAGAATTTCCTATTCACAATGCTATTTTGATGAATTCTTTCTCTTGTTTTGAAACCAAAAAGAACCAAGGATGTTCTTTTTATTAGAGTGCGTTCACTCTGTTTTGAAAATGTTCTGGGAAAGGCACTTATGATCAACTTGAAGAAACTTTTTATGTTTGTCCTCTTCCCATACTAACATCCAGAATTTTTACTTATATCACAATCACTGAGGCTGAGGTAGGATTAACTCTTGTCATGTTTCATTGGATTGTCCTTTCATTGATCCTGAAGGAACTGAGTCTGATAACTCGGTTTCTGTAAATGAGGACAATGTTGTACCTCTAAAGGATGGAATTGACGGCATTAGTGATCAAAACTTGATGAATGTTGAGGTTGGGATTAATAGGGATGTGCGTGATGGTGCAAATCCACAGATTAATTCTCCCCATGGAGAATCAGGTATGAATATCCCCTTCTCTTCAACTCAGTCTGAGAGAACCCCTCTCAGTCTGAGGAACTCCCCAACTTTCAACTTGAAATGCTTGCATCTCAAGCGGCCAACCTATTGGATTTACCAAGTTCAATAGAGAATGTTCACATACTCAGCCCCACACAAAATCAAGCAAAAATGAACTTATCACACCATGAGGCTGACAGTCATGAACTTCCCTCTAGTGATGTAGATCACCCCACTCTCCCTCTTCTACAGCAGGAGGTGGTTGTGACTACTCAGACTACCCAAAGCCAATCTAGTGTAGTCAGCTTGGAGAAACATGTTAATGCTGCCACACTGACACATGTGGCAAGCATTGAAGATGATATCCCACTCCTGGATATCCCTGTACTTAGTATGGGACAACCCCCCTCACTTTCAAAGCCTATTCCAAAGGCTCTTTTCATCAGTTATGTACTGATACACACTTCTGAACCATTCAACATCTTACACTCTACTGCACAAGTTGCCAATGTCTTGCTCCACAAACTGAGTGAGGCACGAACTTCTTTTTCTATGGCCAAATATCTCTCTCCTAGTCAAAAGGAGAGATGTGAGGCTATACCAAACCTACCTACTTCATTTGTTACTTATATTTCTCAATCCGAGGGTGCTATTGTGACAACCGTCACTTTTTCCGACTAAGATTAGTCTAGTATGCCGTTAGCTCTTAACGTGATTCCAAAAAACTTTTTATAAAAATATATTTACATTTTTTTTTCTTTTGTATGATGATTGCTATGATATGTGTGTATACCTTTTTATGTGATGCTATCGTATTAGTTAGGTGCACAATATCTAGTTCCACTAGACGAGCTCCTAGATGAGTTATCGGTTACTTTCCGCATTCTATATATATTGCCGTTTCACTTTGTTAAATGGTCGATATTAAAACTATTGGAGTTTCCGTGTTCGATGCTTGTACGTAATGTATTTATTCATTTGTTCCGAGTATTGTGTATTCCGTGTATCGCACGTTTGGGTGTCGTGTTTAATTCCGTGTCTTATCCGAAATTTGTAAACTTTATATTTCGTAGAAAACTCTCTTTTCTTGAGTAGGACAAACTTTAAATAATTAGTGTTTCCATGTAGTCTAACGTAAAACTTTCGTCTTCGGGTTTTTTCTATATACAAGAATATAACCGTTAGTCTTGCTCGTGTATTGATTTGGGTTTTTGGTGTCTTGTGGCTCGACTCATGAACAGCCCCTTGCTAATAGGTTTGCACCCAAACACCCCTTAGGTTCATTAGTAATTACATAGAAACAAAACCCTAAACTAATCCTAATCTAACGTAAGCATTTTACACTACACACACACAAACCCTAATCTTCTTTTCCTTTCTCTAATCAGCCACCATACACACACTAAACCCTAAATTTTTCCCCTAGCCGCCACCCCATAATCATCTCCACCCTCCCAAAACCGCCACCCTCACACACCTCCATTGGCAGCCCTTCTCCACCACCGATTTCATCTCCATATTCAGCAAATCGACCAAGGTATAGTATTATTGTTCTTGTGAGATGTTAATTCGAAAACCCTAATATGGGTTCTTTCTTTGCAGCCGCCACAAACACTCTCTTGCTGCCAACATCTACATCACCACCATTAAATCTTTGATGGTTTGTTCAACCTCCTAACCGTGCTCGTCTTCTTCATTATCTACAGGTTTGTGTCTTGTATCCGTAAGTTTGTTTTGTACAAATCCGAAACCCTAATTTGATGTTGTAATTAGAGTTGTAACTGCTGTTCATTTGTGGGTTTGTCCAGCTAGTTCCTCACCTCAAGGTTTGTAACGTGTTTCGGGTGGTATGATGTTTTTGCCGATTTCAACCTAAGATTTTCATCGGTTTGTATTTGTTGTTGCAGCCCCTAATTTCAAGCATCATCCACTGATTTTCATTCCGTTGATAACTTGTTCAGGTCATCAGCATATCAGGTTCGATTATTCGTTCAATTTTTTGTCGTTGTTATGCTCTAAAAACAGTTTCATGCATGATTACGTTATCAGGTTTTCATCTATAGCAAACCCTAATCTAATTCGTTTAAACCTTGAAATTTATTGAAGCCATGATTCACACTTGGGACTGAAATTTGACTTGGTTAAACGCTGGTCACGCCCCTACCAAAAAGGTTTAATCATTTGTTTCACTAAGCCTTCACTAATTTTCATTCTAGCGGAGTTTATATTCAAATTGTGTAAACCGTTGTTATTCTTAATCGAGTTGTTGAAATAGTTTTGGCTTATAGAATTATAATGCAAGATCTGATTTGGGTTGTGATATTTTCATTTCAGTTTGTGACTTGCCTCCCGAGTTGGTTTTCGACTCATTTTAATCACAAAGATCGTATACGTAAGTAAGCATTTCTAATCGAATTCACTTCAATTCTTTACTAGTTTTCGTTTTCAAAGAGTTACATTTTATAATCTGATTTGTGTCTTTTGTTTGGTGATTCATGGCTGACCTTGGAACACCCCTCTTGTCGTTGTTGATCTATTTTCAAGCAGTAATGGTAATCGACTTCCGATAACATAACCGTTACGACTAACGGTAATCATCATTTACTTTCCTATGCGTATTTATTCTTGTGGTGGAGTGTTGGAATTTTATCCTTATTTTGGACATTCTTAATTGCGTGGTTGATTACATTTCTCGTATTTAACTGCGTGGTTGATTTCATTATTCGTGCCTTTCTTTTTATCGTTAATGATTGCAATTTGTGAATTGTGGACAAACTTGTATTTTGGACATTTTTGGGTCCCATTTTGTATCTGTATTCATTAATGTGTTTCTCTATTTTGAACTGAGAATTAGGATCTGTGACCTGAATATAAGATGTAGGTCTCGGAGTTTAGTTTTCAAAAACGTAAGATTCGTTTTCTAACTCTTTATAGATTTTCCTAAAAATGTAAAATACCAGCAAGGGGTCTAATCTGATTATTTTTAGTAAGGTGTCTAGGTTCATTAATCTATTTCGTGTAACCACTTAGACAACCATAATAATGATTAATTGGGATTACACTAAGTTAATAACAAGTTTAAAAAGTAAAAACATGTTTATCTTGTCTACACCTAAATTATACGACAATTTAATGTAATAAACTCAACATCTACAAGAATAACGTTTTTGGACAGTTTAGATAACCAGTTTTGTTTTAATCATATCTTATTCGTAACGAACTCTTTTATAATGATGTCTTAATCTAAAATGTAGCTCTCGGTTTCTAGTTCTCAAATATGTTTCCGTCAACGTCTAATTCCTTCTAGAACCATAGTTATCTCAGTTTGAGTGAACCTATGTGTTGCTGAAACGTTTGTCGTTTAATCCAAAATAGTTAACCGTCGAATTCTATTCTTATACGTTTATAATTTTATCTAGGGGAGCTCTAGGACTAGTGAGGACTCTAGTTGTGACCAACTTACGACACCATATATACACAGTACCGCTTACATACGCTCACTTGATAAGGTGAGTTCATCGCCCCTACTTACTATTGTTTAGGTTTTACAAATCGGAGGAAAGTAAAGCTCAACCAAACTATTTTGAGAAAAATGATTTACGATAAACATATTTTACTTCCATACTTACTATATATGGAAACACTACTATTTTAGGAAATGGAAACTTGCTATTTTTAGAAACCATGAAATGTGTAACAGAACTAATGCAAATTTTTCTAAAACTTTACGAGACAGTTGGTTGATACACATCATTATACCTTTCCTATTGATGCATGCACGCTCATTATTATACCTTTCCTACTAATGAGGTGTACTTACGGTAGCGCGGCTACTGCGGATGATACATATCAGTATACCTTTCCTACTAATATTTGCATGCTCATTAGTATACCTTTCCTACTAATGAGATGTACTTACTATGCTTACTTGTGATACATGCTTACATTGTATTATTGTGGATGATGTTTTCTTACTACTTACATGCATTAGTTACACATTACTTTACTACTGATTTTGAGATATGATTTCTACCTTACATTTTACTACTTACTCGATGTACTCGCTCAACTTTATGTTGAAGTTTTTAAGCTTTACATTCAGGTAATGAGCAGGCATAGAACTTGGATGTAGGAGTCGGACTCTATAGGACCTCAGGATATATTTTCATTACGGATACTTATTATTTATTTACAATTGTTTACATTTCGGGTTTGCACGCCCAAGCATTCTTTCATACGTCGATTTTTACCTTTGAATATTCATTATGTAGTGTTTGACGATTTTCGTATACTAAGGTTTATACCTTGAGTATGGCGACGTCATAACAACTTTATTTAATTGTTCATATTGATTATATTCTTTATATTACTGTTGTGTTATGACGATCACCAATCGTGTTTCACCCTGCGTTTCCGCCAATGGCGGGGTGTGACAACTATGATTGTGTCTGTCTTATTGAAAGCTATTCAAGACATGTCAAATCAATTTGATGTCAAGTAGAGTGCACTGCAGACTGAGGTAAGGGATCTAAAAGCACAAAATACAAAGGAGGTGGCTGGTTTAAAATAATTGGTGGTGAGTCTGACTTCTGAAGTCATGGCTCTGAGGCAGGGAAAGCAGGTTGTTGGGGAACCTTCAATGGGTGCTTAAACTCAAGGGGAGGAATATGCTAAAGCAACGAGTGAGTCTGAACCCAAGAAAGATCTAAAGAGAAAAAGAGTTGAGTCTTCTACTCACGGGGAGGAGAAAGAAAAGAGGTATAAAAGGAAGCTAATATATAATCATAAAACTGAAAGGACTAAAGAATAGTTTGAAACTGACTACTCAGATCTGTCAGATTCATCAGCTGAATTGAGGAAGAAATGGAGATGGATATTGTGGGGAATAAAAAGGTTTAAGCTGAGAGTCCAATTAATGAAGTTAAAAAAATTGAATTGACTGAAGAAGAGAGACAAGCCAAGTTGGAAAGGTCAGCTTTCAATGCTGGTATGAAAGTGGAAGCATACAAATAATATATCAAAGATCTATATTTTGAAAGATTTGGTGACAAGACTAAGGACCAACCAACCATGGAGAAAGATTCATGTGATCTAGTTGTTGAAGATCTTGAAGATGAGCAAAAAAGAGAAGATCGGTTGGCATTTGATGAAGAACAGGAAAGAATTGAAGTTGATCAACAGATGGCTAAAAGAGTTGAAAGAGAGCAGGAAAGGGTGGAATACATAGAAAAACACTTCACAAAGAATAAACTGGGTGGTAAAATAAATCATTTGGATTGTACTGAAACAGGTGGAGGTTTGGTGCTATGATGGTTACTCAAAAATAGTGTATTCAACATTGATGTAAAAAGAATGCATACTCTAGGGCTAGAGGAATGAAAAAGAATTGCACAACTAAGCGCAAGGATTGGAAATATTGAGTATCAGACTAAAGTTAAGAGGGAAGCCATATATAATGTAAATGCTCCTTATTTCTTGGAACTGATTCCTGAAGAAGATTACATAAAATTTTGTACTATCAACAGAGTTCATGCTGGAGCTAAATCCCTTGGGTTGAAATCTAGAAACAAGCATCTTTTACCCTTAGGTATAGTCTTTCAAGAAAGATTTTATGTCAAAACTGATAAACTTGAAAGATTATGCTACATTGACTGTGCTGGTGAAGAATGTTTTCAAGCAATGGAAGATTTAAAAAAGACATATCTTTATCATTGTCTTGCTTTACTAAATGAGTGCACCAATGATCAATGTCAACCATTTAGAATGAAGCTGATAAGTTGGTTGTTTAACAACTTAAGAAGAATTGAAAAAATGGAAACTCAGTTTGATAAAGTGGAACTGATTAAGAAAGAATATCGGCTTTTGTACTCTAAGACTGATGAAGAAATCGAAAGCTTGATGAAATGGAAGACTGAAAGAATGCAATGGGCTAAAGATGCTTTGAAGCCAACAGTTTGGGATTCAATGTTAAAATCCAAATCAAAGTCAAGGAGAAAGAAGTATTTTTTATCACAAACTTTTTATTTTTTTATTAATGTGTTTTAGTTTGTGTTTGTTTTCTATAGTGTGTGTCATTGTAAAAAGATTTTAATATAAGCAGACAGGGGGAGATTGTTGGGAAAATCAGCAATTAAACTCAAATTATAAGTCTGTTTATTTAAATTCCGAGTCTGAGTTATTTTGAGTCTGAGTGACTAAAATATTCTAAGGCATTATGGGTATGAGTAGTCAGCTCCATAATGTGTCTTGAGCCGAAAGACAAGGCAGTTAGTTAGATAAAATCTTCTATCTTTTTAGAAGATTTTCTAATATTCGTACTTATCAAGCTCTCTCCTATTGTGTATAAATATGGGGCTTGACTCTTGTAATCAGTTGCGCTTTTTCTTTGAATCAACTACGTATTATTCAATCTCTTGTTATTTGTTATAATTCCGCTATAATTTATTAACAAGAACTGTGTGGTTATCAAGAGCGATAATTAACGTTAGATACTCATTTGCTAATTGATTTAATCACATAAATTAATTAATTATCTGAATATCTTGTAACTGGGATTATACTCAGGCCTATCAAAAGTATTAGGGGTGAGCAGAAAAACGAAACCAACACAAAGTATAACTAATATAACATAAAACAATAACCAGTTTCAAACAACCGAAATCGGTCATAAAATAGTAAATAGAATTGAATCGAGTCGGGCTAAACTTTAGGAAAAATAATGATGTTAGGTGTTTTCTTTTATGGTGGAAGCTTGGTAAGAAGATTCTCATGTGTTGTTGGGCATGTCAAAGCCATTACTGTTATTTGTGTGAAAAGATGGTCAAACGCACTTCTCAACACTATGGTCCAACGCGTTTCTTTCCGTATTGTTCAACGAGTTTGAATAAAGTGTAAGTGTTTGCTCTTCTTTCGTTTAGATTGTGGGGACATGATTAGCTTAGTCTTTTTTTTTAGCGTATTATTTTAGCTCAATATAAAACCACGTGGGCTTTTAAATCTTAAGGTTTAGGTGTAATCATTTCTATTATACTATAAACGTGATTCGTGTTATCGTTATCGAGCCATCTACAATGTTATTCGAACAAAACTAAGAACACCGTTTTATAAAAACGGTCAATAATCGAAAATTTGGCCGAAATGGATTTTTACCTCGCCGGATTAGTGGAAGTCGACGGTACCTGATTTGTTTTATGCAAATGGTATAGTCGGAGGTGCCAACTCCGACTTATGTCATGTGGATAGGCACGTAGGTTTTCCACTAGCTTGATGGTCCAGTAACATTGCAACTTTACACGTTGGATTCCACTAACATTAAAAGCCGGAGGTGGGAGTTCCGACTTTTGACCAAACCTACAAATCCTCACATGCTACGTAGGGACAAACGAGGCCAACCAGTAAAGTAAAGAGATGACACGTCATAAGCCGTAGGTGGCAAATCCGGCTTATGGTGTCTTTATTAGCTCTAGATTTTTCATAGATTCCCACACATGTTACATTCACACACTTGAAATCATTTTACTCTCCACACATAAACACTAATAATATTTCACGAAAAAATTTCCTGTATTAATGGCGCAATTTGGAGCAAGTTCAACCCCGAGAAACACTACTTTGTTGTTCTTGCAAGACGGTGATCATCATCGTTCGGTTAGGTTATTCAACGGTGAGCAAGATCCTCTAGAAACAATAAAAGCTAGAAGATGTGATGCGGAACTATGGGACCACACTAGTGACATTAAAGAAGGTGTTAGAAAGTGGATAATAAGTGCGGGTTTTGATGGTGTATTACGCATCGGTTATCACAAAATTGACCACGCTCTAATTACCGCGCTGGTTGAAAGGTGACGTCCTGAGACGCATACATTCCACTTCCCAGTCGGTGAAGCTACTGTAACACTGAAGGACATACAAGTTTTGTGGGCTTTGTCGATAGACGGACTGGTGGTGTCTGGAGAACGGGAGTGCAAAAGTCAGGATGAATGGACGAGTGACTTTGATGGCTATCTGGGGTTTGTTCCACACCTAGATGAAGTTCAAGCTGGAAGAATAAAGATTAGTACTTTACTAGCGAAAATTAAAAAAACGGTGCAAGAAGAGTAAGGAAAGTTATAAACAAAGCGCTATAGTATATATATTTTAGCTCTTTTGGGTGGTCACCTGTTTAGCGATTCAAGGTTGAATGATGTTTCGCTAAACTTGTTCAAAAACCTAGACAAGCTCTCTGAACCTCGTAGATTGTGCTGGGCAGTACAATCTTGAATTTTTTGTATCGAAAACTGTGTAATGCTGCCGAGAAGAAAGATGTGAAAGGTATTCAGGGGCCCTTAATTTTGCTACAAATTTGGGCCTGGGAGAGAATACCACAGATTGCATCGCGTGTTTTACTAGGGAATTTACCTATTCAATGCCAACACTGCCATGCCAGCAGGTAATACTTATACCATTCTATTTTTGTTATTATTAGTTGTATTTTGAATATTTTAGATTACGAATATTACAATTAAAAATTATTTTAATTAAAATATAGGTGGAATCACCGCTTTAGTCACACAGCGACACCGGCTCACGTGGTGGTAACATATCGTGCGGCTTTCACCGCCTTACAAGAGAGGCAATTTATATGGTGTCCTTATAACTTGGGGTTACTTCCGGACCAGTGCCAAAATCATATCGCAGTATGGGCATTCTGTGGGTGGCTTGTCTATTGGAATATTGCCGAACCCCATGTACGTAACAGAGTATCCTGACAGTTTGGATACGCACAAGGGATTCTTAAGGGGTTGTATACAAACTCAGGTAATATTTATATATATCTCTACTACATTATAATGCATTTAGCATTTTTTGACTTTTAAGAGTTTAAGTAGTTGACTTTTTAAGAGTTTTTTTTTAAGAGTTACAAGTTAAGTAGCATACAATACAAGATACACAACACAATGTATAATATTTTATGCATAATATACAACATAAACAACACACACCCAAACACACACACACCTCACACACGCAGAACACACAAAATTTCACACAAGCGTGTGAAACCCTAATCTCTCCAACCTCTCTCTAAAACTCTTTCTCTCTCTAAAAGAGCAGCCACACGGTGGTAAACCCTAATCTCTCGACACTCTCTCTCAAACTTTCGGCTCTCTCTTTAACCAATTGGTGGTTGTTTTTGGTGGATATTTGTTCAACCGATTGGGTGGTGGATCTTGGTGGATCTTTGTGTTTCTTGTGGATCTTTGGTCGTTCTTGGTGGATCTTTGTTTTCAGGTGGTGGTTCTCTCTTTACCCGATGTGTATCCACCTTTACAACCGTAAGTCTAATTCGTGTTACTTTACCTTGGGTCTTACGACTTTATTGTAATACTAATGATCAAATGTGGTTCCAGGTAACGGAGAAACCCCTGGGCAGGTTCCACAATTAGAACTTGTTGGCCACTCGATTGTAAGCTTTATCCTCCCCATGTTTCTATAATTTGTTCAGATTTATGACTACCTGTCTCGGATCATCCTTATCTATCTTTAAAGTTTCTGTTTTTGTGTTGATTTTTTTCAAGCGTGTGCTCCAAATCCGTATTGTGATCCATATTATGGTGGAATGATGGCAGCTTATGGTCAGCCTTTGGTAAGATATATGATCTCGAATTTCTTTGATTTATAAAGATTTCATTCTTGGCAATGTGTTTAGTTATAGAAAACTTTCTCCGGTTAATAGAAAATTGGAGTTGTAATCTCTAAAAAAGGTTGAAAATTTGAAAACATGTTCAGATGTTGTTCCTTTTTCTACTTTTTAGAGAGAAGATTTGAAAATTGTATATAGAAAACGGAAGGATTTAATGAAACTAACTTTTCAAAATTGTAATTATAAAATAAAGTGTCTTTTGTTTTCATTTATAATTTTCTTTGAAACTCTTAACCCTTCTCTCTTTTCTTTCTATGGTTAGTTAATGTTTGCTGTAGAACTAGCATTTACAAACTGTAGATATCAATTTTTACTCTATGTTCTACTTATTGATAATGATTATCGGAATTAAATTTTTGTAATTTTGCATTGAAACAGGTATGGGACAAGTACAACTAAAATTGGGAGACTTTAAAAGTTCACTTTCAAATTTTGAGAAAGTCTTGGAAGTTTATCTTGAAAATTGTGACACTTTGAAGGCAAGTCACATAGAATTTGTAGCGAGTTTGATTTAAACTACTTTTTACACTTTTTTAAAAATAATTTGGATTTATTTGATGCAGGTTGTTGCTCACATTTATCTTCAGCTCAACCAGACAACCAAGGCTCATGAAGCTCATAAGAAGGCCGTCAGATTTGATCCACGCCATCCTGAGGTTGTATTACTTACCATTTATGAGATGAAACATTATATATTTTCTTAAAAATCTTTGAAGTTGTAAATCTTCGATTTATACTGCTACTTACATTTTTCTGTTTATTTAAAATTGGTACATGCTTTTCTAGATCTTGGAGAATTGTTAATTTCAACCGACTCTGGATCTGCTTTGGGAGCATTTAAAACCGTAAGAATTTGATGTCCCTCAATTGTTGAATATTGGCTATTTTACTCTTAGTTGTAATTTTAATTAATGATTAAGTTGTTACAATAGGCACGCAATCTATTGAAAAAGGCAAATGAAGAAGTATCGACCGAGCTTCTCAACAATATTGGTGTTCTTCATTTTGAAAAAGGAGAGTTTGAGGTTTGTTGCTTCTCCCACGTGTGTTTATACATCTGGAGTTCATTTAAAATGTTTCAAATCTCTAAGTTCCTTTTTGTGTTTTTGAATTTAGCTTGTCCAACAAACTTTTAAGGAGGCACTTGGTGATGGAATATGGAATATCGTTTTGTTATGTAGTACCACTGGAGCTCTTGAGGCTGCTTACGGATCTACAACAAACATGTTGCTGACATGTTTTTATAAAATGTCAAATAATCTGTTTTTATAAAAAAGTCAATGTAACATTAGTATTTATAAAAAAAATTAAAGCGGGAAAAATTAAAATTTTAAAAAATATTCAAAAAGTTTGAAATTTTTCAAAATTTCATTAACTTTTTGAAAAATTTAAAAAATTTCAAACTTTTTGAATATTTTTTAAAATTTTAATTTTTCCCGCTTTAATTTTTTTTTATAAATACCAATCTTACACTTACTTTTTTTAACCGAGATTTTGGTTTCGCTGGTTTATTTTTGGTTCTTTTCGCTATGGTCCTTTCCGTATTATTCTCGGTTGGTATGTTTAATAATTGTTTAAGTATTAGTATTATTATATGATTGTTCTTCACTTTGTTTCTATGATTCCAACTATTCATCAAACTGCGCTAATTTTGGTTTTGAAACAGTGATTATAATTTGTAATGGTGTTAATAGTTGTTTTTAATAGTACATTATGTTAACTGTATCGTAAAACGCTTCGTATCGGTTATTTGCCTTCATTTTTATATTACATATCTTACTACTCATCAGAACATGGCTATAAGTGTTAAGTTAGCCGAAGAGAGTTTAGAAATTCTATCTTGTTTCTTGACTACATATGAAAACCATGTTCAAGGAAACATTACTGATCCAGGGTTGTGGGATGAAGAATTTTCTCAAGTAGATCAAGATGACTTAGAAGAAATGGATTTACAGTGGCAGACTGCTATTCTCACTAACATAATTAAAAGGTTTATGGCAAGAACTGGTAAAGCCGGTTTCGATAAGTCAAAGGTGCGCTGCTATAACTGTCAAGGAAATGGACATTTCGCTAGAGAATGTTAACAACCCAAAGTTGAATATAATCCTAATCAAGACAGATCTAGACAAACACCTCAGCAACCACGAAGCCTGACTTCCCAAGCCATGATCGTTCAACATGAAGGCCGCACTTATGACTGGAAGGCTTGTACTGATGAAAAGGATCAAGCTCACTGAGAGTGAAGCAAGTAGTACTGCAAGTGAGTTGAGCTCAAGTGATGGGGATGTAAGTGATTCTGAAGATGCTACTAAAGAGTTGAAGGTTTGCAACTGTACGGAGGATTTATCCAAGGTCAACTTCATTGTTAACATGGAAAACCTCAAAACAGAGAAGAGAAAGGTACTTCTTGATCTTCAGTCGGTAAAGGAATTGTGCAAGTCCCTTACAATTTTAACTGTTCAAAACAAAAATCTAACTAAGGCTCTAGTCACCTTGGAAACCCAGCATAAAGACCTCAAGTTTGAATTGGCAAATCAAATTAACTTAAAAAATGACTTTTCAAATAAATTTCACCAAAATGAAAAGGACCGAACTGAAGTTTTGTCAATTATCAGCACTCAAACCCAGAAAATTGACATGATGTATGAATATGTTGAAAAACAGAAGAGGCGTTATGCTGAGAAAGTACAAGAGGTAAATAACTGTGAAATTAAGTGTCACACCCCGCTAAAGCGGAAACACGAGGTGCGAAGAGCAAGAATATCATTACACGAGTCATAATAAAATGCAACGGTTTCAAGTCATTAAAATAGAATTAAAAGTTTACAAGTTCCAAGAAAAATAACCAAGTGTACTTCAATTCATAACAAAAAATACATAATTAAACATTTTGTTAAAAATTCCCAAAATAATTAGACAAAGATCATGGTCTTCTCCCGATTCATATCTCAGGTAACCTGCCTGACCCGTCCATGTTATGCACTCCATCGCTTACACTTGATTTCCTGAAACATGAGATAAAGTGTCAAACTACATAAAGTAGTGAGTGAGTTATAGTTTTCTAGTCTTTGACTAAAAAGGTTTGTAACAAGTATATATGTATAAAATATTTCACAAAAGGAATGAAGCGGAACGGTCCTTAAAGATATATACTTATAAAAATGTAGACGGGCAAGTAGAACAATACTTGGAAAAGACTGGTCGCGGATCAAGCGCAAAAGGGTATGCTTAAATAAAAGTAACTAATGATTAAAACATTGTATCAACCTCTTGGCATAATATAACTGTAAGTGTTCACACTAAACCGATTAATCCTGATCGTGAACAGCCCCACCCCGCACTATCTATAAGGTATGTCTGAACTCAGTAATATGTACTTAGATTGCCATCTAAAGTAAGGAGCGATCCTCTCCTAAGTATCGATACCCATAATTACTATACGGCTAAGCAAGCTAGTAGTGTGTAATGAACTAAAGCGGGGCACTTTAATTTAATTTAAAACTGACAGTAGGCACTTACGAAGCATGTTATATTCTCATCAAGGGTTGGACGCATATACAATCAATCATAGTTTCGAACGAAAGCCGATCGGGGGCAAGCCATAAAGTCAAATAGTGCAGAACAGGGGCAATTAAAATAGTTTACGCATATAAGTTCAAAAAGAAACGTTCAACAGTTCATAAAATGTTCATAAAGTTCATAAAGCATTTCGATCTCATTTTTCCCCCAAAAAGAGTTATTTAAAGACAATAAATAATAGGGGATGTAACTCACGGATTGCGAAGGTAAAGTCTTGTGCGGAAAAAGGAAAGTCGGGACACGTCGGAATCAAGGAGATCCTAAAAACAACCAAGTTTCGTATAAGTATTATGATTTAATTTGTGTTAAAGATCTCTTTTAACATTTTAAAGTTCAAACTCTTATGCTTAACTTCTGTCCAAACTTTTAATAATCGAAAACTTATACATTGTGATATCGTTATATTATGTTTAATTTCCATTTAGTCCAAATATGTCCAAAACATTTGATGTGCAAGGTCAATAATGTATTCATATTTTATTTGTTCGTTACTGAAGTGTAATTATATGTTCCGATAAAATTTGGGCAGCGCTTCCGCGCTATAAAAATTTAGTCCATTTTTATAACCACTTTCCCGCTCAATGACAATCTTATAAACGACAATATATATAAACAAGATAGATTTAGTTACTCAAGCTTAACCAATCATTTATTTTCTCAAAACTTATAATCTGTTCTCAACATATTATAATGTGTAAGAAACGTTTTGTTCTCGATCTTTGCCTTTTATGCGTTAAAAATTAAGTTTTCGTGCACAGCCAGTTTTAGACAGCGGCTAAAGATATTCAGCCGCCAGCTGGACCTCAGCCGCTGGCTTAATATTATCAGCCGCCGGCTGGAGGTCTTCGGTCAGTTTCGTGTTTTAGTCATTTTTGCGATTTTTGAGCGTTTTACATGTTAGATTTCGACATGCAACAGTTTATTAGTGAAGTATATTCATTTTTGTGGCTAAATCTCAGTTTCTTTTAGATCTTTAGGCACCAATATGTAGATTTACTCAAAAATCCGTTTTTATAAGAAAACCGTTATAAAACTTCTCAAAAACGAATTTTTAAGTGATGGATCGTCCATGCAATTAGTTATTTTTAATAAAAACAGTAAG
Source organism: Senecio squalidus (assembly GCA_910822075.1). Taxonomy (NCBI): domain Eukaryota; kingdom Viridiplantae; phylum Streptophyta; class Magnoliopsida; order Asterales; family Asteraceae; genus Senecio; species Senecio squalidus. The sequence goes on from CAJVGC010000592.1 coordinate 7,827,637, forward strand.
GGAAAAGAAATCTACCGGATAGAAAGCTTCGATAATGTTTAGAGGAGATTAGAGCTTCAAAAGTGGTAGAAAACGTCTCCTATGACCCGATTTAACGTAACCCTTAGATAACCTTTGCTATTTGGACGATTTTGTGGTGTTTATAAGGTGTTTTCTTGTTGTTTTTAGGTGAAATGTCACTGGTTTCTTTGAGAGAGGAGAGGGTTTTAGAGAGAGAAACTAGAGAGCAAATGAAATGTCTGTGTTTTGTGTTTTGGAAAAATAAAAGAGAAAGAAAGAAACAAGCCAAGGGGAAGGTATCACTAGCATTGGGACTCACACACTGCCAGTTCTTGGTCCAATCCCGAGCTAGAAATTTGGCCCAATCGATGGACATGCATTTATGACTCACCAAAAGCTGGCCAGCGACTTTCAGCCGTCGGCTGGGCCTCACCCGTTGGCTAAAATCCTTCAGCCATCGGCTGGATGGCTTTTCTAGCTAAAGGTCGTTTTAAGTTTTAGTTTTCGTTAAGCATTTAACTAGAGTCTTACGTTCATTCTTGTTATGAACTTAGACAAGTTCATAATATAGTTTCTTGGTATTAGGTTCCTTTTATTGATTCCGACTTCGATTCCAACACAAACATGATCACGATATAGTACGACTAAGAACAACACAGACATTACGAAAACATAAAATACGAAAGTCACCTGAATTCTTGACGGTTGTCACATTAAGTTATCTGAACAGGAAAGGAACCTTGAATAATTTCGCACCTCTTCCACCACTCTTACTTCAATTTTAAGTCGTAAAAGAACTAGTGGAAACTCTTTTGGATTAGGATACAAAGAAACACCACCACCATTTAAAAATAACTTTAGTTTCTTTAAATCTGAACTTCCATTAAACGACGAATGTGAACCACCCACTTCCAAATCAAGTCAATCTAAGAGACCTAAGAATCAAGATTCAATACCAAAAACTTTGCACAAAACGTTCATTTCAAGTAAAGATGTTGAATCTAATAAGAATAAATCATCGGAAACTGAAACAGACCAACCAAATAAGATGGAAACCTTAGACTGTTTCAAATGTCGTGAGCGTGGATATGTAGCCTCAATTTGTACAAATAAACGAAAAGAGTCTAAAGAACAACAGGCTAGGACTATTCCCCCACAGAAGGTTAAATTTGTCCCAACAAACCCCGTCCAAATTCTGAAAAACCCAAATAACAAACGTGCTGAGTCAAATGGGATATTATGGGTATGATAGACCGGGTATGGGTAATTTTAACACTTTTCAACGTCCTCAACAACGCTTTGTTCCATCTTTTCGGAAAAATCATTATGAACAACGTTTTCAGAGTCCACCACGACATTTTCAAAACTTCAATCAACAACGTTTCAGGTCCCCAAATCGGAATGTTAAGTCACCTTCGATGAGTCATAGAGTTCCAAATAACTCTAACAGTCATCAATTCAATAACAATGATGGTTCCCCATGAAACTGATAAATCTTGTTTGTTGTGCAGGAACTGAGTCACCATTTGGTCAACACCTGGTAAGTTGACAGTGGTTGTTCTAGGCACATGACGGGAGAACGGGGTTTGCTAAAAAACTTCGAATCAGGAAAGAAAGGAAGAGTAAATTTTGCTAGAGATAAAGGTGGGGAAATATCTGGAATTGGATCAGTTACAAACGGTAAAGTGACTCTGAAGGATGTATTCTATGTCGAACAACTGGACCACAATCTGCTCAGTGTGTCTCAAATATATGACAATGACAATCTTGTCCACTTTACAAAGAAAGAAGTATTGATTCTGAAATCAAGGATTGAAATTCATGAGGACCTAATACTAATGCGCGCACCACGAAAGAAGAATACATACATTCTGGACATGAACAACACCGACTGCAACATAGAGTCAACATGTCTACTGTCGAAGTCTACAAGTGAAGAAGCGATGATTTGGCACAGGAAAATGGCTCACTTACATTTTCAGAAAATGAATGAGATAACCAAAAACAGGCTAGTGAACGGGGTTTCTTTGAAACGATTTGAGTATGAGGACAAATGTGTCCCCTCAATCCTATTGAAACACCGTTCCAGTTGATGCACACCGATTTGTTCGGCCCCATCAAGCAGAGAAGTTTTGGCGGAAAATATTATTGTCTGGTAGTCACCGATGACTACTCACGTTACTCTTGGGTTTACTTCTTGTCTACTAACGTTGTGTTCTCAAGTTTTATTTTTATGGTAAAGGAATGTAAAGGAAAGGAAATAAATAAATTATCGTGTTCTCAAGTTTTGTTTTAGGAAGGAAAGTAAAGAAAAGGAAAGGATTTGAAGGTAAAGTTTATACATTTTATTCAATAAAACAATCCAGCCATATTTGGGGTGATCGTAAAGTAAAATAAATACTTTCCTTTATTGTACTTTACTTTTCTTTACATTACTTTCTTTTCCTTTAATTTTAGACTCGAGAACAGAGCGTAAGAGTGAAACAGCCGATAAACTGATCCATTTCTTCGACATGATCAAGAACATTTACAAAGCCAACTTCAAACGCCTAAGAAATGACAACGGAACAGAATTGAAGAGCTCCACAATGACTTTCTATTGTCTAGCAAATGGTATAGTTCAAAAACACAACGCAACTTATGAACCTCAACAAAATGGAGTTGCAGAGAGGAAGAACATAACACTAATCGAGGCCGCGCACACAATGTTGGTTGATACGCACCTCCCCGTCATGTTATGGGGAGAGGCTGTTAATACAGCTTGCTACGTCTTAAATCGGGTGTTAACTGTTAAATGCTTTAATAAAAATAGGTATGAATTACTAAATAGTCGTAATCCGAATCTTGCTGGTTTGGAACCTTTCGGGGTTCCATGTACCGTTTTGAAAACAAATTACACCAGTAAGTTTGAACCTAAAGCAGTTCAGGGAAACTTTCTTGGATATGTTGAAGGATGTGCAAACAATCGAGTTTACATAAAACTTGAAGAAAAGTGGAAATCGTTTTTGACTTTGAAATCACTAGTTATACTTTTGAAAAACAAAACGGTCCAACAATTTTATTTGACTATGATTCGTTGTTTAATTAGTTTAACCTTTCCTCCTCTAGTGTGACAAATACAGGAACCACAGAAGAACGAAATTCCCTCCGATGACGAGGACTCCGTTTTTTCTCGCTCCCCTGTAATCCAAAAAATGTTTGATGACTTAGTTGAACTTGTTCCCAGAGAATGGTGCAGCCGACGACCTAGAAGATGTAAGTCAAGCTGATGAACAAGAAGATGTGGAAGACACATAAGCTGAAGACCAGGAATATCACCCAGCTCATGATAACTCTGACCATGAGGAGTATGTAACTGATCTCCAAGAATCAAGGATTCATAAGATTCATCCTCTCAGGAATATTATTGGAGATCCGAATGCAAGTGTCCAAACAAGAACGCTACTTGAAGTTCTTCAAGGAATGTATGCTACATCTACGCAATCAGAGGATTATAACAACTGTCGTTTCTTTTATTTCGTTTCTCAAGAGGTTCCTGCTAACATTCATATGGCCCTTAAAGATGCCAATTGGGTGAACGCCATGCAAGAAAAATTAGCGCAATTTGAGAAGCTTTGTGTCTGGACACTCGTGGAATTACGTAATGGAGAGTATGCAATAGGCACCAAATGGGTTTTTCGGTGCAAACGGGATGATCGTGGTATTATCACTCGAAACAAAGCACGCCTCATCGTGTAAGGGTTTTATCAAGAGGAAGGACTGGACTTTCAGGATGTTTTCGCACCAGTCGCTCGACTCGAAGCAGTTCTCCTCTTCTTAGCATACGCATCTCACATGGGATTTACAGTCTATCAGCTCGACGTGAAGAGTGCCTTTCTCTACTAGAAAAATCGACGACACAATCTACGTTCAACAGCCACTTGGGTTTGAAGATCCACAACACCTAGACAGAGTTTACAACCTTAACAAAGCTTTGTATGGTCTTCATTGGGCCCCACAGCTGTGGTATGGTACGCTATCTACATTTATGATAGGAGCTGGTTTCAAGAGAGGACGCATCGATAGCACTCTATTCATCAAAGAATCGTCCAAGGCTAAACTTTTGGTTCAAGTCTACGTGGACGATATCATCTTCGGTTCAACAGATCATAAAATGTGCAAAGATTTTGAAAAGCTTATGAAGGACACATTTGAGATGAGTTCAATGGGAGAATTAAAGCTCTTTTTGGGATTGCAAGTCAAGCAATTAAGTGACGGCATGTTTATTCATCAATCCAATTACGTTACTGAGATGCCAGGAAAAATTCAACATGACTGACTCCAAGCCAATTGCCATTCCCATTCAACAGCAGCACAACTTGGAGCCAAATGCTCAAAATGATCCTGAAGTTGATCCGACAGTCTATCGCGGAATGATAGGCTCGCTTATGTATTTAATTGCATCTCGCCCTGATATAACGTTTGCTGTCTATTTATGTGCTAGGTTTCAGGCTTGTCCAAAGATATCTCATAACTCTGTAGTCAAGAGGATCCTCCGCTACCTAAAAGGCCTACCGCGGCTGGGACTCTGGTATCCCAAAGTAAGCGACCTCTATCTCAAAGCATTCACTGATTCAGACTTGGGAGGTTGTAACATCAACCGCAAATCAACCTCCGGTGGTTGCCAATTTTTGGGAGTACGTCTCGTGTCCTGGCAATGCAAGAAACAGACCACTGTTTATGTATCCTCATGTGAAGCAGAATATATTGATGCAGGTATTTGTGTGTCTCAGGTTCTCTGAATTCAACAACAGATGCTGGATTACGATCTATCTCTTACCTCTACTCCAATAAATATAGATAATGAGGTTGTTGTATATGTTATTAAAAATCCGGTAAAACATAGTAAAACCAGACACATAGACTTTAAACACCATTTTATCCGATACTATGTAGAAAAGAAATTAATTGACATTGTTCGAGTCTCTTCTGAAAATAATCTGGCCCACTTTTCACAAAAGCTTTTGATAAATCACGTTTTGAGTCTCTCATTCACCGCATCGGGCTGCGTAACTTAGAGTAACCGACGATTTTCTTTTAAAACGTAGTTTAGTTTTTCGCTTATTTTAGTTAGTTAAATTCGCAACAACAACAAAAAAAGATGAACGAAACCAACGATTCGAGATGAAGAAATTTTTTGCTTAAGGCTTTACGTATGTCATCGGGAAACTGTAGTCGAAACCATTTAAACCGAATTAATAACCTCAAGGTAATTAATTAGGTTAAATTCCAGTGTCTTGTGGCCCTTCGTATCTTAGATAGATTCAGTTGTGTGGTTTATCTGTCATATGGCTCTTTCGACACTGACCATTTAACGACTCGACATCGCTTGTTGCAATAAAGGTTGAGATTGGATTCTTGTTATAAGTCATATGTTGCGATATCAGATAGGAGATACTTTTATCAAATTTTAAAATGTCATTGGTGTGTTAATAAGTATTTTAATTCACATAAGCGGCCTTTGAAACTTGAGTCAGTATACACTTGGGGTGCCCTCGTTCACCTAGCCACCTAAGGCCATAATTGGTCTGGGATCGGTTGGTAGAAAGCTTGCTATAGAGTGTCATAGAAAGTCGCAGAATTCATATATCTTGTAAAGACTTCAAGGAAGTTCAGTCATAGACTTGCACAAATAAACCAATTCTTTTAAAACTTAATAAACGCAATCCTTTCGCTAGTTTCATATGATGCACTCGTCTAGGTTGGTAACCTTATTATACCACTTATGACCTGAAATGCTTCACAAATACCTTGAGCGCATCCGATTTCTTGTCGAATGTACGCTGACTAGGAGTGCGTTTTGCCTAAATCTTTGACTACTTACTTGTAGTAAAACACGACTTTTTGGTTAGAGACGGAATGGTTAATATTGGACAACTACACAAACATGGGTTTTACTTAATTAATTATTTTGTAACTTTTAATTTATTGTTTAAAACCCGTTCTGATAAGAAATCTGATCGAATCATTAAATTTGATAATGTATACTACCGTTCAATGTAGACTACTATTAGTTACCCTTAGTTAAAAAAAAAAAAAATTTCTTTTCTTTTTTATTAGTCAGTCCGTAATTTTTCTCTTTTTAAAACGTCGGTTATTTCTAAAGTTAAAAACAGTCCAACTGTTCGGCCCATTAAAGCCCAAAATTTTTTGGCCCATTTCCCACGGCCCATGTTCGAGGCCTATAAAAACTCAAATTTTCCACAACATTTTTCACTTTTCACTTTTTAATTTTCACCAACGAAGAAATCCTTATTTTTTACTCTGCTCGACGAACTTAATCTTCACGTCAACTTCGGTCAATTCTTCATATTCATGTAAGTTTTCTTCGTGATGTTTGTCCTTTTTGCCCAGATTTTTAGGATTTCGTTTGAGTTTTCCCAGATTCGTAGGATATTCATATGATTTCCCAGTTTTTTTGATGATGTTCGTAGGATATTCATATGTTTGCCCAGTTTTTTTTTTTGATGTTCGTAGGATATTCATATGTTTGCCCAGTCTTTTTGATGATGTTCGTAGGTTATTCATATGTTTTCCCAGTCATTAAGTTCTTAGGACTTTGTCTTAGTCAATTCATTAGGATTATACGAACATGCATGTTCGTCAAAATTATAATCCTTAGACGAACATGTATGTTCGTCAAAACTTTGCTCTTTTAGACGAACATGTATGTTCGTCAACATTGATCCTTAGACGAACAGGTATGTTCGTCGTCACATGTTTGTTGAACGAACATGCAGCGGCGAACTTGTTTTTTGACTTGGTAAAAAAATTTATCCTTACACGAACATGTATGTTCGTTGTCCTTTTGCACGAACATGCCTTTGAAAACAAACGAACATCTTGGCGAACATGTCCTTAGAAAATAGACGGACATCTTGACAAACATGTATGTTCGTCACTGTCTTAATTGACTATCTTTAGGACGAACATACTCTGGCGAACATGTATGTTCGCCAAAGGCCCCCCTTTGACCGCCGAATGTAATGACGAACTTGCATGTTCGTGCACCTGTTTAAAATGATTTTTCTTATTTGGTGTACAAAGGTACTTCCCTTATGCCTGAACGAACATTTATGCTCGACGAACATACAATTTTGGCGAACATGAATGTTCGGGACAATATTTCTAATTTGTATTCCTTTTTCAGGATTCACAGATGGCTCAACGCACTTTCGACAAAAGGCATAATCAAGCGGTGAACCTCGCCACTGACTCAACACAAGTTTTTCATTTTCGTCGGGCACTCGATTTATTACAGACATCTCGGTTGTCCTTTCTTCTTCAAAAGGATATGCCTATCATTTTTCCGTGTGTCCAACAATTCTATGACACACTGGAGCACGTGGATTTAGTCCACCCCCAGACCGGTGAAGTTTGAGATGGTCTGCGTGCAGTGGTAAATGGTCAGGAAATCATCATCACCATTACTCGCCTGCGCCAAATCTTCCACCTTGGCACAGCTGCACAGGAACGGTCGGGTTCCAACCTCGAACCACATTTTCTTGGGGATATCCTTCGTCGTGTGGGTTACGTTGGAATGGCATCGGCCCTCCAGTATTCAAAGGGAAACTTTTATGGTAAATGGCGGTATCTATTCCACGTTATCGTCTCGGTTTTCAAGACTACAAAGACCTAGCACGATACGATGGATAATCAACTGATGTCAATGCTGGTGTCTCTGGTTCTAAACCGTCCGTATCCGGTTGCCAGATATGTCTTCGACCAACTCCAAACTGAGATGTTGCATCCTCGAACTATGTTGTTGTATCCGCGGTTGTCAGATATGTCTTCGACCAACTCCAGACCAAGAGTTACCAACCAAGGGTCTACGGGTTCGCGTGGGTGTGGTTGATCGTAAGATTTTCCACTCCTGTCTAAAGCATCACCCACGTATTGCGGGTGAGGCTCAACCACAGGAGGCTCCTTTATTTGGTGCTCTTATTGATCAGAACTTCGTGTATGAGGAGCGTGATCATCCAACCGAGGGAAATGTACTAGATGCGCTCGTTCCCCCTCCTCCAGTTCCGCCTGTGTTTCAAGGAGAGGCCTCTACTACCTAAGGTGAAGAAGCGGCTAATGATCCCTTAGTTCTAGCTACGGAGGTTCTTCAGTTTGCTGATACTCACCCCGAGGCTGATCAGACAGTGGTTTCCTCTATGGTTACTGATATACTTCATCAGTTGGATGATCTGGAGGACATTGACACATATGTTGCTCCAGAGGTCCCCGATTCTTCTAGCGCTCCTGTTACTGATGTTGCCGTTAATGATGTACCGATTCAGGTTGATGATTATGTTGGCACTCCACCAGAGAGTTCGCATGTGGAGGTCGATCCTTAGCAGCCTGCTCAAAATCCACCAGGGAGTCAGTCCACGTAAGTTGTGGTTATTTCGGTGACTGTAGCTGTGGATGCTGATACTGATCTGGCACATACCGAGGAAATCCCAGCACGGACGGAGGAGCTTTATATTGACATAGAAGATCCTGATGCAGTTACCTCTCATTATCAGCCCATTGATAAGGCAGGGCCTAGTGCAGGGAAACGCCCTTTTTCTGATGCAGATGATTCTGAATCATCATCTACTTCTTTGCTTCGGCGGCCGCGCAAGCGCCAAGCTTTGGAGCCTATTATCACGGAGTCTGTTGCTTCTGACACTGCAACTGCTGCTCCACCTACCCCTAACCTTCATGATTTACATGCTCTTGTTTTGCAGCTTTTCTCTGAAGTAGCGGAATTGAAGAACTCCGATGCATAAAAGACCCGGCGGATATCTGAACTCGAAGCCAAGGTTCGGGAGCTTTCAAAGCGACCAACCGCTCAGGGGAAGGATACTTGCAGGTACAATATTCTGAGGATCAGGTGGAGGGATGATCAAGATGATCCCAGTGCTGAGCAATCTAGAGAGCCGGTTGGCACTACTTCTCAAGCCCTGGTGATTTATCAAGGATCAGGACAGGGGGAGCAACAGCAACACAGCAACAGCAAGTGCAAGATGATGAATTTGATGTAACTAATGATGAGGGTGTTTGGGAGTAGATGATAGAGCCGATGAGAACAGGTTGATGAGGATGATATTGTATTTGAGAAGATGGTGAATATTGAAGATATTCGAGGCGCAGGAGACCGAGCTGAGGCAGATAGCAGTAATAGACCGTGTCTCGAAGAGCGCAAAGGATGGTTTCACATGGTGCAAATGGAAAAACAAGATAAATTGGTGCAGAAATGTTTTACGAAGAGTTCAGATCATCAACCGCATAAAGGAATCATCGGTTGGATGTTTGATTCAGAGCTTAATGTGTTTGCTATCAAGAGGTTCGATGGTGTCCAGTATGTGAGTAGAAAACTAGAAAATTTCAACTCATTTCCTCGGTCGGAGCTTAAAGACTTGTCAAGAATTCGACTAATCAATCGAGGAAATGACCCCTGGGTTAATTGGTTAGAATGTATTATTCTAAGGGAAGGTGGTTGGGGGATATTTCAAGAGCTTCAACCGGTGAAGGGAAAGTTTATGATTAACAAAAAGAAGATCAACCGAAGGAACGGCAAGCCTGCGACCAGAATAGTCTATCCACCAATCGCGTGTATGTCTAAAATCCCGCTGAAAAACTTAGGACGCGATATTTTGCAGGATCTTTACATGTGGCCGGTGGATACCGATATGAGTGAGATTCTGTGGGTTTTTGATGCGACGCAGCTTGCAAATATGACAGAGAAAGATTTGCTAATTTTGCACAAGAACAGGATATATGTAATTGATGGGTGGGCCGATATTGGTAGAGATTATCAACGTATTGTCACCGGTTTCATAAATTATGGAGTAAATGCGGATAGTGATATTTTGTACAGAGAATAGAAGCAACAGTCAAGGGGGAGTTTGTTGATGCACGAACTTGTTGTTCTATTACTTTGTTCTTTTGTATTGGTAATTACTTAAATTATTGTAGGATTTTGTAGTCCCACGAACTTACATGTTCGTGGGCTTAGAGTCTGTTTGGGCTGCTCACGAACTTGCATGTTCGTGAGGCCCATAGTAACCCATTGTAAACGAACTTGTCTCTCTATATAAAGAGATGTATAGTTCTGGTTTAGGGTTAGCTTTTACAGAGAGAATTCTTGGAATACGTATATTTTAATTGAGTGATTCAATTAATATTAAGTATTCATAATTTGGTAATCATTGGTGTCATTCTTAATAGTCGATTAAATACTCGTTGCTTACGATTGATTGAGTTTCCGCCTTGTGATCGATTGAGTTAATCTTGTTTATCAGACCACTGGGACCTACACATAAAAACAAAGCAGAGTTCCCCTTACTACCCGTATATTGTTTGACATTTTTCAAATAAATCAGCGGCTCAGACCCCAGAGGAGGTACTGGCTCGGTTGTTTCTCTAGTATGTCTTATATAGTTATAAAACCATAGTATATTTTTTTGGTAAAATGATTTTAAGTTTCGCATATAAACGGCTGGAGTAGCAGATTTATCACGGTCATAAATGGTCAACTCTTTTTTAGCAAGTTTTTATTGAATAAGAAACCAATAACTATTTGGACAACAAAACGGAATAAGGACTGAATCAACGTTCTTCCAGCGTATATATGGTTTTATATATCCATGCGCTAGATCAAAGTTTTCGTCCCAATGATGATGATCGTAAAAATCTTCATGAAATGATATAGGCACGGCTGCATACATGGTTCTTGTGCGAACTGCTTCCTTTTCTATTAAATGTCTATGAACCACTTGTGATCGCCTTATCCATACATCGACATTCTTAAATAACGAGAAGAAAAAAAATAATATACAAAATAAAAAAAAGAACTTTAAATTACAAAGATCACAAGCTTACAATTTTCCACAATGCATTGTCTTGCATTAATCCTAACAAAACGCCCCAAAACTTTCTAGAACATTTGACTTTGTCTTGTAAAAAAGCAATTTTACAATATTGGTCATCTTCATTCCTTCCTTTGTCTCCGTGAAGGAAAAATTCCTCAGCACTTTCAGCTGGTATGATAGCTTGTTCGTTGTTTTCGAAGATGTTGACCGCAAGTAGACCTTCGTTTACGTTGCAAGTTCTCTCTATAAACTCTTGTTTCTATTCAAGTTGATGATCAATCCGACTGAGCAACTCAGTACATTTCGACGTATTTTCCCGATCTTTCACGCACTGCAGACCAAGGAGGTTGAAATAATCTTTTTATAAAAATGATAGGTGGAGGTTATCTTGAAGTGATTGCATGAGTTGGGAAGCTGCTTACAACAGAGACCAAAAACGATAACGGGGATATACTTCCTCTGGATTTCGCCATGGTTGATAACGAGACAAATGAAAGTTGGCGATGGTTTATGCACAACTTCCGGAATCATGTTTTCGTACATTCAGACAGAAAATTGTGTGTTATTTCATATCGGCACATAGGTTTGATCAACCCAATGGCTGAAATAGATGATTGGTATCATCGATTCTATTTGAGACACATAAGAGGTAACCTTATGAAGACGTTTCAAAACTAGAATGAAAAAATGGTGTTGGGAGATCGGCACTGCATCTCACCGTAGAAAGTATAATTTTGCGGTTGGTAAATTAAGAGGGATTAATAGGGAAGCTTGGAGGTGGCTATAGAATATCGGTTTGGACAAGTGCACGTTGTTGTGTGACGAATGCTATGTACATTGGGGAAACATGACAACAAACATAGTCGAATCATATAACAATGTCATACGTACGGTGCGCATGATTCATGTCAAGGCATGTATTGAAGGTACATTCGAACTTACTAGAGCACATTTCGTACAAAACTTTGGGAGAGCTAGAATCTGTCATTCGCCCAACTCATACAATCACTTCAAGATAACCCCCACCTATCATTTTTAGAACAAGATTATCTCAACCTCCTTCGTCTCCAGTGCGTGAAAGGTGGGGAAAAATACGTCGAAATGTACTGAGTTGCTCAGTCGGATTGATCTTCAACTAGAAGAGAAAAATGACTTTATAGAGAGATATTGCAACGTAAACGAAGGTCTACATGCGGTCAACATCTTCGAAAACAACGAAGGAGCTATCATACCAGCTGAAAGTGCTGAGGAATATTTCCTTCACAGAGACAAAGGAAAGAATGAAGACGGCCAATATTGTAAAATTGATTTTTTACAAGACGACGTAAAATGTTCTAGAACGTTTTGGGGCGTTTTGTTAGGCTTTATGCAAAACAATGCATTATGGGAAATTGTAAGTTTGTGATCTTCGTAATTTACAGCTTTAGTTTTTTGTATATTATTAATTTTTTCGGTTATTTCAGCATGTCGATGCATGGATAATGCGGTCACAATTGGTTCATAGACATTTAATAGAAAAGGAAGCAGTTCGCACAAGAACCAGGTATGCAGTTGTGCCTATATCGGTTCATGAAGATTTTTATGATCATCACAATTGGACAAAAACTTTGGTCTAGCGCATGGATATATAAAACCATATATACGCTGGAAGAACGTTGATTCAGTCCTTATTCCAATTTGTTGTCCAAATAGTTATTGGTTTCTTATTCAATATAAACTTGCTGAAAATGAGTTGACCATTTATGACCGTGATAAATCTGCTACTCCGGCTGTTTATATGCGAAACTTAAAATCATTTTACCAAAAAAACATACTATGGTTTTATAACTCTATAAGACATTCTAGAGCAACAGCCGAGCTAGTACCTCCTCCGGGATCTGAGCCGTTGATTTATTTGAAAAATGTCAATCAATATATGGGTAGTAAGGCGAACTCTACTTTGTTTGTATGTATGTTTATTCACTACCTGGTCACTGGTAAACCCTCAAATGTAGTTACAGCCGATGTATCTGATGAACAACTACTGGATTTCAGAAGAAGGATGGCTACTGTACTTTACGCTAAACGTCTAATGTAGGGTTTTTATGTAATGTTTTTATGTAATGTTTATTATTTAAAATGTAATGTTTTGTGTTTAATCTATGTAATGTTTTAATGTAATGTGTTTATTTAAAAATATTGATATGTAATGTTTTTATGTAATATTTTTATGTAATGTTTTTATGTAATGTTTTCTTTCTTCACGTGAATTGTAATGACTTGTTAAAAGACTGTACGATGTAAACAAAACACTTGTTCAGTGGAATCAATGCTTTATAAGCTTTATTAAAAGTATGTGTGATGTAATCAAAACACTCTTTCACCTAATTTAACCCTAGCAAGTTAATATCTGATAAGATAAGATAAAAATCTCGGGATTCAACGTGGTCTAGTGAAAATGCCACGTAGGTATTGGATATGGATAAATGCCGGTGTTAGCAACACCGGATTAGTACCAACTTTTGACTGAAAAGTGTAATGACTTGTTCATTGGAATTAATGCTTTTACATGCTTTATTACCAAACAAGGCACCATGTCTGAGCCATTTATATATGTTTTATATATTATGTATGTTTTATATATTTTTATATATGTTATGTATGTATGTTTGTATACTTATTAAAACATGAAACAAAATTTTATATATGTTATGTATGTATGTTATATATGGATGTTTTATATATTTTTATATATGTTATGAATTGAACACAAAAAAATATTAAACACGAAACAAAATTTAAAACACAAACAATATATGTTTTTATTAATAAAAACATAATACATATAAAAATACAAACAATTCTGAAACTCTAGCGACGACAGGGAGGTTATGGTAGAAGATGACTTCCCGTTCCACATCTGGTTGGTTGAGGATTCCTAGCTGGTCTTGTATGACGGTCTTGACCAGCGGTGTCGTTTTGGGTGCGTTGGGTGGCTAGTTGATAAAATCACCAAAACTTTCAAGTTGAAACGGGCTTTTATCAGCATAGGCAGACCGGCGTGCAACCATGTCAGTATCTGGGTCTCTTTGGTAATTTGGTTGTACCCGGTTAATGTGCTCCCCACGCATATTTGGTGACAACGAAAGCAAGGGAAGGGTTTCAAGCAATTCACTAATCATGTCTAGGCCATCATGATTCTGGGCACCACTAGCTCCAACATCTTTCAGATATTGGGAACCACTCCCACCAGCCTGAAACTGCTGCCCATACTAGGAACCACTCCCACTAGCTTGAAACTGCTGCCCGTACTGGGGACCACTCCAATCAGCCTGAAACTGACCTCCGCAATGGGGTTGAGACCCAGTGTACCCTTGAGGAGTTGGGGGACGTGGATAATAAGCAGGTGGGGGAAACGCATATTGTTGGGACTCGTAATTTATCCGGTCCGGATTATGTCCATATCCCATAGCTTGAGTAGGGATTTGAACAAAATCCTGTCACATCTCGCTATTACCCACTCCACTGTCAATTTCATGTTGTGCACAGTCATGGATTTCCCTCAATGCTTCGTTCTGCAAAATAAATTTAAATATATTAATATACTATAAAAATATATCATATATATATATATATATATATATATATATATATATATATATATATATATATATATATATATATATATATATATTGAAATATAACATAAAAAATTAAATTTAATATATAATATAAAATAAGTATGCAAAACATATTACCTGAGTTTGTTGAACACCACCCCATTCTGGCTACATGTTTGGAGCGTTTTGTGCAGTCGGTATTGGAGCATACAGGTCCAATGGTGAAGCTTCCAAAATAACCAAGTCATAGTTTAGAGTATTTTAGTAGCAATTCGGAATCTCCAACTTGTTTAATAAAGTGTAAAGTTTAGGAAGATTTCAGTTCGGGGGAACTAATTCTTCACTGAATTAGTTCAAGTTCGAACTGATCCAACTAAAATATAAGTTTATGTCTACTCCGAAACGTTTTTTGATAAACATAAGGATGGCATTTATGTAATTGTTAGTTAGTATAGGTCTATAAATACTAGCTCGCTAACATGTAGAATGCATGCTTTAGAACAGAATTGTTGATGTGACCGAATTTCCCGCCCAAATATAATTTTTATTCTACTTTTTCATTCATCTTTTATTATTATCTCTATATCATTCATTCAATTACTTCTAATTCCGCTAGTCGTAATTGAGATCATACACTTATTGATAGTTGTGCGGATTTACGAGACCGGAAAAGTGGTATCAGAGCTGGTTATCAATTCAGTTTGATTCAGCTCAGCTACAATCGAAGTGTTTGAATCAGCTTGAGGATTTAGAAGATCTAAGATCAACGCGTTTGTGTGAGTTCTGAATTTTTAAATTTTGGCGGTAAGATTTGGTTATTGCAAATTTGCATTATATTTATCGAATTAAGTGTTTTGTACGATAAAGTTTAGTGTTCTAAAAACATTTGTTAAGTGTTCAGTGATTCTAAGTGATTTGTATTTAGTTTGAGGTTATTCAAGTAGTCCGAATTAAGTTTTCATCTCTCCGAGTTAAAATCGATTGTTAGTTTCATCATGTTTGTTATTCCAACAAACATTCCTGTAGTTAATTACGACAATGAAACAGGTTCTGGTGGTAGGCCTCCTAGGTTTTTAAGTCAGGACTTTATGATGTGGAAATTGAGGTTCAAAGCTTTTGTATACTACAACGATAGACGGATTTGGACCTCTATTGTCAATGGACCGCATAGACCAATGGTTCAGGAGACAGGGGGAACGGTTATGATAGATCTGGATCCTGAGACGTATACTGAGACTGATAATAAACTTATTGATCGTGACTTCGGAGCTTTGGTAGCAGTAATTCTAGCTTTACCAACAGAAATCTACAACAACTTCAAGGATTGCTCATCAACAAAGGAGCTAATGGATGTAATGGAATTAAGGTATGAAGGAAGTATTGATCTCAAATAGAGTAAGAGAGACATGCTGAAAAACCGTGTGAGGCATTTGCAAAAGAATGCAGTGCTCGAAGAAGAAACAACAATGGCTATCAAAGAAACCATCAACTTACTGAGCAAAAGAAAATCACAGGAACTAGGATGATGAATGAGAAAGAAGAAGGAAGCACTAGTGGAAAATCATTAATCACTTTCGGAGAATGGGACGAGGTTGCTGAGAAGGACTACAAAAACAAGAGTGTATTTGCATTGATGAGTAAAATCTCTTCCTCTGTCAACTTCGATGAGGTACTTTCAAATACTTGCACTTTATCGTGTTTGCACACTGTTAATATATAAGAGAGCATAACTTGAGTTTAATTAAAGAGATTGATTTGATAAAGTTTCATCAAAGAGAGTTTTTAAAGAAAGAAAAGGTTCACAAAGAAAAACTAGACTCTTTAACAAATGATGTAGATGCATATAAAGGAAAGTTGGGAAGGTTGGAAACTCAACATGAAAACTTGTTCGAAAGATTTCAAAATCTTACAAATGAATTAAATGAGTCAAAAATTCATGTTGAGAAATTCAACCTTTCATCAAAGACTTTGAGTGGAATCATTGAGCATCAAATGGTACATAAGGCAAGGGAAGGTATTGGATTCAATGCAGTACCTCCTCCTTTCAATGACAACTACTCAAGTAAGCCCGAATTTACATCATTCAAAAGTGGTCTACTTTTTGAAAAGTGATTTGATGAATCATATGCTTTAAGTGTTAATATAGAACTGCATGAAAATTGTTCTTCTGTGCATAAAATAAATTCTTTGCCTGGTAATATTAGTCTAAATAGAGCTTTTAATTGTGTAGAAGGCAGAAATTTAAAAATTCAAGAAGTTAAAGATGGTGTTTGTGAAGAGAGAGTTAAATATTGTAATAACTTAGATTTACTTGAAATTGAAGAAGAATATGTAGAACAAGTTCACAATTGTCAAAATAAGAGATGTTTTGTGTTTCATAATTTGAATATGAATGATGGATTTGTAGAAGAAATTGTCTTGAATGATATTGTGATGAATGATTCTGAAATTGTTTCTGCATGTGTGAATGTTAGTCTATCTGAATCTGTTAATGAATATGTGCTTAAAAGTGAGAATGTTGAACAGAAAAAGATTAAACTGAATAAATCAAAAAGGAAACTTAAATGTTTGACTTCCAAAAAGAAACATAAATCTGAAGAGTGTTGGCTAAATTCTAAAAAGAAAATGGTTTTTGATTGTGTGTTGACATTTGTGGAGTTGAAATTTGGAAAGATTGACTTTAACAAATACAAAGATAAGAAAGTTGCAAAATCAAAAGATGTAAATGATTGGAAGTCACCCAAACTAAAATATTATATGTCCAAATTGAAAGAGTTTAATTCTATTGACAATTTGTTGAATTCGGATACACTGAAATAAATTCGGAAAAACATATTTTCAAAATCAATTCGGATAAATTCGGATGAGCAAAAAGAATTCGGATATGGATAGTATTAGTTCGGATATTTCAAATTATGAGTCAGAATTTTCAAGTTTTGTTACTAAAAGAAAAGTGCATGATTACTTCAAATTTAACAAATTCAAAGGAATATCATCAAAATTTGGAAAAGTGTGGGTTCCAAAGTCTCATTAAGTTTTGCATTGTGCAGAGGAAGTTCTCAAACTCTTTAGAATGCAACACATGGGTAGTTGATAGTGGATGCTCAAGACACATGACATGTACCATCAAATTATTACATGATTTTAGTGATTTTAGAGGTGGAGATGTTTCATTTGGGGGAGATATGGGTGGATTGATAACAGTAAAAGGAAAAGTATCAAATGGATCTTTGACTCTGGGACAAGTTAATTATGTTAAAGAATTAAACTATAACTTACTTTCAGTGTCTCAGGTATGTGATAATGATTTTATGCTCTTTTCTCAAAAGATTCTATCTATATACTTAAAGATAAATTTATTATCCCTAAGGACATGATTGTTACTCAAACACCAAGATGTGAAGACTTGTATATGTTAGACATGAACACTGCTCAGTCAACTGAATCATCAAGTTGTTTGATATCTAAAACTACTGAAAAAGTGTTTGATTTATGGCATAGAAGACTTTTTCATGTCAATCTTAAGTGCATGAATAAACTGGTCTCAGACAATCTGGTTTCTAGATTACCTAAAAAGAGTTTTCATTTAAATGACCATTGTAATTCATGCCTTAAAGGAAAATAGCATAAATCAAGTTTTAAACTAAAGACTCAAACTTCAGTAGATACAGTTCTTCACCTTCTACACATTGATCTATTTGGTCCAGTTAGTGTGAAGAGTCTTGGCATGAAATCTTATTGTTTAGTTATCACTGATGACTATTCAAGATTTTCATGGGTCTTTGTCTTAGCTCATAAAAGTGAAACAGCTGAGCTAATTAAAGACTTTGTCATTCAAATTGAAATCTTTTGTGATAAGAAGGTTAAGATTATTAGATGTGACAATGGCACAGAATTTAAAAATGTCACCCTGAATGATTTTTACACTCTTAAGGGCATTTTTAGACAATATAGCTCCCCAAGAACTCCTCAACAAAATGGAGTTGCAGGGAGGAAAAACAGAACTTTAATTTAGGGAGCTAGGGCCATGTTAAGTGAATCATAATTGCCTGTCACATTCTGGGGTGGAGCAATAAACACTATGTGCTTTGTCAACAACAAAATTCATCTAGTTAAGATATTAGGAAAAACTTCATATGAATTAATTTCTGGAAGAAAACCATTTGTAGGATTTTTCAAAGCTTTTGGTTGCAATGTTCCATTTTAAACACCAAAGACCAATTAAGAAAATTTGATTCCAAAACAGATGATGGTTACTTCCTTGGATATTCTAGTGTTTCTAAAGCCTATAGGATCTTTAATAGAAGAACTAGAATCATAGAAGAATCAATCAATGTGCTATTCAATGAATATACAGAGAATGTTAGGAATTCGGGTGTTGAATGGCTGTTTGATTTAGATACATTTGTGAATTCATTTAATAGTGTTTGCCCAGATGTTAGAGAACAAGTGCAGGTATCAACAGAGAATGTAGCAGATGTTGTAGATAGTGATGACTTTGTTCTAGGAAGACCAGCAAATGCAAGTGCAAGCCCATCTAATTTGAATCAAGATCACAGCAATTCAATGCATGATACAAATACTGTAACTGAATATCTTGCAGAGAGTCAAACTGATGCAGATATTCCTCAAGAAGAAGACATTCCAGTAAACTCTGAAGATCAAGACAATATTGTACAAGATCAAGAATTGGCAATGATGA
>CAJVGC010000592.1:7846920-7877326 GCA_910822075.1 Senecio squalidus
AAGACTGATTTTCCCAAACGGCTCAAATGATCTGCCGCCACATTTTCTCTACCCCGCTTATCTTGGATCTCCACATCAAATTCTTGCAAAAGTAAGATCCACCTAATCAATCTCGGCTTCGCATCTAAGGTGCTGTTCTTTTGAACCAAAGGTTTTTCCTCTGAATCTGAATACCAGCTCTGAATAATCAGAGGTGGTCCAAAACTCCAATATACTATGTTCTTTTTTCTTCGTAACATCTGTTTTACTATATTAGTACTAAACTGTTTTCATTTATAAAACGTCTTAAATAAAACATTCATAAAATGTTCAACAACATAGTGGCAACATTTTTCAAATAAAGATAATATTCAAACAACATTTCAACATTTTTGCATTAATTGTGCCGCAAGTTGATCTCGACAATTGATCATATATTGTTGATCTGTTGTATTCCATGTGGTTGAACCTCGTCCTCATCATACTCGTCTCCATCTTGTACATTCTCGTTGGCATGTACTTCACCTTGATCATATTCGGAGAAAAAAATCATCTCTTAATCCTTCTTTTCGTATAAAAATATGAATAGACCAAAGCATGCAATAGTAATATCTCTTTGTTTCACCAAAGAATACAGAGTCATTCCTCTTCAAGATGGGAAAAACGTGCTTTCAAAAGACAAAAAGCACGCTCAATCACGTTTCTAAGTTTAGCGTGAGCGTGATTGAAAAACTAATTGTCTAATATCAAGTTCAAGATATAAAAGTAATTAACAAAGAAAAGTTCACATAAAAGTCAATGTAATAGTAGGAGTTTATAGGCAATCGAAAATAAATGCATATTAAAAAAAAAATTATCACCTAAATCTAACAAACATCATCAATATCAATTTATATAACGAAATCAGTGACAAAACCATTGAAAAAAATCAAAAGTTATTTGAATTTAAAGATGAAAAACTTACCGGTGAAGAGAAAGAGGTAATCAGAGGTAAAAAAGAGGTTTTTCATGTAGGGTTGGATCAGAGGTAAAAAGAGGTTTTTTTTGTCTCTGGTTGAAAAAAAAAAAGAACAATAAAATTTTTAAAACCTCTGACCGGGGTCAGAGTTCACGAGCCTATTAAGACTTTTTTTTGAAAAAAGAAACAACACCTAACTTTGAAAACAGAAATTTTAGTGCTGAATGATCCCGTGAACACCACCGTCTTACTCAATACCAAATATGATCTGAAGAAAACACTACCGCTAGTAATTCTTTCTCGGTAGTAGTGTAATTTTGCTGAGCTTCATTTAGAGTCTTGCTAGCAAAATAAATGGGTCGAAAGTGTTTGCCAATTTGTTGACCCAATACCGCCCCTACCGCCAAAGTTACTAGCATCACACATCAACTCAAAGGGGAGATCCCAATTTGGTGACACTAAGATCGGTGTGTTGGTCAACCGTTCCTTCAATAATTCAAATGCCTTCATACAATCCTCCGTAAATTCGAACTTTGTATCCTTTTCTAACAAACGAGTCATCGGCCTAGTTATCTTTGAAAAGTCCTTAATAAACCGCCTATAAAACCCCGCGTGTCCTAGAAAGCTTCTAACTGATTTCTCGTTCGTTGGAGGTGGTAACTTTGCTATAACTTCAATCTTTGCTCTATCCACCTCAATTCCCGCCTTAGAGATTTTATGCCCCAATACTATTCCTTCCTTCACCCATGAAATGGCATTTTTCCCAATTAAGCACCAAATTTGTTTCTTCACACCGTGCTAACATTTTATCTAAACTTTCCAAGCACCCATCAAATGAACTCCCATATACCGAAAAATCGTCCATAAAAACTTCCATGGAGTTCTCTACCATATTCTGAAAAATCGCCATCATACACCTTTGAAAAGTACCCGGTGCATTGCACAACCCAAATGGCATCCGTCTATAGGCAAAAGTACCGAAAGGACAAGTAAATGTTGTTTTCTCTTGGTCCTCGGGGTCAATTGGAATTTGAAAATAGCCCGAGAAACCATCAAGAAAACAATAGAACTCGTTTTCGGCTAACCTCTCAATCATTTGATCCATAAATGGCAATGGAAAATGATCCTTTCGTGTCGCCTCATTCAGCCTCCTATAATCGATACATACTCTCCACCCCGTTACAGTTCTCGTAGGTACCAACTCGTTCTTTTCGTTAAGCACAACGGTCATTCCTCCTTTCTTGGGCACACAATGGACCGGACTAACCCAAGGGCTATCCGCTATCGGGTAAATAATACCTGCATCCAAGAGTTTAACAATTTCCTTTTTGACCACATCTTGCATATTCGGGTTAAGCCTCCGTTGTCGTTGGACAACGGGTTTTACATCATCTAAAAAGTTGATTTTATGTTTACAAAAATCAGAACTTATACCCGGAATATCAGAAATGCGCCAAGCGAAAGCCTTTTTATGACTTTTAAGGATCGTTAGTAATTTAACTTTCTCGTCTTCCAAAAGTGAAGACGAGATAATAATTGGGAGACTAGAATTACCATCTAAAAATGCATACTCTAGATGTTCCGGTAATTGCTTGAGCTCCAAATCCTTCGGGGGGTCTTCAATTGATGTTTTGATCCTCGCCCCGTCGTTAACTACCAACTCCTTCACTTCACTCGATCCTTGCTCTTCTTCCGCCTCTTCTTTGCCAATGGAGTTCAACATTTCCATTTCCGCCTCTTCTTCCAAAATTCCTTCCCAATCGAGGTCATAATCTGCTTCATCTATAACATCAATTCTAAAACAAGACTCGTCAGTAGAATAAGAATGTTTCATTGCTTGATTTAGAGAAAATGTTGCCCTTTCATCACCCAAACCCAAAGAAATCTCGGTATCCCGAACCCGGATGATAGCATCCGCGGTGTTTAAAAATGGTCTACCCAAAATGAGAGGAACTTTTTCATCCTCCTCCATTTCGAGAATAACAAAGTCTACGGGATATAGAAAATCTCCAACCCGTATGAGCATATTTTCGGCAATACCCAATGGATATTGATAAGATCGATCGGCCAATCTTATGCTCATACGTGTTGGTGTTAAAGCATTTGAAGACAATTTAGTGTAAATAGAGTTGGGCATTAAGTTAATGCTTGCCCCTAAATCCGCTAATGCACTAAAGGTAAAAGTATCATTAAAAGTGCAAGTCAACAGAAAACTTCCTGGGTCTTCAAGTTTCGGTGGAATAGACCTCTTCACAATCGCCGAACATTCGGCATTTAAGAACGCGGTGATTTTCTCCATGTAATCACCCTTCCCGCTCACGAGTTCCTTCATGAATTTTGCATAATTCGGCATACCTGCAATAAGATCAACTAAAGGGACATTAATCTTAACAGTTTTCATTAACTCGATGAATTTACCGTATTGTTCCTTTTTCTTTTCTTTTCGAAGTCTATGCGGATATGGGATATGTGGCTTGTATGGTCCTTTTGCTTCGATTTCCAACTCCTTGTCTTTGCTAGGAACCATTGGTTCCTTCCCGGGCCTTGACTCCATTTCTATCTCTTCCTCGTCGTCCGAATCGCTGTCAACGGGCTCTATGCGGCGCCTATTGTCAACAGGCGGCGCATTCGAGGTATTCTGGGCATAAGGCGACGCCAGTTCCTGGGTTTGAGGCAACGCATTCGGCTCGGAGCTTGGAATGCGCCGCCTATCACCCACTGGCGGCGCATTCGTGCTTGTTCCAGCACCGTTTTGATTTTTCTTGTTATTCAGTCCCTTTTCTCCAATCCCCCCATACTTAGGTCCTGATCGAGTCTCAACCACATTAACATGCTCATCACGATTATTTGGTGGTACATACTTCGAACCTTGGCTTGATGATCCCCCGTTGTTATTTTGGTTTTGCCTCGGGTTTGGTTGGGTTGAACTTGGCATTTGACCCGTTGGTCGGTTTGAGAACTTTTCACTTAGTCTTTCAAATTTCCGTTCCAAGTCTTGCATGTTAGCTTGAGTGTTCCTTTGGCTTTGCTCCCATTTTGCGGTAAATCCCTTCATTGAGTTAGCCATCAAGTCGTTATTTGCCTTTTGTGAGTAAACGAACTCTGTCATCATTTCCTCAAAATTCGATTTATTCTCTTCCTTCTGTTTGGGTTGAAATCTTTCCTCGTTTCTATTGCCCCGGTTTTGGTTTCCATATCCACTATTTCCTCGGTTTTGATACCCATAGTTGGCATAATTGGCTTCTTCGGTTTTCGGCTCACAATCATCCGTATAATGTGGTCCCCCACATTTACCGCAACCGTTTTTCACCAAGTGAACATCCTTTTCCAAACGACCCATTCGGTTTTTCATTTCTTCACCCAAGGACTTAATCTCGTTAACCACTTCCTTGTTGCTACCACTACTACCTCCTTCTTCGACTTGGTTCACCGTTCCCCTTACTCTTCTATTTCTAGTCACTCGGTCCCTAGCAATTCGAGCTTGGACTTGATCTTCCATCATTCGGTGCGCCTCGTTTGGTGACTTATATAAGAAACTACCACCACCCGCTAAGTCCAAGTCGTGTTGAGAACGACTATCCAAACTATAGTAAAAGATGTCAATCACTTCATCTTTGTCCAAATCGTGTCCATGGCAATTCCTCAACAACTCCTTAAGCCTAATCCAAGCATCCGTTATGGTCTCGTTATCCCATTGTTGAAAAGAACGGATTTGGTTTAATAGCTTCCTACGCAAAATGGGTGGGAAAAATCTCGTAACAAATATCTCTCTCATATCTTCCCAAGTTGCAATTGTACCCGGCTCCAATTCATTAAACCACGTTTTCGCCTCTCCCGTGAGAGACGATGGAAACAAACTCAACATGACACTCTCCTCTTGACCCGCCCCATATCGAAACATTCTACATGTCTCTATGAAACTCGCCACATGCTTGTGCGGGTCGGACTTGAAATGTCCGTCAAAAGTACTATCTTGAATCATCTTTAAGTGGTGACCTTTAACGGAAAAGTCAGCCCCCAAGTCCGGTGCTACAATGGCCGACCCATTCGTTTGTGGTACTATCCTATTCCTATTGATCATCGGTATGTCAAAAGGGTTGGGTGGGTCGTTTTCCACTATAGGTCTACCATTTTCTCCGTCCTCCATTTCTTCTTCAAAAACTACCTCGACTTCCTCCTCGGAAGATTCGCTTTCACTATAAACAACCGATGCGGCTGCTCCTAAACCTCGTTTCCTCAAAAGTTTTTCCGGATCCGAAAGAGGACTATGCACTTGTTTCCCTTGGGATCTTGTGTACATCCACAATCAATAATCCTGAAAATCACAACAAAAACAAAATACCCGTGAAAAATATTCAAACAAGTAATTCAAACAAGAAACTAAAAACTTCAACTAAATCAAGTCCCCGGCAGCGGCGCCAAAAACTTGATGCGAAAAATCTAGTTTTCCGAAAATTAAACCTTTACTAGATTACGACACGGGCAGTGTACCCTTGTCAATTGTAAACAGTATTGGCAAATATCGGGTTCGAACACAGGGACTATTTATAGTTGAAAGTATTAGTTTATAAAAACACGTAACAAGTAACAATTTGGTTTTAGTCTTAATGAAGACTTGCTTATAATAACGGTAAAAATATTTTAGAATTCAAATATGGATAAAAAGACGCTTGCTTGGACCGTTTACGAATATGTGTTATTTCTTAGGTGTGAAAATGTCGATAACTTCAAATGTAAAATCCTAAGTTCCTTTCGAATACCGGATTTCTCCAATTACCTAACCATGCAACGATTCCTTTCGAATACCGTTAACACCTCAAGTAATTGTGCATAAAGCTTCAAGCCGATGTGTGAGAATTAATCTATAAACTTCCTTTCGAATAGCTTACTAACTCCTAAACCGATTTCTCTTAATTTAGAAGCTAGCGTTTGTGTTAATATCTACTTTTTCAAATCGTTGTTAATGATTCCTTTCGAATATCATAAACTCATAATCAACTAAAGACCGGTCGATTAATTCGTTCCTATTTTAGTAAAAATTACGGATTCCTTTCGAATACCCGTTTTTAGATTACCAAACAAGAGTATAAACAATTCTAAAAAGATAATTAAGATATTAACCCAAACGGATCCCCGATTAACCTCTACACATCATTCTCATTTCAAACCTAAAACCTAACACATAAACGATCACATAATCCAAGCAAACGTATTAAGAAATTAGCTACTCATAATTGTAACAAACACAATCAAATATGTAAAAGACATGATTCAATTGAGAATAAAAATGATAAAAGAGTAATACCAAACGTAAGTAACAAAATCCCAAATAGTCTCCAAGTACTAAACGAAATCGAGATAACAATTTGTGATGAAATATGGAATTAAAGATTGTTTCTAAGCTTCCAATGATATGAAAATACTGAAACAATGATGAAAAAGATGATGTCTAAGTGTCTCCAACGTTCAGTATTTGTGGTGTGTTAATAGCCTCTTCATTTTCCATGATTAATAATTAAAACTGCCAAGTAACTGTCGAAGCCCTGAATGTGCCGCCATTGGTATGACAGGCGGCGCATTCCAGCTTCCGAGCTGAATGCGCTGAGCTGCTCCATGAATGCGTCGCCAGTGCTGGTGCCTTGTCCAATTCCAAGTTAAAAATCCACAAATCCCTTCTTTTTGCTCCAAAAACACCTAACTCAATCCTAACATAAAACTTTACAAAACATAAGCATAAAAGGGCTTTTCCATTACGTTTGGGACACAAAACACAATGAATATCGCGATAAATAGTCATATAAATGAGCGATATCAGTAATCAAATAAAAAATCAAACAAGACACCAAGATTTTTAACGTGGAAAACCTTCTCAAGGTGAGAAGTAAAAATCACGTGACCAAGTCCAGGAACCAATCCACTAGCACCAAAATCAAAGAATACACGAGAGTTCTTTTCTAATACAAACGAGATATAAATCACAATTAATAAAGAATAAACAACCCTTGATTCAATTTTAAACAAGAACAATTGTTTGATAAAAGTCACTGAAAACAACATCAACTTCGAACACCTACAAAACCCTCTATAGACACCTCCAATTACAATCCCCACCGTCCAGATTGAAGATCTATGTGTTGTGAAGCTACAACCACTATTTCACGCAGATCCGACGGTTAACGAATTCGAACCGGCGAATCTCCCAAGACTGCGCAAATCTGTCCAAAGCTAAGTAAACCCTAAGCAATCTCCTCTTTCTCTCAATTGTACCTCTTTTCTCTCTAAACTCAAAAAACGTTTTACACCCATAAAACCTTATTTATTGAGTATGCTAGTAGGCCTAACCAACTTGGTCCAATGTCCAACAAGTCCATATAACCGATAAAAGAAAAACCCGACAATTATATGACAATCCCAACTAGTAGGGAAATCCCAGATCCAACAAACCCCTCACTACTATGTTGAGGTTTCCATCATACCTGCAATCTCGCAGTAAGTATCATGTTTAGTTTTGGGCAAACTATTTATCATCATTTCAGCACCATTAAAATGAGTATGGACTTTTTCAATGTTTTCAATGTTGAACAGTGTGGATTCTTACGCAACACGAATCCAATGGTATCTCACATCAATGTGTTTTGTCTTTGAATGAAAACTTGAATTCTTTGAAAGATGTATAGCACTCTAACTATCACACAAAATCACATACCGCTCTTGTCAGTGGCAGCATCTTTTTTGAAGCTTCAGTGGCAGCAATGAACTTTGTGACAGGTCCTGAATTGGACTCTCACACCCTCAGCGAATCGAATTGAAACATGTCATGATGCGGAATCTCATGACCTGAGTGTGGAATCAAATTGAAGGAAACATGAAATTGAATTTGTAATTGAAATTGAAAGAACCGATAAACAACAAAATGCGCAACTGTTTAAGATTTCATTGATAGTGGTTACAGGTTTTGGATCGAGCTTGTTACAACCGACATTCAAGCTCGACGGAACCTCTTTGAGAGAGTTCCGGGTTCAAAGACAACAAACTGATAACAACCTATCACACTATTTATAGACAAAATCTAAAACACTACGAACTAATTATTACAACATGTCTACATCTTAATTTCATCTCGGGAAGTTCACTTTTATTCGGAATCAAAGTCTTCAGCCTCCGAGTTGATATCTTCAATGTTGACTTGTTGACTTAACTTATTCTTCAGTTTATTTTCAGTTCGGAGAAACTTCATTTAGTTCAGAGTATCTGAACTAAATTGTTCCCCGAACTGAAAACTTCACTTCGGATTATTCCTGATTTCAGTTCGGACCCTCCCCGAACTGAAATCATTTTTATTCCAACTCCAGCTTCAGACTCCATAGCTTCATCCATTCAATTTCTTGGCCCAACAATCGTCCCCTTGGATGATGTTATCAGTCTGATCTCTTCATAACTTAACGTTCCTCTATGTTTGGCTTCCTCCAATCATCTTTTTTGTATCCTGAACAAATTCTGGAGGAATAGATGCAATGTCACATGTTCTTTAGGTGCTTTACAATCAGATACTCCATGGTAAGTATCTGATCAACAGCTGAAATCACTTGAGTGATTTGCCGTTAATTTATTATCAAACGAGCTCCACCACATCACACCTTTTTCTCAAATTGATGACGTGCGTTAGAGCTCCGTTCTACTTCAATCACACCCCTTTCTCAAATCGATAACTCGTGTTTTCGCTCCCTTCACCAACAGTCTTTGAACTGATATGTGTAACACCAGATCCACCCTGAACACCTTGAAATCTTCACAGATCTTTCAATACATATCTTCAATTTCACTTTGGACTTCTTCAATTTCTCTTCGGACTCCTTCGATTCACTAATAGTTTGACCTAATTTTCGAATTAAGTCAAATTGATGAACCAGACTCAAATGAATTTAATCAATTGATTTGTCTGGCTCTGATACCAATTGACAGGTCCTGAATTTGGACTCTCGCACACTAAGCGAATCGAATTGAAACAGGTCATGATGCGGAATCTCATGACTTGAGTTTGGAATCAAAATGAAGGAAACATGAAATCGAATTTGTAATTGGAATTGAAAGAACTGATAAAACAAAAAAATGAGCAACTGTTTAAGATTTCATTGATAGTGGTTATAGGTTTTGGATCGAGCTTGTTACAACCGACATTCAAGCTCGACGGAACCTCTTTGAGAGAGTTCCGGGTCCAAAGACAACAAACTAATAACAACCTATCACACTATTTATAGACAAAATCTAAAACACTACGAACTAATTATTACAACATGTCTACATCTTAATTTCATCTCGGGGAGTTCACTTTAATTCGGAATCAAAGTCTTCAGCCTCCGAGTTGATATTTTCAATGTTGACTTGATGACTTAACTTATTCTTCAGTTTATTTTCAGTTCGGAGGAACTTCAATTAGTTCAGAGTATCTGAACTAAATTGTTCCCCGAACTGAAAACTTCACTTCGGATTATTCCTTATTTCAGTTCGGACCCTCTCCGAACTGAAATCATCTTTATCCCAACTCCAGCTTCAGACTCCATAGCTTCATCCATTCAAATTTTTGGCCCAACACTCTGCCTCGGTTGTATAAAATGAGATACACTTTTTTTGCCATGACATCCATGAAACAACTCCCCCTCCAAATGTAACCAAGTAACCTGATATGGACTTCCTTAAATAAATGCCTCGTTCCATATCTGCATCGGTAAAAACTTCTAGAACAGGCTTGTCATTACCATAACAAATACACATCTTGGAGGTTCCTTTAAGATATCTAAAAATCCATTTAACAGCTTCCCAATGTTCTTTACCTAGATTTGAGAGATATCCACTCATTGCCAACCGCATGAGCTAAGTCTGGTCTCGTAGACACCATTGCATACATAAGGCTACCAACGACAGAAGCATACGGAACTCGTTTTTCTCTTGCACTAGAGAGACACTCTTTTGAGCTTAACTTGAAGTGATTAGCAAGTGGAGTTCCAACTGACTTCGCCTTGTTCATCTTGAACCTTTCAAGGACCTTCTCGATATATTTCTCTATGAGGTGCACTTACTATGTTCCGATTATATTGAATGTATGTGATGTACTATTTTATTATACGATGTGATGACTGTTTTCTACTACTTTAAAATGCATTAGTTACACAATATTTCTTTACTGATTTGAATATTGAGATTACTTACTTTTACTACTACTCGATGTACTCGCTCAACTTTATGTTGACATTTTCAGCTTTACTTTCAGGTAATGAGCAGGCGTAGCACTTGGATGTAGGATTCGGACTCTAGATGACCTCAAGATATCTTTTGCATTTGTGAACGTTATTAATTATACATTTGATTTACATTTCGGGTTTGCACGCCCAAGTATTCTTTCATTCGTCGATGTTTACATTTGAATATTCTTCTTGTAGTGTTTAACGATTTCCGTGTACTAAGGTTATACCTTGAGTATGGCAACGTCATAACAATACTTTATTTATTTATTTATATAGATTATATTCTTTATATTACTGTTGTGTTATGACGGTCGCCAATCAGTTGCACCCTGCGTTTCCGCCAATGGCAGGGTGTGACACGCATGTATCGCGATACGTTTGTTGAATGGATTGAATTTTCGACGTTAATGGAATTATGTGTCAACGGTCATGTTCATATCTCGTTTTTTACATTGGAGTGTCATGTAAGTTTGTTAATATATTATTTATTTGATATTAGGCATAATTATTAATTAACTTTATCATATTTTATTTTCTTAATTCTAGGCATTTTTACATGTTGTCATGTCATAGACCTACCGGAACCAAAACTGCTTTCTTCAATCCTTATATGGTCACCTTAAACTATTGCTTATATGAAAGGGAGAATGTCAAATCACACATAAAAGATATATGCGAATATCACAATGGGCGAACCTTTTTTCTTGCACCTTATTTTGCGTGGTAATAATATAGCTTTTTGTTTTCCATTTTAGGTGTTTTCGTTTGTTTTAATACTAAATTTGTTTAAACTTTTTGTATAGTAAACATTGGAGTCTATTTATTATTTGGCCGCGTGCGAGAAAAGCTTACATTTTAGACTTATTGATGAATCAAAAACCCGAAGATAATTACGAGTTTTCGAAAGTACTTGAAGACACTTTTAAAGAAAAATTTGCTTGGAGAATGGTTATTTTTCAATACTTCATCGATAACATAATGTTTCCTTTTTTTATTTTTCAATCCATGCTTTCATTACATATCTTTATTTATTTATTATTTATTAAACCTGCACCTGTTGGATTTAGCTTCTTAATCCTACGGAATTCTTTGAGGACATTATCATTGAGCATGAGTAAGACATGTACTCGTTGCAGTTTAATCTATAATTATGTCCACTTCAATAGTCATCGTGTAAAGTGTGTTGACCAGGTATATTGAATGCACATCATCAGCGATGCAGGCCCTGGTTTTGTTCAACAGGTTTTATCCCGAACATAGAGGGAAAGAGATAGAAACCTTCCTATCGGCTGCAGGTGGATACCTGGAGAAAATGCAGAAGCTAGACGGTTCATGGTTTAGTTCTGGACATCATATTTTTAAACGGTTTAAATAACATAATCACTAATATTACGAACTAAAGACCAATGGGATTTAGGTTTGGAGAGTGGGTGTGTGTTTTATATATAGTACTTGGTGGGCTCTTGGAGGTTTTGACATCAATAGGAAATAAGTATGAAAATTCGCATGTTACACGTAAAGCTGTCGATTTTCTACTGAAAATACACCGTAAAGATGATGGTTGGGGAGAAAGCTACCGATCCTGTTCTGAGAAGGTAATATAAGACCACTGATATGCCTAAAATAATCGATATTTCGTAGTCATATTTCTCATATTTATTCTCGTTTTCTGCAACTTTTGTTATGATTTGGTATATTTTCAGTTATAATTGCAGATTCGAGTTACATTTGGATAATGGAGCGAAAAGGAGCTAAAACCGGCTTGAAACGGAGACAAACGAGCAAAAAAATGTGAAGACTGAGAAACAGCCGACGGCTGAATAATTTTAGTCGGCGGCTGAATTAAAATTTCACCATTTGTTCAAAACGTGCCGCGGAAGCAACTTTTCCACCCGCGCATTCCAGCCGCCGGCTGAATTCAGCCAGCCGCCGGCTAAATAGGGCGGTTCAGATATCTATAAATAAGGCTTCTAGGGTTCGGATTTTAATCATCTTATTCATTATTTTCAACCTACACCCGACCTGGAAAGCTGCAAGGAGAGTCCTAGAAGCATTGAATCACGTTGGAAGCTTTGGCTAATCATCTTTAACCATCTTTGAAGTTAGCTACTTTTGGTTTGAACTTTTTATGCATTATTCTCTTGATACAATGTTTTGTTTTAAGAATTCTTTTGTTAATTTGTTACAATCCAACATGAGCTAAACTCATTAAGCGATTGCTTGGATTGTTGAACCTGGATTATGTTTAATTAAGTTTTTGTTTGAACTAACTGGTTTTTCCTTTATTATTTACGTTTAATCGCGATCCATGTTTATTCAAAGTTATTAAATTTACTACTTAGCGTGATTGATAGATCTATAACATAACTAGTGTTCTTATAAGTTTATCAGTTATTTACGATTATATGATTTATTAGATAATTGTAGCTTGAGACTTAATTGAGATAGGCTAAGATATTAGTAATTTAGTGAATTGAATGAACATGACAATTATATCAAAATTGAATAATTGAGACTTTTGTTAATTCGTAGTCGACAGATTAAATTGTAAATAATAGTGAACTTAAAGCACAATTTAGAGTGGATAATCTAAGATAGCTCTTGATGTACGATTAATCGTATGATCTTTCTCTAAAATTGTAGGATTAGATAACTCTAGCGGGAAATCTAGTTATTATAGGAATCACAGTTAAACCAATCAAACATATACTTATTAATCATGATCCAGGTGAAACGTAATTCCAAGTAATCGTTGCTTTTTAATATTGATTAAATCTCAAAGTCTTTCGAAACAGTTTTTCATCCGCAAATCCACTTAGTTAATTAAATTGCTATTTTACTTTAGTTATTTGTTTTCTGAAATATGTTCTCACAGAACTAAAACGCCCCCCATATTTACTTACTTTATTTAGTTTAATTATATAATTTGAGATAACGGATATAAATACACGTTACCTGAGTTCGATCCGGACTTACTAGTTCTATGTTATCGTACGATCAGGTACACTTCCTATATTGTGTGTTAATCTACGTTGGTAAAAATCCTTTTCTAAACTTTAATTAATTTTATGTTATAAAATACACATCAACAACTTATCGTTGATAAATGGATAAGTGTCTTGAAATGTGTAACGTACTCCAGTATATTGTATATATCCAGCTTAAAACTGTAAGATTTAGCTCAAATTGACCGGCATTCTTCTCAATGGTTACTTTATAAACAGATATGTCCCTTTAGAAGGAGAACAGTCTAACTTGGTACATACTTCTTGGGCTATGATGGGGCTGATTCGTCTTAAGCAGGTCGGTTTCTTATCTGGAAACTTTATTATATTATATTTTTACGTGACCATATTTATTACTGTACAGGCAGAAAGAGACCCGACTCCTTTACATAGAGCAGCGAAGTTATTGATCAATTCCCAGATGCCAAATGGTGATTTTCCGCAACAGGTAACGCATCTCTGATCGGCAAATTAATATAATTTTAAACAAACAAGGCCAGTTACCACAGAATAACTACTTAATGCAGGAGGCAGTTGGAGCATTCAAGAAGAACTGTACTCTACACTATGCACTGTATCGGGATATTTCCCAATTTGGCTTTAGCTGATTACCGTAACCAGTTCCTGCTGCAACCCACACACATTTAACTATCTAAGCTAGCACAGCACCTTTGTTACATTTTTATGTATTATTTTCATGTAAACTAATACCGATTTTCAAAATTTCTTTATGTTGGCTTAAAATCTCACGCTACAAATGACCAAAAGTGTGGGTTAAAACAGAGTACATATTGAAGGATGCAAAAGCAAAATACGGTTAACACTTGAACCACTATCAAATTCAGCATTTCCAACAACCATTGAATCAGTACAAAAGACCCAAGATAACAAAACCATTTCAACAAAAAAAACGTGTTTTTATCAATCAACAAATCACTAGGATCGATTTTCATGCTTTTAGTATTGTACAAACCACTGAACTGCTAAGGTTGTTTAGTCTACCATCAATGCACGGAAACGATTAGGAATTTAAACTTTTACAACAGTTTTTTTTTTTTCCGAAAAGACATGATGGATGTCTAAAAAAATTAAGTATACAAGTACCTCATGCAAAAAAGTGCAGAAATATTAACTTCTCTTTGGAGGCAAGAGAAAAAATAACACGTTAACAACTAAAAGAGCTACTATATTACTTTCGAGCTTTTACCTCCAATGATATGGGAACAAGTTTGTGTATATATTGTTCCAAACATAATCAGGTTTTTCTAGTATTTGAAGAAAGATGACCCATTTGTTCTGTGAGCTGGTTTACCTGGGATCTAGAATGCTCGGTTTCTGATGGCTTGCTTTCATTTTCATTAATGATATCATCCGTGGGTACCAAGTCCATTTCATCAGTCGTATCAACCTCCGGACTTTGGCCAAGAAATTGCTCCCATGACGGATCATATGCGTTAAGATACTTCTCCATCTCTGTCAGCAAATTACTATCCCATTCTATATCTGCATCAGGCGAAAAACTCCCAATATCTAATGGAATATCTAACGGAATATCTACTGGAAGTTTCTCATCAACCAAATTCGTGTCCAAAAGTGCCTGATTCTGTGTAGCGTCTGGCATCATTTCTTGCAATTGTGAGAGGTCAGATATACCAGGCAATTCTTGACCATCAACTAGTGGCGCGACTTCAGAATTTGCTTCTAAAGGTTCAGAAAGAACCCCAGTGACTGCTGGTAAATACGATTGAATAGAACCTGGTGGAGTGACATCCTGAAGAGTAAGTCCAGAGCTAAAAGTACCCAAACGAGGTGCATTGTTATCGAGTTTCATGATCTGTTTAAGCATTGAATGTGCTGCATCGTTCATCATGGGATGGTACTTTACGATCTGTCCATCAAGAGAAGGAACAGAAGAATTGTCTTTTGACATAACAGCTTCTTCTTTATACCTACGTTTCTTGTTGCCTTCTGTTATGAGTCGGGTGCTCTCGTTTTGCTGTTGAACAAAGTGAGCTAAAAATCCAGGACTGTTAACTGCTTTTGCTAAAAATGACATCATCTGTTGCTGTCTTTGTTCCATTCCCTGGAGACGTTGCACCATTGATTGCATTTGATTGTCGGTTGTTTGTTGTTGCTGTCTCAGTCTGACAAGTTCTTGCATCAAAACATTTTTGTCTCTTTTTAGTCTCTCGACTTCCTCCTCTAGACCAAATTTTCCAACTTCAACACATGCAGCCATATTAGAGGAGTTTTGTTGATGAGGTTGTTGAGGCGGTTGGTTGTGTCCAGAAGTTGGTTTTCGGCGAACAATACTTTTAAGCAAGTGCTTTTGACCTCGTAGAAATCCCTCATTTGCAAACTCCCAGCGATCAGGATCGACTTTTCTAAATCCCTGTATATTAACACCTCAAACAATAGAAGCGGAACATATTAATAACTGAATCAAAATGATATTTTGCGACATCAAAAACAAAAATAAAGAGAGCAGAAACCATATATTGCACTCCCGTCAATTAAACGAGAGCTATAACTTCAAAGCTGCATACTAGTTCAAAACGATTAACACAGAAGTCCTTAGTATAAACAATAATACAAAAAAAGGCAAGTGCTAGACTGTGTGAACATAGATATTGTCGTATTGAATTTAAGCTAAATTAAATGATATGAAAGTTAACAAAAATACATACTAGACGAAATAAACATATTTGTAGTTTAACATTCTAAACCTGTTTGTCGTTGGATTTCGACATGTTTTAGAAGCATTGGAACAAAACTGCCTATGGCTATCCATTATAGTAGGATTTGGTAAAAGAATCTAAAGATATCTGAGACTAAAGTTCATTTTACCAACTGTTTACCTGTCTCGTTCTAGTAATGTAAGAATGTCTGCAAACTGAAGTCAACATGGAACAACGAACTAATTGTTTCTCTGGAACAGGATAACATTAACAAATACTTCTAAGAATGTAGTCATTTTTCAAGTAACGAGAAGACTGAAATGCTAATTAGTTTAAATAAATGGATCAGGGGATAAGAAACAGCAGGGTTACAACATTGCACAGGATCAATTAAAAATGCCGGCCAGAGCAGAACTTGAATAAGACCAAAAAAGAGCAAAAGGGGATATACGAAGGTTAACATTGTTAATAATGTTTCTTTCTACTTTCACATGTTTAAATTTGTTGTTCGCTGACTTTTTCCAAATATCATTAGCGGTTACTACTTACTTATATCATAATCTTCTCTTCCTAACTTCTTCATGTTCTCCAATTATCACAACAGCAAGTGAGACCCTAACAAGATATCTATGTAAGTTCAAGTTATAGTCTTATAAGAATCCAGGATCTCCCCCATCCAAGGAAGGTAATTAAAGGAATTGTACATATCGGTATCTTAAATGCTATAAAATCACTAAATGAATGACTCGCATAAATTGCATCATATATATGTGATTTCAACAAACATAAGGTAATACAATAGTATGCCTTTTCAGTTGCCAACAACGGTATAGAAAAAGATAGAGAAAGCCCTATTCTGACCAGAAATTGACAATCCCGGTTATCATCCATCCACAGATAAAGCAACCAACAAGGTTTACCAAGTCGCCAACATGTGTGTCATACAAGCAGTAGCATTAAGACTCCACAACAACATAATATACAAACATGATATATCAATTTGAATAACACATTGTGGGTTTCGCATTTCATAAGTTGTCTTTCCTAAGACCTCATATCATTAGGAAGAGCTTGTAATATTAGCATGGTATGTAATTGCAAACTAGAAAAATACACATTGCCTATTTTTCTCTACATAGTGATAGTCATTTTGATTTTCTGGTGGTTTACTACTTTACTCTGTACAAGATTTTGACATCCGTTAACATTTCCGGTGAGAGCATATACTACTACAAAAAGATATTTAATGATTGTCAGAATTAACAGTCACAATCCTCTTTTTTGTGGGTACACTCGAAATTACTCAATAAAAAATTTTGACAGCCCTACACATTTCCGGTGAGACCATATACAATTAAAACAGTAAATCCGAATGAGTGTCATTATCTGAAGGTAATGCTATCTTTATAGTTATGCAGATACATATCATGCTAAGACAACTGTTTCTTTCTAATGCACAAGACTTCAGAATATATAACTTAGGAAGTAAAAAACTATTTGTAATTCAAAACTGATATTTCTCGTTTGCAGAATCATATATCTAGGCATCTAAATCACATTGTGTCAACGCCTATTAATCAAAAACAATGCCTCACTTGACATTTACATTGTTTTATTCACCTATGAATCTTCCTAAACCTCAATCATCATATATATCATCCAAACAAGGAGGAAGTAAGAAAACACGAAACAGAGAAGTTATCACGAATTTCACCTGTCGTTTCGATTACTACACGTACTTTACCTTTTATTGCCCTAAAATCAACATATAGGTAGCTAAATCACGTAGTCATTTAGATTGTTTCATTGACGGATGAATTAGATTACTCTAATCATAATGTATATAACTTACATTTCGATAACTTAATCAAACATAAGTAACTATAACAAACAAATCATTAAATATAATCGATTAAGCGTAGATTAAAAACAGAATAAAGACATACATAAGTATTAAGCTGGCGAACGAAGCTGGAGAAATTATTATGCTTAAAATACTTAGGCAAAAGATCTCTAGCGAACTCCGGGGGGTCCCACACAACAAAGCTATTATTACTACTACTCCAGGAAACAACTTTATCAGTAGCAGGATCATCAACCATATCATAAGTTTTCACTAGAAACGGCGGTGGAGAATTCAGAGTCGGCATCGGCGGCGGTGGAACAACGGCGGTGGTAGCGTCTGGTGGAGATGCGGTGGTGGTATTAGATTCCATTGATTGATTGATTGATTGAAACCCTAGTTTGAAGGTTTTGGTGTGGAAATGATGGTGTGTGATTAGATGGGGACATCAGTTGGAGGGGGAAAGAGGGACATCTTGAGATTTTTTATAATATCTTCCTTAGTTCTAGATACAGCTTAGTGAAATAAAAAAAAAAATAAAAAAAAAAAATTGAATTAAGATGTAGAGTACGGATGGTTCGATTTAGTTCGTATCGATTTCTGTTTAAAATTTGAAATTAAATTAAAATATTTGGTTTTTAGAACTTAGAAACTGTTTGATTTAACTTTGTGTTGGTTCAATCTTATGGGTTTTTTGGAATTAGGTTCGTTTTAATTGGTTTTTATATTTTAACTAGTTTGACTTAATAATTAATATTTTATTTATTAGATGATGAGTTAATTACATGTGTCGTCTCTATGGTTTGCACCATTTTCACCACTTGTCCCTATAACTTTTTTATTACACCACTCGTCCCTAAGTTTGACCCGAGAATCCCTATTTTGGATGTGACGTTAAATGTGCCGTTAAGTCATCCCATTTGGGTCACACGTGAGGGTATTTTAGTCATTTTACATTTCTCTCTCCCATTTTAATGTCTACATCTCCAAAATTCCAAAACCCCAAAATAATTTCTCAAAATCAAACAAATTCATAAACTAGAAGAAGATTTGATTGAGTAGAATTAGATTCAAATCAACCCAAATTAATCAAAACCGCTCCATTTTCACATAAACCAAAACAACACAAATTAATCAAATCCACTCCATTTTCACCGGTTTCAGTTTCGGTTTTCGGGTTTCTTCCATTCCAGTAACAGAATCACCGACGAAGACGGTCTAATGTCCGGGTGCCTAGTCGACGGTGGTGGAATCCTCACCGGCGAAAAACTCATATCCTTGGTGAATTTGACAGCCTTGGTGAAGACTCTAAACTATCTTTAGTCAACCCAAAATTAATTAGGGTCGGGGTGTGGGTCTTTTTAAGCATCCTTATTGGGGTTCGGGTCAACCCGCATAGTTTTTTTTCTTTGTTTTACTCCGTTTAGTAATAAGCTTAACAATATTTTATACAACTCATTAATAAACTGATAAGTAAAAAATCGATCATTTCTTGAAATAAAAACCTTACATATGTTTCTTCTTAATTCCTACTCTTCGAAAACATACCCTTTTTTTTACGAAATACAACTTCGTATTAAAGATTATTTTATATATTAAATGGTTAGATCTTTTTTTATAAATGTTAGTAGGCAAATAAATATTTATAAAACTAATGTATACACCTCATAGTGCCCAAAATATGTTACAAATTATTTCTTTTTGGGTTATCATTTTTAGCACTTTTTGTATATAATGTCATTGCAACATTATATATTTTTCTATTTAATGTTCATTATAACTTTTGTAACATTATAAAATTTATTTGGTCGCTATTGTTGTGCCTCTTAAAAATTGCTTATTAGAAACTGTTTTGTTCATTAACCTAAGAACCAATAGCTACCTACTAATTTGAACAAAGTTTATTATACATTTTATTTTCATCCAACCCGAACCCGAATAGACCCGAACCCAAATAGACCCGAACCCAAAAACCCGAACCTTATTAGGGTCGAGTTGCGGATCATATTTTAAGTTTTAAAAACTCGATTAAATCCGACCAAAAACACCTCTACTTGGGAGTTCGGATACACTTTGAAAACCATACAGCCTCATGCCAATCTACTGGTCCCAAGCCTTGCTGACAGAAAAATTCGTTAAGTGACCATTTGTTTCCCTCCACCACATGCAATCCTTTTCTCCACATCCAATACTGGACCTGAGAATTAATCCAAACCTATATTTAATTTACATACCAAACAATTTTCTAAAACGATCTTATACTTCATATTCTTTTTTCTCATTAAACCTTATACCTATTATCATTTTAACTAATAAACCAAACACATTTAGTTTGAACTATTAAGACACGATGCCTCTGATTTGCATTGTGGTGTATGTTTTTGAGTTAAAAAAAATTACATATAAATCTATAATATATACTAAAATAGAAGTATATGTTTTTAAATTAATTTTAGACCTTTAAATCAAAATGATGATCTCATATAACATTATTATTTATTATTTTCATTTAAATTCTTATATTTTAAATAAAAGTTTAACCCTTCAACTTTAATATATAAGAATAGATTTTCAAATGTAATAATAAAAAGAAAGACACTTTTTTCTTTCTCTTTTTGTAATAAAATAAAACTAAATGAATGCATATAACCAACATACCGTTATATAGAATAAATTTTTCAATTTCCTGTTCTACGTTCTACGGTTTTTTAAATTTTTACATAGTCAACAAACAACTTTATATATAAATCATAGCTTACATAAATATTTTCTTTTCTTAATCCACATCAATACGAAGCTATAAATGAAGTTGAACTCAACCGCATGAGTATAAACAAAACTACATTATATTTAATAACACATCTTAATATATTTTTTAATAAAAAAACATATGTATAAACGAAAGGACATAATATTTGACAACATATTTAATGTTGCCTTACATGGTTAACGGATTTCTTTATAGGCAATGTTCTCTTTATTTTCTATATGTTATAATTGTATTATATTTGATGGGGTTCTTTACGTATACGTATTTAAAAGTGAACCTAAAAACAAATACACATAATCGAAGCAACAAATATTTGGTGTCACAGTTCATATTGACCTACATGTTAACGGTACACAGATATTCAGGGGGTGTTTGTTATAGCTTATAGAAGGGGCTTATTAGCTTATTAGCTTATGTAAGATAGATAAGCCCATTTTAAGTGTTTGTTTGAGCTTATTAGCTTAGGCTTATGAGCTTATGTAAGGGGGTTTTCATAAGCTCCTTTTGTGTGGCTTATTGGCTTATCAAACATTTTTACCTTGTCATAAGCTAATAAGCTCATAAGCTACCCCAAACACTTCATAAAAATTTAAAAGCTTATATTTCATAAGCCATAAGCTACTTATAAAACATAAGCCTAAGCCTAAAAAAATAAGCTTACACAAACACCCCCTCAATATAGTTATCCGCTCACTAGTTTATCTTATTAAAAGAAGATGTACACCCTGTCGTCTCCGTCACCTAATACCATGAAGTGAAATTGAAGGACGATTTAAGTAATTGGGAGTAAACCTCGGGGGTCTAATACGGTAAGTTCTAAACTCTATGTCTAAGTATAAAGTTTGAAAATTTGGTACGAAAACTAGAAAAGTGGTGAATTTGGCGGGAAATGAGTTCATCGGCGGTGGAGACAGAGTCGCCGGATCTAATCTGTGAGATCGATAATGTTCAAGGAATAGTCGACGCTCTGACTTCCGTCCGATGGAAACGTCATCAGGTTGATTTCAGGTTAATTTAGAAACCCTAGGGTTTATTAATCGATTTTGTTTATGAATTGAAGGATGCAGTTTTGGAATTAAGCGAACACGGTATCGTGTTGATTGTTGAAGATACTGGCTGTCTTCAAGCAAAAGTTTATTTACAACGAGAGGTATATATTGTTAGCCCGGGACTATGGGGGTGTTTGTTTGGGCTTATATAAACGGCTTATGGCTTATTTCCATTTCGGCTTATGTAACTAATTATATAATAAACAGTAATAGGCCCATAAACGGTTACATAAGTCGAAAAATCCGGACTTACGAAACATAAGCCGAAATGTTAATAAGCCATAAGGTCCTTATATAAGCCCAAACAAACACCCCCTATGTTACGCATAATAGTCTTTCATTTAGGGGTGGTTAAGCGGTTATTTAAATGAATAGGTAGTTATTTAAATGTTTAAAATTCAAGTAATTACGCATTTAATTTAGGTTATGGTTAACAAACTCCTTATCTTTTTTTGGTACAATATATTTAAGGGTGTTTGGATATATTTAACATTGGCCCGGATGATATGTTTAACAAATCCCTAAAAGTAACTGATTTAGTTAATAAAAAATGAAAATAATGTTGGTTATTAATTAATTAAACAAATTTAAGACGTTTTTGTGGTTTTTTATTGTGTAGCTTTTTGTTCGGTATGAGTATAGTGCACATGGACGGCCTAGGTTTGGAGTAAGCTTGGGTTTGTTTGTGGATTGTCTCAACACATTTTGTATTTCTGGACACTCGAGTACAATTCAGTTCCAGTATCCGGGGCCTGATATGCAGCTTCTTCTCAAGTACTATCCTTTTTTTCTTGATTTTCTTTTTCATGTATTAGATTTTAGTTTTAGAGAAATTAAATTAAAGACATATTGATCGTATTTTATGTTGTTGTATTACTCTCGGGATACATGATCTTTATGCAAGTTGGTTTCTACATAATATACTTTTTGACCTCATGACATTCACATCTCCCGCTTCATGTGTCTGTCTGGACTATAAACACCTAACGGAACCTGAAAGTTTATGTATGATGAACCATGTTTGCTTTACGACCTTACGGAGTTGTGACGCTCCTTATTAGTTCTGAATGAGATAACTAAAGTTATGATTCCACATTTGACAAGAAAGAAAATCAGTGAAATATTTTTGAAAACCGCGCCAGAAGTCGTGAGTATAAGAATTTACAATCACAGTATTTAAAATTTCAGAAATAACAAAAGCCTTTCATTTTTCTCTTTCCGTGTTGTTAATTTTTATGTTCCAACATCTATGGATCCGAGAATAATAATTTCTTTTTTTGATATTTTGTTACAGATCTACCGATTCATTAAGTACGTGTACTTATGCGGAGATCAGAACTAGAATCCCTGATACAATTTCGTGGGACTACAATTTTGAACCTGTAGGAAGCACTCCCATCAGTTTTACCGTTAAGGTACCTAATTTTATTTTATCCTGCATCATTTTGTAACATTTCTGTTTTTACTGTTAAGGAATTAATTTCATGGTTTTCGTTTGAAGTCAGCAGCCTTGAAAGAAGCCATTGACGATCTGGAATGGCCAGGATCGAGTATCCAAATAACCCTGCAACCAACGCCTCCATCAGTTACTTTCAAAGGGGAAGGCCACGGTGACTTACAGATCGACTTTATGTATTATGCAAACATGGATCTCCTCGTTGCGTTCAGCTGTGATCAAATTGTGTCTCATAGGTATGTATTTCCCATCTTTTTCAACTCATTTTTGAATTCGTAACAACACTGATGAGAAAAAGATTGTTATTTGACAATGTGAATCCTTTTTGATAAGAAATGAGAAAATACTGGTTGCAAAGTTGGGGGTCTTGGCGGGTTGTAAAACGGGTCGGGTTGACATGGACAACTTTTTTTCCAGTATTTTTAGTATTTTTAAAAGTGTTTTGTCTGTCGAAATGATTACAAAAACATATTATTAATAATAACCTAATCTATTGAATAACACGATTTAAATGTGTTTGACATTAAAAATACACTTTTGTCGACTTTCGGCCCTTTTGGCATATTTCCTTTTAGCTCAATTTATTAAATTTACCCTTTCTGCCCATTATAAAAAAAAACCTGAATTGACCCATTTGGAAAAACTGGGTCGAGATTCTCACCTATACGTCATAAAAATCATGTTTCCGGTTTAAGATAAAGGGTTTGGCGGTTCACATCCACAATATAGCATAGAATTTCTTAACAAAATGTAGGAGAATTCGAGTTGCTCGGTTTTAAAAGCAAGCTTGTAGTTCCATGATTTCTGTTACCACAATTTTGACGTATATAACTTGTCTCATATTGCAGGTACAAGTACAAGTTTCTTCGTGCAACAACTTCCAACATACCAAGCAGTGTTATCAAAGATAACAGAGGAAGCAAGCTGACAATCGGGAGAGGTGGGATGTTAAAAGTCCAACACTTGGTATCAGTTGCAAGGCCATCTATTAGTCACCCGCATATAGACTCTGCTGGGTATCAGCCACCTAGTCGCATTGCTTATATCGAGTTCTTTGTTAAGCCACAGGTGGAGGAAGACAATGCATACGATTCCTAGGAGACTAACTACAGTTGTGTTGTCTTGTTAAATTCATGTACAAGAAAACAAAGATTTAAATTTTGGTTCGAAAAATCATAGTTATGTGTATCTTTGAATGAATGATCATCGATTTTAGTAGTTGCTATATGTTAACTTTGTTTACATTTCCAACTGTGCAGTCTCACAGTATCCAAACAGGTACATATTCTACTTAAATATCGATTTTCAAACAAAATTGTCATTTTCTCATCGGTTTTTGCATTTTCTCATGAGATTTTTGTTTTTACGTCAAGTTATTGCTAGTTTCTTATGTTAAAACTAACACCAAAAGGCAAATTTTCTATTTTATATTTTTTTTATATTTTTATCTGCTTTATTATTTTTCGCCTTCAAATATATCACGAACCAATTTTCTTCTTCATGTTGTCTGGAAGCTTTCATCGTCGATTTATATACCTACAAACTACTATTATTTTCAAGAATATCAAATAAACAATTATTTTGAACATCAAATAACCAAATCTTAAAATTTAACACAGAACACCTGCAAACACAAATTCAAGATCAAACCAAGAAAATTGACAATTTTTAACGCAAATGACGGAGCACCGTTGTGGCAGTTGATGAAGCCGGACGAAAACTGTTGAATAAGTATCGATGGCCCCAACGACAATCGAAGAGGCACCGGGGGCCGCAGTCGGACCACAATTTAAAAGATGGCGGCATACGAAATCGGTTCAAGTGACTATGTTTGTTGCTGCTTGTGTGATCAAAAGATCGTTAAACGCATGAATGAGGATGTCTAAGTGGATTCAACCTTGGATCTCCTGAATACACAGTGCAAACCTAATAAACTCTTAACGAGTCTTAGGTGATCAAGGTTGAAGATGATGGTATGTTCTTGTTATGAGCAGTATGAACAAGATAAGTGTGTGTGTGTGTGTGTGTGTGCGCGCGCGCTACTACATGTAAGAGCTCAGACAGTAGGGAAGACGATACCAAGAAGGTATTTATAACCAACGTCTCTCTAGGAGTTCCAACGTCTCACTATTTAATAATCATTATTCCACAATTGATGGTGGTCATAATGATCTAACGTTTATGTTATTTAAGC
The DNA here is from genome assembly GCA_910822075.1 of Senecio squalidus. NCBI lineage: Eukaryota > Viridiplantae > Streptophyta > Magnoliopsida > Asterales > Asteraceae > Senecio > Senecio squalidus. The sequence goes on from CAJVGC010000592.1 coordinate 7,872,095, forward strand.
CAAGTATAATGTCTCAACTCATTATTATGATGGGGTACATGAGTGAGTTAAGTACGTTCGGATCACATAGTCGGACTACGGAGCAAATACGAGTCTTTGGCAGCTGGGCAAAAGCCCTTGGCGGCCGGAATTGGTAGTTGGGCACAAGCCCTTAGGCATCCGGGCATCGTTGCCCTTGGCGTCCGGGTACAAATCCCTTAGCAGCCCGACTACACTTATCGTACCCAACATTACTACTATACAAAATAAAGTACATTGTCTTATTTCAGCATAAATTTAATAATCGTTATAAGAAACTATCAGAAGACCTAATTCGTATGTCTAAAAATCAATCATACATCCATGTTTAAGACATACTCGTGTCTGAACTACACATATAAATCCAAATATGTAACCAATACCACTTAATTGAAGGCATGTGGGTTTGGCTCATGACGTATCTAGATAATGGTAGACTAAAGACATGTTTGGTACTTAAGTTAAAGTATGATGTGAAAGTAGAATTTCTTCTCTTTTGAATCGGTTATCTTGTTTCCCCGATCTCAAATACCTCATGTTTCGATTTTCCAAATGAGTAAACTTGATCTCAAATACCTAATGTTGCGATTTGCCAAATGAGTAAACTTTCTCATATATGTAACCAGAAGGCTGCATTTAACAATACATTTTGCTAAGCCTCTTATGTCATGTCGTCAAATGATACAAGATGATAAAACGGAGAGTCAAAGTTTTGGAAAATCATATACAAATTAATCTTCTTTTAAGAGTAAAAACGTTGTGGTGCAAAGTCATATAATAGCGTATCTAAACTTTACCAAAGTCTAAACTTTATGCTATGTAACTTAATTAAATCTAAGAAAAAGAATGTAATTAGAACGAATATAAATATAACACCAATACAAAAACAAAACCTTTTATCTAAATCCATAACTTCCTCTAACAAATATTCACTCAACCAAAACACGCAAAATAAAGACAAAAATTTCAACAAGAAAGAACATACACAATGAAGGTGTATAACTTCTACGTAACCATAAAACCCAAACAAACATATGTTTGGTTGCTATCCGTCTGTATGTTGTCTGCAACCCTTTACGCTGAAGTGTTGTGATCCACGTGTGATCAACTTTCTACACAAATAACAGTAGTAGCTTTGACATGCCCAACAAAATATGTGATTGTTATTGTGACGCTGTCACCACAAACCAAACACACCAACATCATTACTATTCCTAAATTATAAACATGTTCACTAATAAGCATATAAGAGTAGTGGCACGAATGCCGACTCACCTTCGCATTCATTTGACGACATTGAGGACATGAATGACGACGATCAGGATAGAGTTGTGCTAGAACCTGCCCCTGTATTTGCCTCTGGTTCATTTGTTCCTCCCAGTTGGCAATTTCTTGTTGCGGGAAAAGTTCACAAGTTCCCTCCCTTCAATAAATAAAAATTACAAAGCCGGTTAGTATATGGGACCCCACACACAAAAATTAAGTAAATAAGCAATGGAACAAAAGAGTACCCGAAATGTTCATAACCGCTGATGGCCTTGTTACAACGATAGCAAAAATGCGTGCCACAGTTATTACACACCATTTTATTACAGCCTTCAGTTTTTGAAATTGCCATTTTACAAGACGGGCACTGCTTTGCATCGCGAAGTATCTCTCTCACGGAAATAAGTTCATTGATCATTTCTTTCTCACGCTGCCTTTGTTTATCTAACATTTGAGATGAACTTTGTCTCTCCTGCACCAAAACAATTACTTATGATAACGTTACTATGATGTCATTATATGGGTAAAAATGATTAAATGGGTAAACCAAGTTTCTGTAATGTTTCACTAAAGTCACTCAAACGTTTTTTTTTACAGCAGAAACCGCTCAAGTTTCATAATATTCGATTGTTGTGAAATATAATTATAAATGGTTAACCAAACCTAAATAGGACAGCTATTAATAGTAACGAAGTTTCATAATTGTACCATTTAGGTCACTCCGTTTTTGTAATTTCACAACAACTAAACAATATCGGAACCAAAGGACTTTCAGCCTAGAGGTATGTGAGTTGACCCACAACCACGAGGTTTCGGGTTCAAGTCTAATAAGAGACAAAAGTATGAATTATAATCTGAGAGGTTGTAAATACTCGCCTTTCTAAAAAAACTTAAAAAAAAAATTCAAACTTGAGTAGACTTTTTACTGTTTCAGTTAAAATCAGATTTAAGTGACTTTAAAGCTATCAGGCGACAATATCGTTATTAAATACCTGCAAGATACGGAGCCTCATCTCTGGTGAAATACACATGATTCCAACATGACGTTTATCCCTGCAAAGTGTGCAGAAACTATAGAAGCATTTAAAACATTGAGCATGTTGGTCTTCATCTTCAATACACGGTGTTTCACATCTTGGACAATAAACAACATCAGTCATTGACTCAAGTGACTTTTGTAACGTAAGTGCTTCCCATTTATCAAATTCTTCATCACCAAGTAATCGTTTTAAAAGACCTGGTGGAATCATCCCCCCACATTTTTGCGTAGGACACGAAAGCTTATTCACAGTACCATCTTGTATAAGCATAAGTTTTCATGCATTTTTCACAATAAAAATGCTGACACGGCAATCGTAAAAACTCACTACCGGGATATTCGCTAAAACAGATGCAACATTCTTGCAAGTTTTTAAGAAAGTCGTCAAGCCGTTTTTCATCATTATAACTTTTTAATGAAGGAATATCAACATCTGGTGAGACACATCCGGAAATTGCACGTGGGTCCGCGTGGTGTCTTACACCATAAGGAGCTAGACTTATTTCTTTATTAAATCCGAGATACGAAAGAGAAGAACCATGTAACCATTCAGCCCACGAGTATATAACTTCTTGCCCGTGTTGGTCTTTCCAAATTGAATCCAACATGGAACACAGACTTGAAATTTTCAAGGAATCCAACCATTGTACAGAGATTGTAAAATATGGAGGAAGATGTGTAGGGTATGATTTCGGTAATAAACAAGTCAATATAATTGGTGGAATATATTGGACTTGGAAAGAATAAGAAAAATCTTCGGAATTTGAATTTTTATCTGAATTTAATTTTGTAGAGATGGTTAGTTCTTCCGGAGCTTCAATGTAGATATGAATCTGCAACAGAACATATGATAAATTATGTTAGTATGACAAACTTTATAGCAAAATTGAGTCAGAATCACCTCAAAAAACACACTAAAGCACCTGAAAAGATCGCAGTCCATTTTGCTTGTCGAGGATTAAAATGTTCTCGCCATATATGGACTCCATAGCAAGTACCTACAATTAATTTTGACACCGAGATGTTTAAGTATAATTATTTTAACTGAACCCGATGAAATAAAAAAAAATCTTTCGAACACACAAAAACCTACAAAAAGATGGTAGACTTGATTAACTTATGGCACAAAATTCACAAATGGGCGAATGATATGACGATCTTATAGTAGGATATTTGAAATACATCCTCGAGCATATGAATACTTCATGTTTGGTTCATAAGCTTCCTTATTATTGAAGACAGTCTATATTCAGACTGATAGTCAAAAAACGAATTTAAACTATGAGCCAAACCGATCATATAAAACATACAAAGCAAAACAAATACTTGTAAATAATTCAAAACGAGTTATGTGTCTATGATTATGCAAATTCATGTATACCTAAACTATAGGATTTGTTACAACATTCTTTAACAGTTACTACACATATATGCACATACATAAATTGGTCTCATTTTCAAGATACATCACAGGATTCTCCGCTGTTCATTAGTCATTTTTCAGTTGATTTCATCGCTCTACATATTATTATAATTTTTTCGTTTGGTAGACTGTTGAGGTGTCCTATGGTCAGTCAATCTTTCATGGCCTACATCAGTTTCTTAAGCATTCTTAGACTTAACATTCAATCTAACCCTTTTCCGCGTATTTCCCACCACTAAGAAATAGTTCATAACTCTCAAACATTCATAACAAATCTTTGAACTTAACATCATGGCAACAAACATAATGCTAAAACAAGGAAGCTAAAAAAAAAGCAACAATTTTTTAATGAAAAAAACACAAACAAATTGCAAAAAAAGCATAAAAATTAAACCTCATCTTCCTGTAATTGATCATTATCTCTAATCAATTCCTCAGATAAATCGACTTCTTCTTCTTCACCAAAAATTCTCAATTTTTCCAGCTTTTTAACCACATCATCATCATCATCATCATATTCTTGATTTTCAAAATCATCTTTTCTTTCATCAAAATTCTTTTTTTCTTGTTCAAGATCATCAATTGGGTGAAGATTAACTAAACCCAGTTCAGATTTCGATCCAGAAGCTGAATTCTTTGACACCCACCTGGAATTATTAGGGTTTCTTGATTTAGGAATGAAATCTTGATGATGATGATTTGAAGAAGTTGAAGGTTGTGTTGATGAATTTTCATTTTGTGATTTTGATTTTGATCCTTTTCTGCCGCCTTTTGTCATATCTTTAATGGTCTGTTTTTTGTGTTGATGGATCAACACTCAGACAAACAATGGTTTTATATAAAAGTAAGCCCCAAGCTGCACTTCAACTTATATATACGCTTCAACTTTGGGATAAAAATGGTTTCACGAATAAAAATGGTTTCACTTGTATATGTTTAATATATAATAAAATAGGGGTCCTTAAATGCCACATGGCGAAGTAAGGCCCGTTTGATGAGTTATCTTCTTTGATATCAGCCGTTAGATCAAATTGATGATGTCATCAAATATTATTTTCATTTTACACCCTTTTATCTCTCTTTTATTCAATCTTTACTAAAATAAAAAACATAATTATAATTTATTTATAGAATCGTTTAATTTGTACTACAATTACCTTATTATTATTCTAAAATCTCCTAATACAAAATATCAAAACATGTGTATAAAGATAAAAGTGTTTATGTTATTATAACTATAAACAATATGTATATAAACGTAAATGTATATATATGTATTATACGTACAACATTATTTTCTCATAATAAATTAAAATGCTACATAAACATAAATTTATGATTTAATTTTTATTTTTTTCCACGCTATCGCGGGACAATAATAGTATAATATATATATATATATATATATATATATATATATATATATATATATATATAGGGGTGGGATGTGTAAAAATGCAAAAATCGTAAAAGTGTGAGAAGCGAT
>CAJVGC010000592.1:7877427-7929927 GCA_910822075.1 Senecio squalidus
TAACGTTTTCGATTGTTTTATGTTTTTGTGTTTAACCGTCGATCCTTATTTACTTAAATTTTAATATGTTATCATAGTTGTTTATATATAATTTGTTTAATCAACATTCTAGGTATTCGGAAGGAATCTAGATAGATTAGATAAGTTTTATGAAGTAATCGGTCGGTCTATAATCGATTTAAAATTATTAAGATTCGGAAGGACTTAGTAATAACAACTTAGGTAATTAAATTTAAGTGAGTAGGTCTAAGTATTAAGATTCGGAAGGACTTGATAGTTAGAGGAGTTATTCGGAAGGAAACTCTATAAGGTTAAATCACTAAAAACAGGTTTGATACTTATTGCTTGATTATTAATATTTATTAACTGTATTCGGAAGGAACGGTGTAAGTAGAAATAATTAAAGTTAATAAAAGATTCGGAAGGACTTTTATTATATCTTAGAAGTTGAAACAACAATCGATCTCGTAAAATTAACAGAAAATAGGTGAAGTGTCAAACAAGTGTAATCTCTCTTTATTTGATTTAATAAATTACTTTTCGCTCGATTTTAATTAATCACTCTTTTTACTAATTGCTTGCAAATTTTAGTTACGATAAAAACCCCCAAATACTCTTAGTATTATTTATTCGAATATAAAAACAAATTCGTCCCTGCGAACGAACCTATACTTACTATTAAACTATATTACATACGAATAGGTCCACTGCCTATAAGTGTGTAATTGCGTGAAATAGTCGGTTAAATTTAAGACTCGATTTTACACATCAATTTGTCTTTGTAGGTTGTTAAGTAGTGTATAGATAAAATAAATCACAATAGGATTTTATTTATGTTTTATTTTCTTCGTTGTCACGTACCCAATAAGAGTAAAAGGTTTTATCTCGTGTTTTCTGAAAAACGAAAAGATTTTATCAGTTTAAAGAACAAAACACGTGTTTGGATAGTTTTCTCTCTGTAAGACAGGTTTACAGAGTTTAAAGGTCGGATCTCGAAGAGTTTAGCATTGCTGGGAAGTCAAAGACTCGAAGCTGATCTTCATGGAGCCGCGTTGCTTGATGATGAGGACTAGCTGCAAGAGAGATTCAAGAAACAACTCTCGATCTCACGATATCAAATCTTCGTTGAAGTTTAGCAAAAGAAATACAAGCTACATCAAAGGGGAAGTTTGTTGGAGCATAAATGCTTATGTTTGTAGTTTTTATTTAGCTTAGAACGTGTCGTGTAGTATGTATGTATTTAGATCGAATTGTAAAGTATCGGCGCGTTTATGTAACAGTTACACTACGTAACAGCAATTACGCCAGCGTAACTATCAGTTACGCAGCCTAATTGTTTGCCAATAGTTACGTTAGCGTAACTATTAGTTATGTAGCGTAACTAATTAGGTTTTGGGTCAAACCTATAAATAGCAATCATAAATGCAGCCATTAAGACGATCTCGAAACCCTACGAGTCACAGTTACGTTGGAAGTGTTCTTTCTTAGCGTAACTGTTCGTTTTCGAGTCTAAAGCCTTTGTAATCGAGAGTCTTGATATTATTCGTAGTTGTAATACATTACGTAAAGTCAATAATATCATTCATTCGATTATACTCACTGTTTCTTCACTATTTACATGCGTTTTATTGTTTCCGCCTTTAAAACGTTCTCGGGTTCAAAGAGGTCCGTGAAAGGGTGGCCAACATACACATTGCCACAATTTATATGATGTGAAAGTAGATTTTCTTTTCTTTGAGTGAGTTATCTTGTTTCCCCGATCTCAGTACCTCATGTTTCAATTTTCCAAATGAGTTAACTTTGATATGTAACCTGAAAGGCGGCATTTAAGCAATACAGTTTGCTAGGCACTAAATATGTGACTATCTAGTTCGGAAAAAGCCTCTTATGTCACATAATCGAATGATAAAATATGATAGAAATGAGAGTTGGAAAATCATATGAAAATAGATCTTCTTTTGAACAAAACCATTTGTCTAAATTTATAATATCCTCTAGATCTTCTTTTGAACAAAACCATTTGTCTAAATCTATAATATCCTCTAAAAAACATCCACTCAACCAACACAAACAAGATAATGACAAATATTCCAACAAGAAAGAATATACTCAATGAAGGTGTATAACTTCTATGAGACCATAAACTCCAAACAAACATACGTTTCGTTGCTATAGGGCTGTATGTTGTCTGCACCCCTTCGGACCATAGTGTTGAGACCCGCGTCTAACTATCTTTTTACACAAATAACAGTAGCCGGTTTTACATGCCCAACAACTCAAGTGATTGTTATTATCACGCTGTCACACCAAACCAAGTACACCAACATCATTAGTTTTTCTAAATTATAGGGATGAGCCTATCAGAGATTGGTTGAGTTCGGTTTTCTAGTTTTGTGGCCGGTTTTGGTTTGGTTCAGTTTGAAACCGTTCTTTTTTGAATTAAAACATTTCACGTGTAATTCACAGGTTAATAATCTTGTAATTAATATATAAATGACAAACCGAATATTTCAATATTTAGAATACCAAAAACCAAGGAGTTTCTTATTGCCTTAAGTAGTTTAATATGATTCGTTTTTGTTAATACAGTTATGGTATGGTTTTTCTGCTCACCCCTACTAAGTTATAATCACTAAAACGTATAACAGTAGTCTCATGAGACGGTGACTCACCTTCTCATTCATTTGACCACATTGAGGGCACAAATGACCACCATTAGCCAAGAATTGCTGCCTTTGTAATTGTCGTAATTGCCTCTCGACCATTTGTATCTGGTTCATTTGTCCCTCCCAGATAATAATTTCTTCTCGTGGGAAAAGTTCACAAGCTCCGTCCCTTCAACAAGTAATTACTAAGCTGATTAGTATATGGGATCCACGCACAAAAGTGTAATAATGAAGCAAATAAGAAATAAAACAAAAGATGACCTGAAATGTTCATAACCGCTAATGGCCTTGTTACATCGATAACAAAAATATGCGCCACAGTTTGTACACACCATTTTATTACAACCTCCGTTTTTTGAAATTGCTGTTTTACAAGATGGACATTGCTTTGAATCACGAAGTATCGCTCTTACACTAAGAAGCTCCTCGATCATTGCTTTTTCACGCTGCCTTTGTTCATCTTTTATTTGAGTTGAACCTTGTCTCTCCTGCACCAAAACAATATCATATTGTTTCTATGGGTTTTGCTAATGAGAGTCTTACGCGTTGTCACTAAGAAATACATATACATATATACTATGGTTGTAGTTTCACTAATGTACAAGTGATATTGATTTCTTAAATAAAGGAGTGGTCATTTTTATTAACGTGCAAATAATTATTTAAACACAATTCATAAGGCTGTCATTAACATTTCCCCTAAATAGCGCAGTTACGACTCTTTGTTACTATGTATTAACTACTACCCCTCCCCGCAGAATGACCTATTAAACTGAAACAAAGTTTCACAACATTGGAGCACTACTGAAACAAAAGTTGTTTTTATATACCTGCAAGATTTGTAGCTTCATTTCTGGTGTCATACACATGATTCCAACATGGCGTTTATCCATACAAAGTGTGCAGAAACTAAAGAAGCATTTGGAACATTGAGCATGTTGATCTACATCTTCAATGCACGGTGTTTCACATCTTGGACAATAAACCACATCGGACATTGAATCAAGTGACTTTTGTAACGTAAGTCTTTCCCATTTTTCAAATTCTTCATCACCAAGTAATTGTTTTAAAAGACCTGGCGGAATAATCCTCCCACATTTTGACGTAGGACACAAAAGCTTATTCACAGTGCCATCTTGTATAAGCACATTTGCATAAGTTTTCATGCATTTTTCACAATAAAAATGCTGGCATGGCAATCGTAAAAACTCACGACCAGGATATTCACCTAAACAGATGCAACATTCTTGCAAGTTTTTAAGAAATTCTTCATGCCGTTTTTCATCATTGTAACTTCTCAATGAAGGAACATCAACATCTGGTGAGACACATCCTGAAATCGCACGTGGGTCCCCGTGGTGTTTTACACCATATGGGCCAAGAATTATTTCTTTGTTAAATCCGAGATAACAAAGAGAAGAACTCTGTAGCCATTCAGCCCACGAGTAAATAACTTCTTGCCCGTGTTGGTCTTTCCAAATTGAATCCAACATGGAACACAGACTTGAAATTTTCAAGGAATCCAACCATTGTACAGAGATTGTAAAATATGGAGGAAGATGTGTAGGGTATGATTTCGGTAATAAACAAGTCAATACAATTGGTGGAATATATTGGACTTGGAAAGAATAAGAAAAATCTTCGGAGTTTTTATCTGCATTTAGTATTGTTGAGATGGTTAGTTCTTCAGGAGCTTCGATGTAGATATGAATCTGAAACAAAACATATGATAAAAGTTGTTAGTATCACATATTTCTTGGTTAATAAAATCAAAATCACCTAAAAACAAATACATAACCTGAAACGATCGCAGTCCATTTTGCTTGTCGAGAATGAAAATGTTGTCTCCATAAATGGATTCCATTGCCAGTACCTACACCGAATTTTTGACCCGGAGATGTGACGACACGACTTTAAAATATTATCGGGTAAGTATAAGCATGGTATCGAAACACTGTGAGGTCAGATAATAGTCTTTAAAGTTAATTGGTTCATAAGGTTCGTTTACTTTTCATGATTAAGAGACGGTCTTATTTACTGATGGTCGACTATGTTAATTGATTTAAACAAAAATTAATGAATAGAATTTACCTCATCTTCCTGTAATTGATCATTATCTCTAATCAATTCGTCCGACAAATCGACTTCTTCTTCTTCTTCACTAAATATTCTCAATTTTTCTAACCTTGAGACGATATCATGATCATGTTCTTCAACATATTCATCGAATTGATCGTTGTTTTCATCAATTGGTAGATTAAAATCCTTAGTGTGTTGTTGTTCCATACCCGAATTCTTCGACACGGGCCATATAGTACTTGTCATCGTTGACAGGAAACAATCTTTGTATTCTGTTATGTGGGCCCCAAGATCTATATTTAATGTTAGGGATTTGCAACTTGGCGTTCACGTATACGTGATAACCAAAGCAAAATTAATTTCCCTAGTCCTAAAGTCTCGTGCCACCTCGGTACACTTTTTTCTTTCTTTTCTTTTCTTTAATTGCACCATGGTTTGAAGTATTTTGCAACTTGGGGTTCACGTATACGATTTCAAGCTTTGATGGGATAGGGTATGCTCAAACAATTTTTCATTTTTAACTTTTCCTTTTTTAATAGCTTTTTCTTTTGTATTTTTTTTTTATCAAATTTTTATAATAGTGTGATCATCTTTTTATTTTGATGATCACTAATTTTTAAGCGCATGTTTTGATATAATTTTAAATATTTAGGTCTTTTAGATTATTTAATAAAGTAGTTACGTATTGTTTTCGCTTATTTGTTAGTTTTGAGCTTTTTAACTTATTGTTTTAGGGTTATTATATATTTTTTAATTAATCTATTTAATAAAGTAGTTATATATTGATTTCGATTGATTGTTAATTTTTTGTTTAATTTTTTCTTTTTTGGGTTATGTTTTTGTAATTTTTATAATTTTAGGTTGTTGCTTTTGTTTTTAGATTATCGATTAAAATATAACTTTTTAAACTCCTGTCAACAAGCGAGCATTCAAAACTCGTTTTGAACAAAACATAGTGTATATTTGCTACGTCAAAAATATTAAGACTAAAACGGTAATCTGGTTAAACCACCAAAACGGTTTATACAACAAACTTTATATTTTTTATTATAAAAATGGATAGCATAAAATATCTCTTAAAACATAAAATCTTAGTTGAAAATCGATCTTGATTATAGAATCGCAAAATCTATATCTGATCCGTTCATACTTTGTTTCAGTTCGAGAATAAAAAATGGTATAAATTAATTAACTTTGTTTATATAAACTAAAAGTCAATCCGTCTAACCAACTAAAGGCACTTAAATAATTATTTACTTAAATATATTACTTCAATCAACATATAGAATTAAAAATCTAACACTAAAAATCTATGTGAATTATATTTCACTGGTTTCCTCAAATTCAAACGTTATATATAATTTTGTTATACTGTTAGTAGTTTTATTAATGTGATTATAGCCTATTTGTTGGATCTTTCGATTTTAACGATTCCAATTTTGCTAAAAAAAAACGGTATTCATTAAGATATTGGTCTTTAGCATAATACTAGGTTAATAAATTAATAATCTAATAAATAAAGTATGTTTGCTATTTATTAGAAGGTTAATAATGATTTAAGAGAAAATCACCAAAATAATCACATGACAACTCAAAATTACCAAAATACTTACCAGATTCGCGACATTTTTCTCGCGCTAATTTTTGTCTTTTAGTTGTCGTCGCGAGATTAAAATTTATAGAAATAAGTGGTCACAAATTGGCGCGAGAAAAAATTGGCGCGAGATTAAAATTTCGCGAGGACGTGGCCAATTTGTGACCACTTATTTCTATAAATTTTAATCTCGCGACGACAACTAAAAGACAAAAATTGGCGCGAGAAAAATGTCGCGAATCAGGTGAGTATTTTGGTATTTGTGAGTTGTCAGGTGATTATATAGGTGTTTTTCTCATGATTTAATCTTCAAACTTATATATATTTATTGCTTTAATTCAATAACTTTTGAGAATGCATTTGACTTTTGATTTCAATATTTTATTGTTTTAGTTTATTTAACAATGTTTTTACCCTTAATATTTAACCGAATCATCATTTTATTTCTCTAAAACGTTATTAGACTGGTGTCTTAACCGCTCATTAATTAGTTATTTTTCAAATTAAAATAATTATACTTTTAATCCTTTACTTCAAATGTTGAAAAGATATCAAGGATATTTAATGTTAGAACTATGGAAATTTGATATGCGGCTTTAACTTATTTTCTTAGCCATAAGTTAGGCAAACCCCAAATTTCGAGTTACTTGCATATATTGTCGTTAATATTTGTTTAGATCGTATGTTTTATTTCCGGTGTTTTAAATTACATGTATCGTAATTGTGTGAAACCTTTATGCAGATATCGTCTCTAACATGAATTGTTTGTGCATTTAATGAAATTAATAAGTCCAGTTTCTTGACATAAACCAACTCTGACATAGATGATATTCACACAAAATATTTCCCACAATACAACATATACACTTTCGAAACCCTCAGTATGAAACTTATAATCTAAGTAAAACTCATGAACGATTTATGTAATCAACTCCCGTAATCAAATAAATTATGAGAGTTTAAGCAATTAAACTATAAGAGTTAATCCCATAAGTTGTCCCTAACGTTTACTCATATTCTAGGTTTCATTCATATAGTTTTGAAAGTGTATATATCGTCTTTCGGAAAAACCTTTTTTGTGAATTTCTTTCTTAAAAAAATGATTTATATAATTAACAAGTCTAAACCTTTATATAAACTGTCCCTATCAATATCTATACAGAAAAACATTTTTATATAACTACACTTCCAAAATTTTAAGGACGAAACTTTGCGTTTTGAAAAGAAATGTTTAAAAACTATGAGGGTGTTTATTTCGGCTTATATAATCGACTTATGAGATTATGTAATTTTTCATTAGCTTATATCCCCATTTATTCTACTTATGAGTTTATCAAATTGAAATTATAATCTATATTTACTTATAATAGAGAGTCGTCGGATAGCTAATGTTTGAGATATTCCAAATAGTGGAATGGTATGCATTTGAAACTCCTGACTCTTTAGTTGCCCTGTGTTTTAATTACCATAATGAGAGTTATAATGATACGTAAACTGTTCAGTTACCCTAAGTTAATAACACATTTGAAACTTCTGACTCTTTAGTTGCCCTGTGTTTTAATTACCATAATGTGAGGTATAATGATATTCCTGACTCTTTGGTTGCCATGTGTTTTAATTACCATAATGTGAGATATAATGATTTTTTAGACTGTTTAGTTACCCTAAGTTAATAACACGAAACTCCTGACTCTTTGGTTGCCCTGTGTTTTAATTACCATAATGTGAGGTATAATGATATTTAAACTGTTCAGTTACCCTAAGTTAATAACACATTTGAAACGCCTGACTCTTTGGTTGCCATGTGTTTTAATTATCATAATGTAAGGTATAATGGTGGTTTTGTGTTTTTCTATATAAGTTCTTTTGCATTAACAAACCACATAACCACGTACAATTATGTCTCTTTCGAAAAACATGTCTCACTCCAAGATTGGCGCCCTTGACCCAACTAGAGAAGATTGGGTTGTTCATGTAAGTATTTGTAGAATGTGGGAGGCAGTAAATACGAAATTCGGTGATGTCTTACTTGGGTTGGAGATGGTTATAACTGATGATGAGGTAATTTCTAATTTGTTTGAAAATTTGAAAAGCCGGAAAAAGGGTACGCCACGAAAACAGTTAATATACAATAATTCCTACCATGTTTTTTATGTACAACGATGGAAACCTTTTATATATTATTATAAATGTGTAACTGACCATGTTTTCACTATTTTGGCAACAGTTGGTCGTCATGTTTTCACTGTTTTGGCAACAGTTGATCGGCTATATACTCAATCCGGTTGGTGCTACAAGAGTTGTGGAGATTGCAACAAAGAGTTAGTTATAAACGATGGTTTGTTTTTTGTGATCTTTTCAATGACTTTTGCAAGTACCCTATGATAAGGTTGGTTTTTTGAGTTGTTTTATGTAGAGACTATGGTATTAACCTACCCAATTATTGCCTTTTGTAATGTCTGTTTTCGTTGTTGCAGGTATAGGGTCCATGTGCATGTTGTTGATTAGACAAGTGATACAACATGTTATATTCTTTCTATACCTTACTTGAAAATATGCAGCAGTTTGCTGAATTATATATGTATCTAATCTAATATCTAATACTGTACGTAGGAATGTCTTTTTATTTTTACATATGTATTTGAAAAGTTTGACTTTTGTAGTCAATCCCTTAGCTATTTGAGTGGTCACATCAATATTGTTCTAATTCAGTTTCAGATTCATATTGTTAGAACTCCCGATTCTGATCATTGTTCGTGACAAATCTCTTTAGAAATTGTCACCGCGCAACGCGCGAGAATACGCCTAGTTTAAAATAATAAGTTCAACTTTATCACCTAATAAGCTAATAAAAATGACCTTATGAGCTTACATAAAATTACATAAACTTATTAACATTTAATAAGACGAAACAAAAACCTCTGTATATGTATGTGAAACCATTTTTATTCCAAAGTTGAAGTGCAGCTTGGGGCTTACTTTTATATGAAACATTGTTTGTCTGAGTGTTGATCCATCAACACAAAAACACAGACCATCAAAGATATGACAAAAGGCGGCAGAAAAGGATCAAAATCAAAATCACAAAATGAAAATTCATCAACACAACCTTCAACTTCTTCAAATCATCATCATCAAGATTTCATTCCGAAATCAAAAAACCCTAATAATTCCAGGTGGGTGTCAAAGAATTCAGCTTCTGGATCGAAATCTGAACTGGGTTTAGTTAATCTTCACCCAATTGATGATCTTGAACAAGAAAAAAAGAATCTTGATGAAAAAAAAGATGATTTTGAAAATCAAGAATATGATGATGATGATGATGTGGTTAAAAAGCTGGAAAAATTGAGAATTTTTGGTGAAGAAGAAGAAGTTGATTTATCAGAGGAATTGATTAGAGATAATGATCAATTACAGGAAGATGAGGTTTAATTATTATGCTTTTTATGCAATTTGTTTATGTGTTTTTTTTTTATTAAAAATTGTTGCTTTTTAGCTTCCTTGTTTTAGCATTATGTTTGTTGCCATGATGTTAAGTTCAAAGATTTGTTATGAATGTTTGAGAGTTATGAACTATTTCTTAGTGGTGGGAATTACGCGGAAAAGGGTTAGATTGAATGTTAAGTCTAAGAATGTTAAAGAAACTGATGTAGACCATGAAAGATTGACTGACCATAGGATACCTCAACAGTCTACCAAACGAAAAAATTATAATAATATGTAGAGCCATGAAATCAACTGAAAAATGACTAATGAACAGCGGAGAATCCTGTGATGTATCATGAAAATGAGACCAATTTATGTATGTGCATATATGTGTGGTAACTGTTAAAGAATGTTGTAACAAATCCTATAGTTTAGGTATACATGAAGTTGCATAATCATAGACACATAACTCGTTTTGAATTTTTTACAAGTATTTGTTTTGCTTTGTATGTTTTATATGATCGATTTGGCTCATAGTTTAAATTTGTTTTTTGACTATCAGTCGGAATATAGACTGTCTTCAATAATAAGGAAGCTTATGAACCAAACATGAACTATTCATATGCTCGAGGATGTATTTCAAATATCCTACTATAAGATCGTCATATCATTCGCCCATTTGTGAATTTTGTGCCATAAGTTAATCAAGTCTAACATCTTTTTGTAGGTTTTTGTGTGTTCGAAAGATTTTTTTTTATTTCATCGGGTTCAGTTAAAATAATTATACTTAAACATCTCGGTGTCAAAATTAATTGTAGGTACTTGCTATGGAGTCCATATATGGCGAGAACATTTTAATCCTCGACAAGCAAAATGGACTGCGATCTTTTCAGGTGCTTTAGTGTTTTTTTTGAGGTGATTCTGACTCAATTTTGCTATAAAGTTTGTCATACTAACATAATTTATCATATGTTCTGTTGCAGATTTATATCTACATTGAAGCTCCGGAAGAACTAACCATCTCTACAACATTAAATTCAGATAAAAGTTCAAATTCCGAAGATTTTTCTTATTCTTTCCAAGTCCAATATATTCCACCAATTATATTGACTTGTTTATTACCGAAATCATACCCTACACATCTTCCTCCATATTTTACAATCTCTGTAAAATGGTTGGATTCCTTGAAAATTTCAAGTCTGTGTTCCATGTTGGATTCAATTTGGAAAGACCAACACGGGCAAGAAGTTATTTACTCGTGGGCTGAATGGTTACATGGTTCTTCTCTTTCGTATCTCGGATTTAATAAAGAAATAACTCTCGCTCCTTATGGTGTAAAACACCACGCGGACCCACGTGCAATTTCCGGATGTGTCTCACCAGATGTTGATATTCCTTCATTAAAAAGTTATAATGATGAAAAACGGCTTGACGACTTTCTTAAAAACTTGCAAGAATGTTGCATCTGTTTTAGCGAATATCCCGGTAGTGAGTTTTTACGATTGCCGTGTCAGCATTTTTATTGTGAAAAATGCATGAAAACTTACGCAGAGGTGCTTATACAAGATGGTACTGTGAATAAGCTTTCGTGTCCTACGCAAAAATGTGGGGGGATGATTCCACCAGGTCTTTTAAAACGATTACTTGGTGATGAAGAATTTGATAAATGGGAAGCACTTACGTTACAAAAGTCACTTGAATCAATGACTGATGTTGTTTATTGTCCAAGATGTGAAACACCTTGTATTGAAGATGAAGACCAACATGCTCAATGTTTTAAATGCTTCTATAGTTTCTGCACACTTTGCAGGGATAAACGTCATGTTGGAATCATGTGTATTTCACCAGAGATGAGGCTCCGTATCTTGCAGGTATTTAATAACGATATTGTCGCCTAATAGCTTTAAAGTCACTTAAATCTGATTTTAACTGAAACAGTAAAAAGTCTACTCAAGTTTGAATTTTTATTTTTTTTTTATTTTTAGAAAGGCGAGTATTTACAACCTCTCAGATTATAATTCATACTTTTGTCTCTTATTAGACTTGAACCCGAAACCTCGTGGTTGTGGGTCAACTCACATACCGCTAGGCTGAAAGTCCTTTGGTTCTGATATTGTTTAGTTGTTGTGAAATTACTAAAACGGAGTGATCTAAATGGAACAATTATGAAACTTCGTTACTATTAATAGCTGTCCTATTTAGGCATGGTTAACCATTTATAATTATATTTCACAACAATCGAATATTATGAAACTTGAGCGGTTTCTGCTGAAAAAAAAAACGTTTGAGTGACTTTAGTGAAACATTACGGAAACTTGGTTTACCCATTTAATCATTTTTACCCATATAATGACATCATAGTAACGTTATTATAAGTAATTGTTTTGGTGCAGGAGAGACAAAGTTCATCTCAAATGTTAGATAAACAAAGGCAGCGTGAGAAAGAAATGATCAATGAACTTATTTCCGTGAGAGAGATACTTCGCGATGCAAAGCAGTGCCCGTCTTGTAAAATGGCAATTTCAAAAACTGAAGGCTGTAATAAAATGGTGTGTAATAACTGTGGCACGTATTTTTGCTATCGTTGTAACAAGGCCATCAGCGGTTATGAACATTTCGGGTACTCTTTTGTTCCATTGCTTATTTACTTAATATTTGTGTGTGGGCCCCTTATACTAACCGGCTTTGTAATTTTTATTTATTGAAGGGAGGGAACTTGTGAACTTTTCCCGCAACAAGAAATTGCCAACTGGGAGGAACAAATGAACCAGAGGCAAATACAGGGGCAGGTTCTAGCACAACTCTATCCTGATCGTCGTCATTCATGTCCTCAATGTCGTCAAATGAATGCGAAGGTGAGTCGGCATTCGTGCCACTACTGTTATATGCTTATTAGTGAATATGTTTATAATTTAGGAATAGTAATGATGTTGGTGTGTTTGGTTTGTGGTGACAGCGTCACAATAACAATCACATATTTTGTTGGGCATGTCAAAGCTACTACTGTTATTTGTGTAGAAAGTTGATCACACGTGGATCACAACACTTCAGCGTAAAGGGTTGCAGACAACATACAGCCGGATAGCAACCAAACATATGTTTGTTCGGGTTTTATGGTTACGTAGAAGTTATACACCTTCATTGTGTATGTTCTTTCTTGTTGAAATTTTTGTCTTTATTTTGCGTGTTTTGGTTGAGTGAATGTTTGTTAGAGGAAGTTATATTTATATTCGTTCTAATTACATTCTTTTTCTTAGATTTAATTAAGTTACATAGCATAAAGTTTAGACTTTGGTAAAGTTTAGATACGCTATTATATGACTTTGCACCACAACTTTTTTACTCTTAAAAGAAGATTAATTTTCATATGATTTTCCAAAACTTTGACTCTCCGTTTTATCATCTTGTATCATTTGACGACATGACATAAGAGGCTTAGCAAAATGTATTGTTAAATGCAGCCTTCTGGTTACATATATGAGAAAGTTTACTCATTTGGCAAATCGCAACATTAGGTATTTGAGATCAAGTTTACTCATTTGGAAAATCGAAACATGTATTTGAGATCAAGTTTACTCATTTGGAAAATCGAAACATGAGGTATTTGAGATCGGGGAAACAAGACAACCAATTCAGAAGAGAATAAATTCTACTTTCACATCATATTTTAACTTAAGTACCAAACATGTCTTTAGTCTAGCATTATCTAGATACGTCATGTGCCAAACCCACATGCCTTCAATTAAGTGGTATATTGAGTCCCTTGGGTACATATTTGGATTTATATGTGTAGTTTAGACACGAATATGTCTGATGTACTTTATTTTGTATAGTAGTAATGTTGTGGCAAAAATAGAAGAATGTACTTTATTTTGTACTAGATTATTGTCCCGCGATAGCGCGGACATATATAAAAATTGGATTGTAAACATTATATTTATGTAGATTTTAACTTATTATGAAAAGACAATTTTATATGTATAATAACATATTATACTGTTACGTTTATACAAATGTTGTTTATAATTATAATAACATATACACCTTTACGTTTATATACATGTTTTGATATTTTTTATTAGGAGATTTTAAAATAACAATAAGGTAAATCATAGTCCAAATTGAGTGATTTTATAAATAAATTAGAATTTTGTTTTTATTTTAGTTGAGATGAGAATTAAAGAGAGAATGCTATTATGTATTGTAAGATGTGTAAAATGAAAGTAGGATTTGATGACATCATCAATTTGATCTAACGGTTGAAATCAAAAAAGTTAACGCATCTAAAGGTTCTTACTTCATGTGTCATTTAAAGCCTATCTTTTATTATATATTAAAGATAGTAGTAATGTTGGGTACGATAAGTGTAGTCGGGCTGCTAAGGGATTTGTACCCGGTTGCCAAGGGAAAGGATGCTCGGATGCCTAAGGGCTTGTGCCCAACTACCAATTGCGGCCGCCAAGGGCTTTTGCCCAGCTGCCAAAGGCTCTATCTGCTCCGTAGTCTGGCTATGTGATCCGAACGTACTTAACTCACTCATTTACCCCATCATAATGATGAGTTGAGACATTATACTTGGCTTAAATAACATAAAATTTAGATCATTATGACCACCATCAATTGTGGAATAATGATTATTAAATAGTGAGACGATGGAACTTCTAGAGAGACGTTGGCTATAAATACCCTGTTGGTATCGTCTTCCCTACTGTCTCAGCGCGCGCGCTCTCTCTCTCTCTCTCACACACACACACACACACACACACTTATCTTGTTCATACTGCTCATAGCAAGAACATACAATCATCTTCAACCTTGATCACCTAAGGCTCGTTAAGAGTTTATTAGGTTTGCACTGTGTATTCAGGAGATCAAAGGTTGAATCCACTTAAACATCCTCATTCATGCGTTTAACGATCTTTTGATCACACAAGCAGCAACAAACATAGTCACTTGAACCGATTTCGTCTGTCGCCATCTTGGTCCGACTGCGGCCCCTGGTGCCTCTTCGATTGTCGTTGCGGCCACAACGATTTTCAATAGTTTTCGTCCGGCTTCATCAACTGCCACAACAGGTGCTCCGTCATTTGCGTTCAAAATTGTCTGTTTTCTTGGTTTGATCTTGAATTTGTGTTTGCAGGTGTTGTGTGTTAAATTTTAAGATTTGGTTATTTGATGTTTAAAATAATTGTTTATTTGATATTCTTGAAAATAATAGTAGTTTGTAGGTTATAAATCAACGATGAAAACGATGAAAGCTTCCAGACAACATGAAAGAAGAAAATTGGTTCGTGATATATTTGAAGGCGAAAAATAATGAAGCACATAAAAATATAAAATAAATATAAAATAGAAAATTTGCCTTTTTGGTGTTAGTTTTAACATAAGAAACTAGCAGTAACTTGACGACGAAACAAAAATCTGATGAGAAAATGCAATTTACTTAAATTTTACGAAAAATAAAAGTCAATAAACGGCAAATCAAAAACCGATGAGATAATGACAATTTTGTTTGAAAATCGATATTTAAGTAGAATATGTACCTGTTCGGATACTGTGAGACTGCACAGTTGGAAATGTACACAAAGTTAACATATAGCAACTACTAAAATCGATAATCATTCATTCAAAGATACACATAACTATGATTTTTCGAACCAAAATTTAAATCTTTGTTTTCTTGTACATGAATTTAACAAGACGACACAACTGTAGTTAGTCTCCTAGGAATCATATGCATTGTCTTCCTCCACCTGTGGCTTAACAAAGAACTCGATATAAGCAATGCGACTAGGTGGCTGATACCCAGCAGAATCTATATGCGGGTGATTAATAGATGGCCTTGCAACTGATACCAAGTGTTGGACTTTTAACATCCCACCCCTCCCGATTGTCAGCTTGCTTCCTCGGTTATCTTTGATAACACTGCTCGGTATGTTGGAAGTTGTTGCACGAAGAAACTTGTACTTGTACCTGCAATATGAGACAAGTTATATATGTCATAATTGTGGTAACAGAAATCATGGAACTACAAGCTTGCTTTTAAAACCGAACAACTCGAATTCTCCTACATTTTGTTAAAAAAATTCTATGCTATATTGTGGATGTGAACCGCCAAACCCTTTATCTTAAACCGGAAACATGACTTTTATGACGTATAGGTGAGAATCTCGACCCAGTATTTCCAAATGGGTCAATTCAGGTTGTTTTTTTTTATAATGGGCAGAAAGGGTAAATTTAATAAATTGAGCTAAAAGGAAATATGCCAAAAGGGCCGAAAGTCGACAAAAGTGTATTTTTAATGTCAAACACATTTAAATCGTGTTATTCAATAGATTAGGTTATTATTAATAATATGTTTTTGTAATCATTTCGACAGACAAAACACTTTTAAAAAAGACTAAAAATACTGGAAAACAAGTTGTCCATGTCAACCCGACCCGTTTTACAACCCGCCAAGACCCCCAACTTTGCAACTAGTATTTTCTCATTTCTTATCAAAAAGGATTCACATTGTCAAATAACAATCTTTTTCTCATCAGTGTTGTTACGAATTCAAAATAAGAGTTGACAGGAGATGGGAAATACATACCTATGAGACACAATTTGATCACAGCTGAACGCAACGAGGAGATCCATGTTTGCATAATACATAAAGTCGATCTGTAAGTCACCGTGGCCTTCCCCTTTGAAAGTAACTGATGGAGGCGTTGGTTGCAGGGTTATTTGGATACTCGATCCTGGCCATTCCAGATCATCAATGGCTTCTTTCAAGGCTGCTGACTTCAAACAAAAACCATGAAATTAATTCCTTAACAGTAAAAACAGAAATGTTACAAAATGATGCGGATAAAATAAGATTAGGTACCTTAACGGTAAAACTGATGGGAGTGCTTCCTACAGGTTCAAAATTGTAGTCCCATGAAATTGTATCAGGGATTCTAGTTCTGATCTCCGCATAAGTACACGTACTTAATGAATCGGTAGATCTGTAACAAAATATCAAAAAAAGAAATTATTATTCTCGGATCCATAGATGTTGGAACATAAAAATTAACAACACGGAAAGAGAAAAATGAAAGGCTTTTGTTATTTCTGAAATTTTAAATACTGTGATTGTAAATTCTTATACTCATGCTCTCCGACTTCTGGCGCGGTTTTCAAAAATATTTCACTGATTTTCTTTCTTGGCAAATGTGGAATCATAACTTTAGTTATCTCATTCAGAACTAATAAGGAGCGTCACAGCTCCGTAAGGTCGTAAAACAAACATGGTTCATCATACATAAACTTTCAGGTTCCGTTAGGTGTTTATAGTCCAGACAGACACATGAAGCGGGAGATGTGAATGTCATGAGGTCAAAAAGTATATTATGTAAAAACCAACTTGCATAAAGATCATGTATCCCGAGAGTAATACAACAACATAAAATACGATCAATATGTCCTTAATTTAATTTCTCTAAAACTAAAATCTAATACATGAAAAAGAAAATCAAGAAAAAAAGGATAGTCAAATGCATACTTGAGAAGAAGCTGCATATCAGGCCCCGGATACTGGAACTGTATTGTACTCGAGTGTCCAGAAATACAAAATGTGTTGAGACAATCCACAAACAAACCCAAGCTTACTCCAAACCTAGGCCGTCCATGTGCACTATACTCATACCGAACAAAAAGCTACACAATAAAAAACCACAAAAACGTCTTAAAATTTGTTTAACCAACATTATTTTCATTTTTTATTAACTAAATCAGTTATTTTTAGGGATTTTGTTAAACATATCCTCCGGGCCAATGTTAAATATATCCAAACACCCTTCAATATATTGTACCCAAAAAAAGATAAGGAGTTTGTTAACCATAGCCCAAATTATGCGTAATTACTTGTATTTTAAACATTTAAATAACTACCTATTCATTTAAATAACCGCTTAACCACCATTAAATGAAACACTATTATGCGTAACATAGGGGGTGTTTGTTTGGGCTTATATAAGGACCTTATGGCTTATTAACATTTCGGCTTATGTTTCATAAGTCCGGATTTTTCGACTTATGTAACCGTTTATGGGCCTATTACTGTTTATTATATAATTAGTTACATAAGCCGAAAAATTCGGGCTTATGAAACATAAGCGGAAATGGCAATAAGCCATAAGCCGCTTATATAAGCCGCTTATATAAGCCCAAACAAACACCCCCATAGTCCCGGGCTAACAATATATACCTCTCGTTGTAAATAAACTTTTGCTTGAAGACAGCCAGTATCTTCAACAATCAACACGATACCGTGTTCGCTTAATTCCAAAACTGCATCCTTCAATTCATAAACAAAATCGATTAATAAACCCTAGGGTTTCTAAATTAACCTGAAATCAACCTGATGACGTTTCCATCGGACGGAAGTCAGAGCGTCGACTATTCCTTGAACATTATCGATCTCACAGATTAGATCCGGCGACTCTGTCTCCACCGCCGATGAACTCATTTCCCGCCAAATTCACCACTTTTCTAGTTTTCGTACCAAATTTTCAAACTTTATACTTAGACATAGAGTTTAGAACTTATCGTATTAGACCCCCGAGGTTTACTCCCAATTACTTAAGTCGTCCTTCAATTTCACTTCATGGTATTCCGTGACGGAGACAAGAGGGTGTACATCTTTTTTTTAATAAGATAAACTTGTTTATTTTCTGTGTATACGTGGATAACTATATTAAATATCTATGTACCATTAACAATGTAGGCCAATATGAATTGTGACACAAAATATTTGTCGTTTCAGTTATATGTATGTGTTTTTCAGGTTCACTTTTAAATACGTATGCGTAGAGAACCCCATCAAATATAATACAATTATAACAAATAGAAATTAAAGAGAACATTGTCTATAAAGAAATCCGTTAACCATGTAAGGAACATTAAATATGTTGTCAAATATTATGTCATTTCGTTTATACACATGTTTTTTATTAAAAAATGTATTAAAGTGTGTTATTAAATATAATATAGTTTTGTTTATACTCATGTGGTTGACTTCAATTTCATTTATAACTTCGTATTGATGTGGATTAACAAAAAAAAATTGATGTAAGCTATGACTTATATATGAAGTTGTTTGTTGACTATGTAAAAACTAAAAAAACTGTAGAACGTAGAATAAGAAATTGAAAAATATTTTATATAACGGCATGTCGGTTATATGCATTCATTTAGTTTTATTTTATTACAAAGAAAGAAAAAAAAAGTGGCTTTTTTTATTATTACATTCAAAAATCTATTCTTATATATTAAAGTTGAAAGGTTAAATTTTTATTTATGATATAAGGGTTAAAATGAAAATATATAGTAAATAATGATTTTCTATGACATTATCATTTTGTTTTAAAGGTCTAAAAATAATCTGAAAACATATTTAAGGACCCAGCCTTTGACTTTTAATACATCTCTTTTAGTATATACTAGATTATTGTCCCGCGATAACGCGGACAAAGTAAAAACTGGATCATAAACTGTATGTTTTTGCAGACTTTAAATTATTATCAAAAGACAATGTTACACGTATAGTAACATATATATCTTCACGTTTATACAAATGTTGTTTATAGTTATAATAATATATATACCTTTACGTTTATAACATATATACCTTTACGTTTATAACATATACACTTTTACGTTTATACACATGTTATGATCTTTTGTACGTTTATAACATATACACCATTACGTTTATAACATATACACCTTTACGTTTATACACATGCGATGTGGCATTTAAGACACTTCTTTTATTATATATTAAATTATAAATTTATATGTAATTTTTTTTAACTCAAAAACATTTTTAATAATATAACACCACAAGCTCTCTTCTATCCCAATACAAATTAGAGGCATCGTGTCTTAATAGTTCAAACTAAATGTGTTTGGTTTATTAGTTAAAATGATAATAGGTATAAGGTTTAATGAGAAAAAAGAATATGAAGTATAAGATCGTTTTAGAAAATTGTTTGGTATGTAAATTAATATAGGTTTGGATTAATTCTCAGGTCCAGTATTGGATGTGGAGAAAAGGATTGCATGTGGTGGAGGGAAACAAATGGTCACTTAACGAATTTTTCTATCAGCAAGGCTTGGGACCAGTAGATTTAATCGAGTTTTTAAAACTTAAAATATGATCCGCAACTCGACCCTAATAAGGTTTGGGTTTTTGGGTTCGGGTCTATTTGGGTTCGAGTTTATTTGGGTCGGGTCTATTCGGGTTCGGGTTGGATGAAAATAAAATGTATAATAAACTTTGTCCAAATTAGTAGCTAGCTATTGGTTCTTAGGTTAATGAACAAAACAGTTTCTAATAAGCAATTTTTAAGAGACACAACAATAGCGACCAAATAAATTTTATAATGTTACAAAAGTTATAATGAACATTAAATAGAAAAATATATAATGTTGCAATGACATTATATACAAAAAGTGCTAAAAATGATAACCCAAAAAGAAATAATTTGTAACATATTTTGGCCACTATGAGGTGTATACATTAGTTTTATAAATATTTATTTGCCTACTAACATTTATAAAAAAAGATCTAACCATTTAATATATAAAATAATCTTTAATACGAAGTTGTATTTCGTAAAAAAAGGGTAGAGTTAATTACATAATTGGTCCCTGTGTTTGGTCCAATTTAACGGGTTTAGTCCCTAGGTCGAAAATCGTTCTGGTTCAGTCCCTGGGTCATATGTTTGGTTACACGTTTGGTCCCTTTGTCACTTAAAATGACGAAAATACCCTTAATAAATAAATATTAATTTATCTATTAATTTAAAAAATAAATAAAACATAAAAAAAAACTAATTATTCCTATCCCAAATCACAATAACCCAAAAAAAAAAAAATTTATCCCAATCTTAATCCCAATCCCAATCCAAATAATAAAACTAAGAACACAAATATAAAAACGAATCAACTGCAGAAACGCCGTTAATTATGCAGCTAGTATCCGGTTTAACGGCGTTAGTCACCGGAAAAAGCTTTCCGTTAGCGAAAAGCTCGTCATCTGGAATCACATTGACCGGATCTGAGAAACTAAATTCAAAATCAGCAATATCTTAATGTCACACCCCGCTAAAGCGGAACGCAGGATGTGAAGAGCAATAGCATTCGATAGCAAGATATAGATAAACGCCAAGTTATATTAAATAAAAAGGTTACATCAAAGTTTACATGATAGTTAAAAATGTAGATTACATATCCGAATCAAAATGGGGTGTTCATAGCCAAACCACCCAAACCCTTCCCGTTCTTGAAGTCATCCGCCCAAAAGCATATAGTCATCAGCTAGCTTACTCGTTACCTGAAAATACGAGTCAAGTGTTAACTACGGGAGGCGTAGTTAGTGAGCTACAATGTTTAAGTAAAAGCATACAAGTATCGACGCACATAAAGGTGGCGTAAAAAGTAGATTTCAAATAGTTGTCGCATAACCATGCGTAAAGTATAGTATTCATGTTTATAGGCATTGACCACATAGCGCGACTATGTGACAATCCTAAGTATTGCCCAATGATCGTTCGTTGCTAAGCCTTATGCCTACCCACTAGAACTATGCACCATCTGTTGTTATCGTTGTGGTGAGGGTCATACTACCCTAATAGCGCTATCCATAAATTCTATCGGTCCTCTCCCAGAGATTAATAGCAACTAGTTATGTAGGAGTGTATGGGATTTTAATGGTGTCTCACGTCCATGTTGTACAACGTCCGCAACATGACGATCGACGTTTAGTCATTGGCAATTTAGTGTTTGTATCCTCGGCATTGTTGGCAAAATCATCAACAATGCCGGCAAAATATAGTTTCGAAATAGTATTTCAAGTAATAGATCGTATCGTAATAGTTTTCAAGTATCAAATCGTTTCGTAATAGTATTCAACTATCAAGTCGTTTCGTAAAGTATTCAAAGTTTGTTTCGGCTTAAAAGTAGTGTTTAAGCCTAAGACTCGCATTTCACCCCAAAAATATGTTTAAAAGCATTTAAAAGTAGGGGTTTGTAACTCACTGTTTGCGAAGATCGTAGCGTGCTCGGAAAAGCTTGAAAAGTGCTCGGAATCACCGGAATCCTATTTTTATACCAAGTTTTGGCGTAAGTAACATTGTTATTTAGTTCATACAATCGTTAGACAACGAAATGCTTATGTTATAAGTGTTTGTAATTAGTTTCACAAAAATCGGGCAGCGCTTCCGCGCTATTGTTTCTAAATCCAATTTTCGACACTTTCCCGCTTACAATTTTAATAACACTAATTAAACTAATTCATTAATCATAATAGTATATTAGCATGTTTAAATAGTCATTTTATACTCAAGTTTAAGCTTATTACAGATTCTATAACACGGTTTTAAGTAATATGCTCAAGATCACGTCTTATACCGAAAATGACCATTTTTCAGCAATCTGCACTTGGAATGCGCCGCATTCCTATGCCAGCAGCTTTATAGCAAAATCGTTTTTAGCTTAAAAATTGTTATTTGATGGTAGATTTCGACATGCAATAGTTAAAACATCAAAATACTTGATAGTTTACAGTTTTTCTTGGATCTTTAACAACAAAATCAAAGATCTAAACATCCATTTTATAAAAACCCGTTTTATCATGTAAATCACCTTGAATCTTTATAAAATTGTGTTTTTGTGTGTTTGATCTTACATGCAACGATTTATTTTAGTAAAAATAGAAGATCTAAGAGTTTTTACCGAAGAGAAATAGGTGGATGATGATATGTTGGAGATCCTAGCTTCAAATGGGTGGAAAATGTGTGTTTTGACCCGTAAGATGAATGCTCCTTCCTTCTTCTTGATTATGAACGATTTTTGGGTGTTTGTTATGGTGATTTTTGAAGTATAAGTCACTGGAATTGTTGGTGTGAGTGTGTGTGTTCTTGAGCTAATAGAGAGGGAGAGAGTGTAGAGAGTGTTTGTGTTTAGGTGTGTGTGTGACAAATGTGTTATGTTTGTGTGTTATATGTGGTGTTTCTGGACTTTTAATGGGGCCTTGGACCCTAAGAACCTGGGCCAAAACGTTGGTTTAAGTTTTGGGTCCGTTTTGTTAAATTTTACAAAAACACAAACATTGCTGAACTAGCCCCGAATGCGGCGCATTGGGGCAACAGGCGGCGCATTGGGGCTTGTTTCAGCTTTGTTCGTTTTTCGTTTGTTCCTTCGTTAAGCATTTTCGTTAGTTAAAAGTTTATGATTTGTTTTTAGATGAACTTTGGCAAGTTCATTAAGTGTTTTCTTGGTATTAGGATTCATTTGATGATTTGATTCCGATTTCCGACTCCGATTCCGAGACACACACGTTTTATGTTTAAGTAACGTAAAGTTTTTGTATGAGTTACATCGAGCTTAGCTTAAGGAGTCATGTTTACGTAACCACGTAACACATAAAGTTAGTTATATCGGGAATAAAATAAACACTTAGGAGTTATAAGTTAGCGTTCTCGACCTTAGTTTAGACGGTTGTCACACTTAATCATCTAGATCTGGTTCTGGTTCTTGTTCTTCTTCAGGTAAATCTTTTAGTTTAACATGTGGCGACATTTCGCCGGAAAGTGATCGGAGAGGAGTGTTGCAGGTGAATGATGAGAATGCCGGAATAATTAGTTTTTTTGGGGGTTAATTAGGCGGAAGGCATCTATCACAACCTTCCCTTTAACACTCTGGATTGGATCCACCACCACTGCAACTGCTCGTTGATTCAGAGCTTCAAAACTCTAAACGTATCACAGATACAAGGAAATTAGGGTAAGATGATAAAATCTTCATATTACTATCCATTAGTTTTATTAGAGAATTATATTAATGCAAAAGAGATGCTGTAGTGAATAACAAATAACATCGCATTAATCCAAAACCTGTTGTGTGTTGATGTCGACTCCAGATAACCAACAACCAAATCCAGGATGTGAATGGTACCATCCAACCACCATTTCAGGTCTGCCAACAAACAGAAAAAGTGAGTCAAGCCAAAGAAGCAGTTGCGAGATGTTGAGTTTTTGTTATTGTGATTTGGGATATGAATAATTAGTTTTCTTTTATGTTTTATTTATTTTTTAAATTGTTAGATAAATTAATATTTATTTATTAAGGGTATTTTCGTCATTTTAAGTGACAAAGGGACCAAACGTGTAACCAAACATATGACCCAGGGACTGAACCCGAACGATTTTCGACCCAGGGACTGAACCCGTTAAATTGGAACAAACACAGGGACCAATTATGTAATTAACTCAAAAGGGTATGTTTTCGAAGAGTAGGAATTAAGAAGAAACATATGTATTATCAGTTTATTAATGAGTTGTATAAAATATTGTTAAGCTTATTACTAAACGGAGTAAAACAAAGAAAAAAAACTATGCGGGTTGACCCGAATCCGAATAAGGATGCTTAAAAAGACCCACACCCCGACCCTAATTAATTTTGGGTTGACTAAAGATAGTTTAGAGTCTTCACCAAGGCTGTCAAATTAACCAAGGATATGAGTTTTTCGCCGGTGAGGATTCCACCGCCGTCGACTAGGCACCCGGACATTAGACCGTCTTCGCCGGTGATTCTGTTACTGGAATGGAAGAAACCCGAAAACCGAAACTGAAACCGGTGAAAATGGAGTGGATTTGATTAATTTGTGTTGTTTTGGTTTATGTGAAAATGGAGTGGTTTTGATTAATTTGGGTTGATTTGCTTCTAATTCTACTCAATCAAATCTTCTTCTAGTTTATGAATTTGTTTGATTTTGAGAAATTATTTTGGGGTTTTGGAATTTTGGAGATGTAGACATTAAAATGGGAGAGAGAAATGTAAAATGACTAAAATACCCTCACGTGTGACCCACATGGGATGACTTAACGGCACATTTAACGTCACATCCAAAATAGGGATTCTCGGGTCAAACTTAGGGACGAGTGGTGTAATAAAAAAGTTATAGGGACAAGTGATGAAAATGGTGCAAACCATAGAGACGACCCATGTAATTAACTCATCATCTAATAAATAAAATATTAATTATTAAGTCAAACTAGTTAAAATATAAAAACCAATTAAAACGAACCTAATTCCAAAAAACCCATAAGATTGAACCAACACAAAGTTAAATCAAACAGTTTCTAAGTTCTAAAAACCAAATATTTTAATTTAATTTCAAATTTTAAACAGAAATCGATACGAACTAAATCGAACTATCCGTACTCTACATCTTAATTCAATTTTTTTTTTTTTTTTTTTTTAATTTCACTAAGCTGTATCTAGAACTAAGGAAGATATTATAAAAAATCTCAAGATGTCCCTCTTTCCCCCTCCAACTGATGTCCCCATCTAATCACACACCATCATTTCCACACCAAAACCTTCAAACTAGGGTTTCAATCAATCAATCAATGGAACCTAATACCACCACCGCATCTCCACCAGACGCTACCACTGCCGTTGTTCCACCGCCGCCGATGCCGACTCTGAATTCCCCACCGCCGTTTCTAGTGAAAACTTATGATATGGTTGATGATCCTGCTACTGATAAAGTTGTTTCCTGGAGTAGTAGTAATAATAGCTTTGTTGTGTGGGACCCCCCGGAGTTCGCTAGAGATCTTTTGCCTAAGTATTTTAAGCATAATAATTTCTCCAGCTTCGTTCGCCAGCTTAATACTTATGTATGTTTTTATTCTGTTTTTAATCTGCGCTTAATCGATTATATTTAATGATTTGTTTGTTATAGTTACTTATGTTTGATTAAGTTATCGAAATGTAAGTTATATACATTATGATTAGAGTATTCTAATTCATCCGTGAATGAAACAGTCTAAATGACTACGTGATTTAGCTACCTATATGTTGATTTTAGGGCAATAAAAGGTAAAGTACGTGTAGTAATCGAAACGATAGGTGAAATTCGTGATAACTTCTCTGTTTCGTGTTTTCTTACTTCCTCCTTGTTTGGATAATATATATGATGATTGAGGTTTAGGAAGATTCATAGGTGAAATAAACAATGTCAATGTCAAGTGAGGCATTGTTTTTGATTAATAGGCGTTGACACAATGTGATTTAGATGCCTAGATATATGATTCTGCAAACGAGAAGTATCAGTTTGAATTACAAATAGTTTTTTACTTCCTAAGTTATATATTCTGAAGTCTTGTGCATTAGAAAGAAACAGTTGTCTTAGCATGATATGTATCTGCATAACTATAAAGATAGCATTACCTTCAGATAATGACACTCATTCGGATTTACTGTTTTAATTGTATATGGTCTCACCGGAAATGTGTAGGGCTGTCAAAATCTTTTATTGAGTAATTTCGAGTGTACACACAAAAAAGATGATTGTGACTGTTAATTCTGACAATCATTAAATATCTTTTTGTAGTAGTATATGCTCTCACCGGAAATGTTAACGGATGTCAAAATCTTGTACAGAGTAAAGTAGTAAACCACCAGAAAATCAAAATGACTATCACTATGTAGAGAAAAATAGGCAATGTGTATCTTTCTAGTTTGCAATTACATACCATGCTAATATTACAAGCTCTTCCTAATGATATGAGGTCTTAGGAAAGACAACTTATGAAATGCGAAACCCACAATGTGTTATTCAAATTGATATATCATGTTGGTATATTATGTTGTTGTTGAGTCTTAATGCTACTGCTTGTATGACACACATGTTGGCGACTTGGTAAACCTTGTTGGTTGCTTTATCTGTGGATGGATGATAACCGGGATTGTCAATTTCTGGTCAGAATAGGGCTTTCTCTATCTTTTTCTATACCGTTGTTGGCAACTGAAAAGGCATACTATTGTATTACCTTATGTTTGTTGAAATCACATATATATGATGCAATTTATGCAAGTCATTCATTTAGTGATTTTATAGCATTTAAGATACCGATATGTACAATTCGTTTAATTACCTTCCTTGGATGGGGGAGATCCTGGATTCTTATAAGACTATAACTTGAACTTACATAGATATCTTGTTAGGGTCTCACTTGCTGTTGTGATAATTGGAGAACATGAAGAAGTTAGGAAGAGAAGATTATGATATAAGTAAGTAGTAACCGCTAACGATATTTGGAAAAAGTCAGCGAACAACAAATTTAAACATGTGAAAGTAGAAAGAAACATTATTAACAATGTTAACCTTCGTATATCCCTTTTTGCTCTTTTTTGGTCTTATTCAAGTTCTGCTCTGGCCGGCATTTTTAATTGATCCTGTGCAATGTTGTAACCCTGCTGTTTCTTATTCCCTGATCCATTTATTTAAACTAATTAGCATTTCAGTCTTCTCGTTACTTGAAAAATGACTACATTCTTAGAAGTATTTGTTAATGTTATCCTGTTCCAGAGAAACAATTAGTTCGTTGTTCCATGTTGACTTCAGTTTGCAGACATTTTTACATTAGTAAAACGAGACAGGTAACAGTTGGTAAAATGAACTTTAGTCTCAGATATCTTTAGATTCTTTTACCAAATCCTATATAATGGATAGCCATAGGCAGTTTTGTTCCAATGCTTCTAAAACATGTTGAAATCTTAGTAACGACAAACAGGTTTAGAATGTTAAACTACAAATATGTTTATTTCGTCTAGTATGTATTTTTGTTAACTTTCATATCATTTAATTTAGCTTAAATTCAATACGGCAATATCTATGTTCACACAGTCTAGCACTTGCCTTCTTTTGTATTATTGTTTATACTAAGAACTTCTGTGTTAATCGTTTTGAACTAGTATGCAGCTTTGAAGTTATAGCTCTCGTTTAATTGACGGGAGTGCAAAATATGGTTTCTGCTCTCTTTATTTTTGTTTTTGATGTCGCAAAATATCATTTTGATTCAGTTATTAATATGTTCCGCTTCTATTGTTTGAGTTGTTAATATACAGGGATTTAGAAAAGTCGATCCTGATCGCTGGGAGTTTGCAAATGAGGGATTTCTGCGAGGTCAAAAGCACTTGCTTAAAAGTATTGTTCGCCGAAAACCAACTTCTGGACACAACCAACCGCCTCAACAACCTCATCAACAAAACTCCTCTAATATGGCTGCATGTGTTGAAGTTGGAAAATTTGGTCTAGAGGAGGAAGTCGAGAGACTAAAAAGAGACAAAAATGTTTTGATGCAAGAACTTGTCAGACTGAGACAGCAACAACAAACAACCGACAATCAAATGCAATCAATGGTGCAACGTCTCCAGGGAATGGAACAAAGACAGCAACAGATGATGTCATTTTTAGCAAAAGCAGTTAACAGTCCTGGATTTTTAGCTCACTTTGTTCAACAGCAAAACGAGAGCACCCGACTCATAACAGAAGGCAACAAGAAACGTAGGTATAAAGAAGAAGCTGTTATGTCAAAAGACAATTCTTCTGTTCCTTCTCTTGATGGACAGATCGTAAAGTACCATCCCATGATGAACGATGCAGCACATTCAATGCTTAAACAGATCATGAAACTCGATAACAATGCACCTCGTTTGGGTAATTTTAGCTCAGGACTTACTCTTCAGGATGTCACTCCACCAGGTTCTATTCAATCGTATTTACCAGCAGTCACTGGGGTTCTTTCTGAACCTTTAGAAGCAAATTCTGAAGTCGCGCCACTAGTTGATGGTCAAGAATTACCTGGTATATCCGACCTCTCACAATTGCAAGAAATGATGCCAGATGCTACACAGAATCAGGCACTTTTGGACACGAATTTGGTTGATGAGAAACTTCCATTAGATATTCCGTTAGATATTCCATTAGATATTGGGAGTTTTTCGCCTGATGCAGATATAGAATGGGATAGTAATTTGCTGACAGAGATGGAGAAGTATCTTAACGCATATGATCCGTCATGGGAGCAGTTTCTTGGCCAAAGTCCGGAGGTTGATACGACTGATGAAATGGACTTGGTACCCACGGATGATATCATTAATGAAAATGAAAGCAAGCCATCAGAAACCGAGCATTCTAGATCCCAGGTAAACCAGCTCACAGAACAAATGGGTCATCTTTCTTCAAATACTAGAAAAACTTGATTATGTTTGGAACAATATATACACAAACTTGTTCCCATATCATTGGAGGTAAAAGCTCGAAAGTAATATAGTAGCTGTTTTAGTTGTTAACGTGTTATCTTTTCTCTTGCCTCCAAAGAGAAGTTAATACTCGATTCTGCACTTTTTTGCATGAGGTACTTGTATACTTAATTTTTTTAGACATCCATCATGTCTTTTCGAAAAAAAAAAAAAACTGTTGTAAAAGTTTAAATTCCTAATCGTTTCCGTACATTGATGGTAGACTGAACAACCTTAGCAGTTCAGTGGTTTGTACAATGCTAAAAGCATGAAAATCGATCCTAGTGATTTGTTGATTGATAAAAACACGTTTTTTTTGTTGAAATGGTTTTGTTATCTTGGGTCTTTTGTACTGATTCAATGGTTGTTGAAAATGGTGAATTTGATAGTGGTTCAAGTGTTAACCGTATTTTTGCTTTTGCATCCTTCAATATGTGTACTCTGTTTTAACCCACACTTTTGGTCATTTGTAGCGTGAGATTTTAAGCCAACATAAAGAAATTTTGAATATCGGTATTAGTTTACATGAAAATAATACATAAAAATGTAACAAAGGTGCTGTGCTAGCTTAGATAGTTAGATGTGTGTGGGTTGCAGCAGGACCTGGTTACGGTAATCAGCTAAAGCCAAATTGGGAAGATATCCCGATACAGTGTATAGTGTAAAGTAAAGTTTTTCTTGAATGCTCCAACTGCCTCCTGCATTAAGTAGTTATTCTGTGGTAACTGGCCTTGTTTGTTTAAAATTATATTAATTTGCCGATCAGAGATGCGTTACCTGCGGAAAATCACCATTTGGCATCTGGGAATTGATCAATAACTTCGCTGCTCTATGTAAAGGAGTCGGGTCTCTTTCTGCCTGTACAGTAATAAATATGGTCACGTAAAAATATAATATAATAAAGTTTCCAGATAAGAAACCGACCTGCTTAGAACGAATCAGCCCCATCATAGCCCAAGAAGTATGTACCAAGTTAGACTGATCTCCTTCTAAAGGGACATATCTGTTTATAAAGTAACCATTGAGAAGAATGCCGGTCAATTTGAGCTAAATCTTACAGTTCAAGCTGGATACATACAATATACTGGAGTATGTTACACATTTCAAGACACTTATCCATTTATCAACGGTAAGTTGTCTTATATTACCTTCTCAGAACAGGATCGGTAGCTTTCTCCCCAACCACCATCTTTACGTTGTATTTTTAGTAGAAAATCGACAGCTTTACGCGTAATATGCGAATTTTCATACTTATTTCCTATTGATGTCAAAACCTCCAAGAGCCCACCAAGTACTATTTATAAAACACACACCCCACTCTCCATACCTAAAACCCATGGCTCTTTAGTTCGTAAAATTAGTGATTATGTTATTTAAACCGTTTAAAAATATGATGTCCAAGGATGAGAACTAAACCATGAACTGTCTAGCTTCTGCATTTTCTCCAGGTATCCACCTGCAGCCGATAGGAAGGTTTCTATCTCTTTCCCTCTATGTTCTGGATAAAACCTGTTGAACAAAACCAGGGCCTGCATCGCTGATGATGTGCATTCAACACACTTTACACGATGACTATTGAAGTGGACATAATTATAGATTAAACTGCAACGAGTACATGTCTTACTCATGCTCAATGATAATGTCCTCAAAGAATTCCGTAGGATTAAGAAGCTAAATCCAACAGATGCAGGTTTAATAAATAATAAATAAATAAAGATATGTAATGAAAGCATGGATTGAAAAATAAAAAAAGGAGACACTCTGTTATCGATTACCTCCAGCCATTTTGATGATTCCGCTGGTTCCCATCCTGTTAGGCCTCCATCTTTGCTCTACATCATCAACAGAATTATTGAAAGGATTATACGGGGCGATGAAAGAGCGTTTAAGCGATTTATGCATGCCTGTAAGGAAAGGATTATTTTGACAGCGTCATTAAGTTGCCAACAACATCTGAGGGTATCATTGATAATAGGAAGACGACGGAATATAAATAGTAGACATTGAGATGCTGTTTGTGATTATGTCCGTCCTTATTATACAAATATACCTTTAATCCTTCAGCCGTACAATCTGAAACTTGCCATCCATGGTCTTGACCTGAAAAGGTCCACGAACCTTATAGAAATATGTCAATACATGCTTTTGAAGTCACCAGAAGTATTGTCCTTAACCTGCATAATAGTAGCGAGTTCAATAACAAATACAACTTCAATATTATCTTTAACTAGTTACTTAAACAATGTATTATAGTAGGAATATGCACTAGTACAGGAAACGTTTTTTGGAGGGGTGAAAAACATTTTTTAGAGGGGTTATGTGACCTCTCTAAGATGTCGCTCTGAAAGATCAACCATTTTTTGGAGGGGTTCCCCTAACCGCTCTAATAAACAATTCAACCCCTCCAAAAAAGCATTTTCCGATTTAAATTAATAATTAAATATATATCTTTTGGAGCGATCGTAGAAAGTTTTAAGAGCTAATTTTCCATTTTAAATAAATATTTAGATTAATAAACTATCCTATCTTTTGGAGCGGTTATAGAACTCTCTAAAATATCTTTAAATAATTGATAATAATAAAATTTAATAATTAAAAATTATCCAGTAACAAACTAAAACATAAAACAAGCTGAACAACGATCTAAACAAATGTGCAACAAACAACGATTTGCAAACCAATGAAACATACTAAAATTTAAAACTGATCCAACATTTTTACAATACCATAGCAAACAACTAAAAGTAACATATCAAAACAAAAAAAGACATATTTTATCTTCTTCGTAGACGTTCATCGATCACTTTAGTTTTAAACTGGTCCAACACTTTTACCATTAGTTGCTCGCGTTTGGTTTTTTGAAAAATGCTAGTATCGTTCCAAATCTAAATGCAAATAAATAAATAAAAGTTAGATTCGATAAATACTAGAATCGTTGCAATTCAAAATAGAATGTACTTACTTTATTTGGAAAAGATCCAAAAATAAAATCGTAAATAAACTTTATCACCCAAATATCCGCACTCCCAATTTGATTGATGACACTAAATAGAATTAATAATTAATAATTAATAAATAAAATTCACCAAAATATAATAAACTTATTAAAAAAATAAAAAAACTTACTTTAACCATTCTCCAAGCAAATTTTTCTTTAAAAGTTTTTTCAAGTACCTTCGAAAACGGATCTGTCGAACTAGGTTTG
The DNA here is from genome assembly GCA_910822075.1 of Senecio squalidus. Classification (NCBI taxonomy): domain Eukaryota; kingdom Viridiplantae; phylum Streptophyta; class Magnoliopsida; order Asterales; family Asteraceae; genus Senecio; species Senecio squalidus. The sequence goes on from CAJVGC010000592.1 coordinate 7,909,517, forward strand.
TATTTAAACAAACGTGTAGATTTAGATCTATCAAAGAAGTTGCAGCGGATCAACAATTTGATATTATCAAGGGTTAATTGATTAACATTTTATATGTATATGAATGAATAAACGTTAACAATTAAGAACACAAGTATTTCACCAACAACCTCAATCTATTAAGAATAATTGTTTCGTTAACAGACGTGTGTTTACAATGACACAGGGATCTATTTATATAGACCTTGAGGAAACCCTAATTACAATTAGGTTACGACTCTAAAAGAAATCTACGAAGATAATTATCAATATTTGTTTACATAATTATCTCCTTACAACACGCTAACAATATCTATCACATAAGCAGTAGTAACATGCTCGCCAGTAAAAACTCTTCGTGCAGATCCATGCAGCCAGTAGTATTAGTGCAACCAGTATTAAGTTAGAAGTAGTAATATCACCACTAGTCATCTCCAATACTTGACCATCAGTAGGAACTATAGCCAACATTATTATCACTCACCAGTATTAACAAACTTACCCACCAGTACTAACTAACTTCACCGGTATTAACATATTATAACCCAACAATCTCCGCCTAAACTTCTGCATTCATTCAAAAGCATAGGTTTCTTCATTACAAAACTTGGAGAATGTTTCCAATACCTCTAACTGACTACATCGAGTTTCTGTGATCTGTGAGCTGATCTTCCAAAGTAGTTGAACTGCTTCATTTGAATCTTGATTAGCCTTCAACTTGACATTAAGCATGTTGATCATTATGTTGATGACGTGCTTGTGCTTTTTCTCTACCAAGAAATACTCTGTTGAGCCATCACTTCTACTCAACGAATAAACACCACAACTTTCATAGTGTATCCATTCAAGAACTGGAGTAAATCTTGATAGCTTCTTACGAACGTTTTCAGGCTCAAAGATAAGTTCTAACACCTCTATAAATTTATCATTAAAATCCAGAACTGTACCTTGGCCATTTGAATACTTCTTGCTTCCAATGAGGAAAAGATCCACCAAGTCCCTTCGACTGATATTCCTGAAGATTTCCAGATGACTGTAAAACACTCTGAAGCTCTTGTCAGCTCTAACAACTTTGTACCCATTCTTCCCATCAATAACCACAGCAAAACCAATCTACTATGGGCATCTCCGTGAAAGTGGTTGCACAATGAATATCTTCAGAATGTATGATCAGAGTCTTCATGTCATCAAAGACTCTATCTGCAGCTTTATTTACCTGGTCATCCGAAATCTCAGGTACACATCCAAACTCAAAGTTTCCAGAGATGTCTTCTTGCTTGATCTGGAAAACTTTTGGCTTTTCTTCCTCTTTCTTAGCATCTTTTTCTTTCTCATTTTCCTGAGAACCTTCAGTTATAGATTTCTGTTGTTCAACTTTTGTCTTTTTCACACCAGTCTTAACAGATGAACTGATGCTTGCCTTTCTCTTTGTACCAGTAGTAACTGTTTCTACTGCTGGCTTTGACTTCCTGGTAGTAGGAACATCACCACCTGGATAAGTTCTTTTTCTCTTCTCAGGCACAGACTTTGATTGAACCTTCTTCTTATCTTCTTCCTTCTTCTTGCCAAAGTGCACTACCTTGTATCCTCTGTCAAGAGCAGCCTTGAGAGCTCTTTCCTTCTCCAACTCTTCTCTCTCTCTATCCAGCTTGGCTTGCTCTTGAGCAGCTTTCAAAATCCTTTTCTCCTTGATGTACAAATACAAGACATTATCAAGCGTCATTGGACCGAGTTGCTTACCACTATATTTTCCAGTTGATTTAAGGAAGTCTGTGTATTTCTTTTTGTCTTCAGCCCTCCTTGTGTTTCTTTTGACAGTGTTTTTGCTCCTCTCCTCTTCTTTCTTCTTCTTTTGTAGCAAGATTTCATCCTTTTCAAGCATATTTTGGGCAATCTTTGCATCTTCTTTCTCTTGCGCTTTTCTTTTTAATTCATCTTGTATCTGCTCATCAGCCATCTTTTGAGCAGCAATTGCATCTTCTTGCTCAATCTTCTTTAACCTTTCCTTTTCAGATTGGGCTTTTTCTTGTTCTTCTCTTTCGAGTTCCATCAACCTTATTTTCTCATCCCTTTCTTCAGCAAGCTTTCTTTTCTTTTCTTGTTCTTCCTCCTCCATTTCTTTATTTGACTTTTCTATCAGCTTACCCTTTCCCTTGCTTCTGTGTTCTGGATCATCATCAAGGAACACTTTTTTGTATTCCTTTCTTGGTAGTGATGAAACCAATTGGTCTTTGCTGAATAGGTGGAGGAATAATGGGCTCAGTAGTTTCACCAATTGTACCTGTAAATCCACCAGTAGCAAAAGCAACTGGTTTTTCCTTAGGTTTTTCAGCAGCTGCTTTTCTTTGACGAGCTACAGCAGCCGCAATTTGTTCCTTTCTTAAAGCCTCAGCTTTCAACCGTTCTTGCTTGGCTTTCCCCTCCTTCATCTTCTCAAGTTCTGAAGCTAATGTTGCATCAACTTCAATTAGGGGAACTAATGGTGGAGTACCAGTAGTAACATCAGCTTCAGATTCACCAGTTTTAACTGGTGGTTCACCAGTAGGAATTTCTTCTTCTTTGTCACCAGTATTAAATGGTGGCTCCTCACCAGTAGTAACTGGTGGTTCCTCACCAGTATTAACTGGTGGTTCATTTATGATTTCCTTATCTTGTTCCTTCTCACTTTCTTCTTTCTTTTCTTCCTTCTCAGACTTAGCAGTGCCTTCCAAAATTTCATCCACACGCTCCCTTGCTTGTTTGATTTATGCTCCAGTCGCTCCCATGTTCATAATCACATCGTGCAATTCTTGATCTTCAGATGTCCATTTAGTGGAATTTGATACAACAAAAAAGGTGGATATGGGGCATATCCTTGATCCTTTTGTCCAGACTGCTTTTTACCTTCACCTTCCTCCTTGTTACTTGTCACAGATGTTTTAATTTCAATTTCAGTTTCATGATCTGACCATTCAAAGTCTGCATCAGTGACTACCTTTTCAGCCTTTGTATCCTCCTTCTCAACCTGTTTAACAACCACCTATTCTTCTTCCTTCTCTACCTCCATTTCAACATCTTCAAAAATAGGAACTTCTTTTTCAGCTTGTTGTTCCTCTTCTTTCTGTACTTCCTTGTCAAATGGCTTTTCTTCAACTTTCTCCCCCTTATTGGCAGCATTCTCATCATGATTTCCTGAGGAGATGGAGCTTGAACTTGAACTTGAAGGAGTGGGCAATTTAGGCTTTGCACCACCCTTCTTGCTTCATTGCTTTTCAACCCTCTTGCCAATCTTTACAGGTTTCTTTAAAACAATCCTGCACAGTTTCACATCTTTTACCAACCTAGACACCAATTTCTTGAGTCTCTTTATTTCCTCCTCCTGACCATCCACCTCCAATATGAACTTTTGACACATTTCCATCAATTCCAGGTTTGTATAGTTATAGCTATCCTTCCCACCCTTCTGTTGAGTACCAACATTGGGCAGATCCTTGGATGATTTAGAGGGTGCCTCCTGCCTTGCAGAAGCATCACCCTCCCCATTGGTCTCTTGGCGCCTAGTACCTCTCGAGAATGATTTCGAAGAAACATCCTCTTTAAGAGTTTCCGTTGATTAGGTCTTAGTGCCTTTCTTACTGTCCTGAGTACCACGAGGTGGTGCATCAGTTGTATGAGCCCTTTCAACATGGTCTCCCCCTCCTTATGGACCACCTTCTTAACTTGTTTTGTAACTGGTTTGACTGTTTTAGGCTTAGGTCCAAGAGGTGAAGGACCCCTCTTGACCTTGGGGGCGTACTCCTTCTGAGGTGTACTATGAGTTGATGGGGATGGTGCACCAGAGGCACTCTTTTCAGGTTCAGTAACAGGTTCAGATGATGGAACAAGTGGTGTGGGTTGGGACTCAAGTGGGTTACTTGGACCTTCACTAGTTGAAACAGGTACACTCACCATTGTTGAAAACAAAGATGTCACATTCCCAGAAAACTTATTGACAGTTCTCCTCATATTTGAAAATGTTTTCTTGGAGTGAGAATCCATGAGGAGAACTTCTCCCTCAGTGGACAAATTATCTAGCTCTTTGTTAAAAATAACTTGTAAAAATCGTGGATACATTAAAAACTTGTTTTCCACGTGAGCAAGATTCCACTTAAGGTCTGAAAAGTTCATGTTGGAAAAATTGTCCACCCTTCCTGTAGCTAGACACGCCATAGCAGTAGCTATGGTGATGTTAAACTCATTCCAGGTGTACCTCTTTTTGGAGATACACTGTTCTAAAACATGTACCAGGTACCTCCATTGGGGAGAGAGAAGCGCCTTTTGAAAAGTGAATTTAGTTAGGCTTCCCTCATACCCCATTCTTACAAAAATAAAGAAGAGTTCATCGTTTGGAATAGAAGTAATACCTGAGGCATCTTGTAGTTCAATATGAGAGCGAACGTTGGCCTCAGTAACTATGATTTCCTTCTTTTCAATAACAGCTCTGATGCGTTCTTGATCATTGATGTTTTCAAGAATGGTTGTGTTCCAAAAATCGCGGATGTGCTTTTCATGAACCTCTGGGTTCACCGTTAAAGCATAACGAATATATGATTTTCGAAGGAATTTGTTGATTTGATGAAAATCGGTTGCTTCTTTATGAAGGGTTAGGTCAGCGACGATGTTGTGAGAGGCACCAAAAGCAAGTTCTTGTTGTTCCGCCATTGATTTTGTGAATAATTATCGTTGAGAATGATCGATTTAGGGTTTGCTGAAGATGAGGGTTTCTTTTGAATGGTCAGGGGTAGGGGTAGGGCCAGGGGTAGGGGTAGCAAACAGTTCAGTGATCAGGTCTAGCCGACTGGGTACCACTACCTCCAGCCTGAAACTGTTGATATTGGGAACCACGCCCACCAGGCTGAAACTGCTGCCTATACTGCGAACCACTACCACTAGCCTGAAACTGTTCCCCGTACTGGGGACCACTCCAACCACCCTGAAACTGACCTCCATACTGGGGTTGAGACCCAGTGTACCCTTGAGAAGTTGGAGGACGTACATAATAGGCAGGTGGGGGAAACGCAAATTGTTGCGATCCGTAATTCATCCAGCCCAGATTATGTTCATATCCTATAGCTTTAGTAGGGATTTGAGCAAAATCCTGCCACATGTCGTTGTTACCCACTCCACTATCGATGTTCCGTTGAGAACGATCATGGATTTCCCTCAATGCCTCGTTCTGCAAAATAAATTGAAATATATTAATTTAATATATATATATATATATATATATATATATATATATATATATATATATATATATATATCGTATAAATACATATAAATATTTGAGTATATTATAAAAATTTAAATTTAATATATAATATAAAATAAATACGCAGAACATATTACCTGAGTTTGTTGGAGCCCACCCCATTCTGGATACACGTTAGGAGCGTTATGTGCAGCCGGAGACGTGATAACTAAGACAGTGCAATCATAAAACCACTGTATATAGCCCGATAGAACACCGCCTCCCGCTGGTCCAGGAAAATGATAGACAATGTTATGTCTACCATTCCAACACCTTACCTCAGTATTCTTCTCCTCTATCCAGTTTGTACCTCGTCCTCCCGTAAGCTTACCTTCGTGTATTTTCTTGTGGTGTCTAACTGAAAATATGTACAAATCTTCAGGAACCCCTTGTCCGTATGCAAACTGTCTGCATACTCGGTTCGGTACATGAGGTTCCGCAACAGCCCAAAAGAAAAGCCATCCAATGTATGCCCATAACTCGCTGTCTCGAGTGCAATCAACCGGAAGTTTCCCCAATACAACACTATAAGGACACCATATAAACTGGCCCTCTTCCAAGGTGGTGAAAGCAGCACGGTATGTAACCAACACATGAGCCGGTGTGGCTGTGTGACTAAGGCTACAAAACTACCGACTCCACCTAATATACAAAGTAATACCCGTAAAAATTTAATTGTAATATTCGTAATCTAAATTAATCAAATACTCGTAAAAATTTAAGTGTAATATTCGTAATCATAATAATAATTATGATAATAAAAATATAATGCTATAAAGATAACTGCTACCATAGCAGTGTGGGTACGTAATAGGTGCATCCCCCCTTAATATAATACGGGGCACAATCAGTGATATTCTCTCCCAGGCCCAAAGCTGGAGTAAAATTAACGGGCCCTGACTACCTTTAACGTCCTTCTTCTCTGCAACAGTACACAGTTGTCGATACAAAAAAGCCAATACTGCGGAGCCCCAGCTTAGTCTACCAGCTTCAGAAAGCTCGTCCAAGTTTTTAAGATAATTCAGCGAAGCATCATATGACCGTGAATCGCTGAACATGTGTCCACCCAAAAGAGCTAAAATAAACACTCTAGCTGCTCTTTGTTGGTAGCTCACATCATTCCTCCGGCAGGGTGTTTGAATGTACTCTACTGGAGTACGTATTTTTACTCTACCACCATCAACTTCACCCTCCTCTTGGTAAAACCCAAGATAGTCATTACAGTCACTCGCCAATTGATCCTCGTCTTTACACTCCAATTCTCCAGATACCACCGGTTCGTTTACAAGCAAAGCCCACAGAACTTGTACGTCCTGCAACGTAACAGTGGCTTCACCGACTGGAAAATGGAATGTATGCGTCTCGGGACGCCACCTTTCGACCAAAGCGGTAATAAGAGTGTGGTCTATTTTATGATAATCGGTGCGTAATACACCGTCAAACCCAACACTTATTATCTACCTTCTAACACCGTCTTTAATTACATCGGTGTAGTCCCAAAGTCCGGCATCACATCGTCTCGCTTTTATTTGTGTGGTAGGATCTTGCTGACCGTTGAATAAACGGGCAGAACGATGGTGCTCACCATCTTGTAAAAACAGCAAACTGGTGTTTCGAGGGGTTGAGGTTGCTCCAAATTGTGTCATTTTAAAGTCGGGATTAACTAGCTGGAATATGAGTGTTTTTGTGTTTTGTGGAAAATCGGGGAGAAAACTAGACGGAATATGTGTGTATTTGTGTTTGTATGTGTGTGTGATAGTGTGTGTGTGAAATGGGTGAAACTGGCCGGATTTTAAAGATACCATAATCCGACTTTCCTACCACCGTCTTATACACGTGTCAGGTTCTAATTGGTTGGTCAAAAAGCAGTGTCGGACAAGCATGTGAGTGGTGGGGCCGGTGGCAGAAAAGCACCATAAGCCGGTACTCCCAACGCCGGCTTATGGTGAGTGGGATCGTGACTGGGCGGTGACGTGGAAAAGTGTCTTGTGACTGGGCGAGAGAAAGGTGTGATGCTGACGTGCTTTGCTGACTAGGCATAAGCCGGCACTAGCAATGTCGGCTATACCATGTTGCTAATTTCCGGCCGCTGCCATCCACCGGCTCTAATTTCCGGCGATTCGGTGTCCATTCCGGCCAAATTTTCAATAAAACATGCATACAAATCATCTTTTAAAAGTCAAATCTTTGATAGTGAGTGAGGTTCAAATCGCTTCCTTTTAAGGGAGACAAATAATTAAAGGCCTCCAAATGATGTAAGAAGTTTATCTTGAACCTATAAGAAATATAAAAACTTTATATTGTTCAAACTTCAAAGTGACTTTGAGAAGGCCTTTTAACCCGCTAAATTAGGCTTTTCTTGGCTCATTCATGCTTGATTTGGTCTGAAGTGGAGAAACTTGATTTAAGATTGACTTGGCGAAGACTTTTTGGGACGGTCCTTGGTCCTTGTTAACGGGTCATCAACACTAGAATTCTACGTAACTAAAGTCTTAAGACAAGGAGACCCCATTATTACCTTTAATTTTCTTTCTATTCTGACATCGAAAGCTCTCAATATTGTAATGTATGGAGTAAAGAGTAGCAACAACATACCCATCTCTCCTCTCTAATTTACCGATGATGCACTCCATTTAGGGGAATGGTCAATGAAAATTGCAAAAGAATTGCTTTGCATCCTTACATGCTTTTATATGTCTTCTGGTCTCAAGGTTAACATCTCAACGAAACAAACACTAGAACATTTTGTTATCGTAAATGCAAGCTTGTTTTAAAAGTTAGATAACACAATTATCGAGTTACTAAATGCGTACTCCCACGTTTCAGAGAAGGGAAGAAGAGGATAAAAGAAAGAGGCGTCACATTCAACATAGTGAATCCGATTTTATAGACATAAACAGACAAGACTGTCTTTTTATGGTTTTTACATTAATCTGATTTCATACTTATTATATTAATTTGCATCTCTCCATTAGTTGAACATGGCTAATGCTTACATAATTATGGTACTTCTGGTGTCTACGACTTGATCATTCATAATGTGTTAGTACTAGTACGTTCATGTATGCTGTGGAAACACATGTTTGCGGTATTCAGCTAAAGCCCACATTGGGTAGATATTCTTGTGTAGTGCATAATGCAACATACAGTTCTTCATGAAGACTCCACTTATTTCCTGCATTAAGCAAGTAGATGTCACTTTGTCAATGATATAAATGAAAAAACAACAAAGTGAAAATCACAGTTTTCCATTTTCTTACCTGTTGCGGATAATCACCATTTTCCATCTGGGAATTAATTAACAACTTGGCCGCTCTGTGTAGGGGTGTTGGATCTCTTCCAGCCTATGTAATCAAACATTAATTTAAACATAAAACTTTATAAAACCTAATGAAAAGAACGATTGATACGGAAAAAGTTTTTAAATGATAAATGAACCTGTTGAGAATGAATCAATCCCATCATAGCCCATGAAGTTTGCACCAAGTTCGACCGTCCTCGTTCTAAACGCACATATTTCTATTTATAAAAATTAAAAAGTAATCAGTGAGAAGAATATAACTTACATCAATTTTAGATGCGTATTTTGTTGAAGTATCACCTTTTCTGGGCAGGATTTGTAGCTTTCTCCCCAACCGCCATCTTCCAGCTGTTTTATTAGCAGAAAATTGACAGCTTTACGTATTGCTTCACAATTTTGATAAGTTTTCCCGAGTGCTGCTAGTCCTTCAATAGCAAACCAGGTACCGTATGTAAAACACACTCCCCAGTTTCCGTACCTGATATCCACTTATTACTTTTTATATTCCAGTTTCTTTTTATCTTATAATTATTTTGATTTGATGCTCGGAAAAAAAACAAACCATGAACCGTCTGGCCTCTGTGTTTTTTCCAGATATCCTCTAGCACCTGTAAGGAAATTTTCTATTTCTTTCGACCTTTTTCCAGGGTATACCTTGCTAAACAAAACCAGGGCTTGCATTGCTGTTGCTGTGCATTCCACGTACCTGGTCTCGACAACTTTTATTAGTCTAGTGAAGTTAATGATGCCGATTAGAAAATAGTATTTTTGGCCGAATATGATAATTCTTACTCATGCTCAATGACAATGTCCTCAAATAGCTCTGTAGGATTAAGAATCTAAAATGGAATACAAATTTAAAAAAAAAAAAGTTAATGACAAATTAACGGTGAACAAATGAATTTAAAAAAATATAGTTTTTTCCATGATTTTGTTACCTCTAACCATTCTGATGATCCTGCTGGTTCCCATATTGCCAAGCCACCATTTTTACTCTATATCGTCAATGTCAAAAAGTTAACAAATGTCAAGTCTAATGAAAGTGTGATGAGAAATTCATGCATACCTGTAAAGAAAGTATTATGTTGATAGCATCATTAATCTGCTCAAAATCCATCTTTTCGCCAACGATTTCTGAAGGCATCATTGAGAACAGGAGGCAACACTGAAGATAGAAAGTATTCCGTCTGTTTTATATCGCGTATGTAATTAATTATGTGTTTCCCTAGAAAATAATATTAAACTATAAATACCTTCAATCCTTCAGTAGTACAGTCAGAAGTTTCCCACCCATGGTCTCTATCTGAAAAGGTCCACGACCCTTTAGATATATGGCGATACATAGATTTGAAGTCACCGGAAGGATTTTCCCTTACCTGCGTACACAAGAGTTGATCAAGATTTTCAATTATGCGGGAATTACAAAATTCAATAACAAATAGAAATGCATCAATCATCATAGTTTTAAACTTTTCATGTCGAGCCGACCTGTGAGGCTTTAATATAATCATGTCCATTTTTAAGGGTTGGACCAATCTCTTGGGTAAGATCTGTAGCCACAAGAGCTTGAATCATAAGACTTGCATCCCAGAGTTGACTGCCAAAAGTCTATTTTCGAACAAATTAAAACCGAGTATTCAAATTAAATTTCTAGCATTTATCATGAAAACTTGTTCTTTTAAGCAACCTGCATTTTTATGCCATCCTCGGCAACCCAGATAAAATCTGGGATTCTCGCAAGGTGCTTCTTGAAGCTGATCCCATTTGGATCCTCAACCCAGCATGCAAGCATACATAGTACCTGTACATTTGTTTGTACGGCGTATAAGTACTCTAAATAATATTAAAAATCATTGAAAACTTATTGTATCATTTTTCTTTGATACTAGTTAATCTTTAATTATTTGAGATTTTCCTATTTATATACCTTCTCTATAGCTCCAATTGTGATATATCGGCTATTCTCATCCTCGTAGTGGATATGTTTCATGGTTGTTTGTAGTGCTTTCTCACGCAATTTGGTAAATGGCCAGCGAGTTAGGAGAGGCTCGGTTAAAATGTAAAGACTATCCCACATTAAATCCTGTATTAAAGGGTGCCGGTAATATACGTCCTCCTGAGATGGTCAATTCATACTTAAGTAATTAAGTATTTGTGTCGGTAAATACAAATTGATCTTGTAAAAAAAGTAATTTCACCTTTGCACACAAATGTCTACTGCTCTTCCAGTTGATTTCGTTGTATGGCTTCGTGTAAAGTTCTTTACGCAATTCTAAAACCAGAGGAGTGATTGGACCTACAAATCTTCTTCCATATAGGTATGACATCGGCATGTATACCAGTCTACTGTAACACCACATTTTCCCTGCATTTTGAGAATAAAAAATCTGTTACGAATATAAAGCTATAAAAGTAATACATGATTGCATTTTGCGTTTGGTTTTTACAGATCATGAAAATAGAACAAACCTGGATGCATGGGTAAGAAGGAAGGAAGGATCCAGAATTCTGGTGGCATTGGGTTGCTTCCGATCCACTCGCGAACACCAAGTATCTATAAAACAACAGACGAACATATAAAAAAAAATTTATTTACTTTTTGATCATGTTTAAGTACTTTTGATCAATAAATATCCTTGATATAAATGTCTTACTGAAAGCCATGTTTTTCCCCAAGAAGGATTGGCGGTTGCACTACCATGATCTAGGATCCATTTCCGAGCTTTGGTGCAAGCGCCATTCAAACCACCATCTGGCCCTTCTCCTAGAATACGCATACAAATATAACTCAGGGTTGTGCAAAACATCATACTATGACCTTCAATGTGCAAACCCCAACCACCGTCTTCATTCTGTAAATATCATATGACGGAATTTATAACACAAGTTGTGTGTGTGATATTTTGTGTGTTGATGCGGTACAAAAGAAGAATATGAATATCTTTACCTGATGACAATATAAGTACCGAAGAATTTCTTTTCGGTGTTCTGCTGTGAACACACTGTTAAGATGCCCCGTGATATACAAGCATATAACCTGCATGCATTTTGTTGATATGAAGACATCTTGTGGTTTTTTCAATAAAATATGTGGGATGTATATAGGAATTGAAAACTATGGTAAGGGAAACCATTAATAAAATCAAAACAGTTACCAATGGTTGCATGAAATACATTGGACCAGCATTTTCGGCCGGCCAGTGGCCATCTTCAGCCTGCAAGGCTGCGAATAAGTGAACAGACCTCCTCAACGTGGCAGAAACTTGGTTATAGGAAATCTCTTCACCATTCTCTACCGTCACTTGAGGTACCGTTTGTTTGAATACCTTCTCTCTTATGAACTGCATATTCATGTTCCCAATGACTTTTGGATTTGGCTTTTCAGATAAAAAACGTAAGAAATTGAGGCAAAAAAGAGAAAACCTGCATACGCCAAAGCACATCACTAGTGGGCTTAACATGGTGTCTATTATTCCAGAAATGAAGACGAGCCTTTTCAACCTCGTCACGCTCTTCCTGAGTTCCATAGTTCGGATCAAACTCCCATGTTTGCCTACCAACAAAGTTGTTTGTGCTGTATAGGTATGGATCATTGGCCCCTTCGGCTATCTTCAACCTCCACATGTCGATACACTAAAGTACGTTGTTAAAAGTTATGAGAACTTTAACCGGGTAATGGAATATAATGCAAGTTTAGTATGTTGTTAAAAATGAATATTTTCGATCTTTCCCATCTTTAAAAACAGTACGTCTTCAATAGTACACAAGTTATTTATTACACTTTTTGTCATTTGACAGAAATTGAGTCTATATTGATTGTAGCAGTAAAGAAGATCAATCATGAACATAAAAAAAATTAAGTTACAAAATCTCATATCCGTCTACTAATATTTTGAGTATATAACTTGGGAACAGTTAACTACAAGAAAATTGTCTTTAGTGACGATATTATTTCGTCACTAATTTAGTCATATATAAAAAATAAAATAAAAAGTCGAGTCATCCATAAAAAAAAACCTGTCACTTAATTAGGTTGCTAAACAAAAGTAGCCACAAAAATATATCCAAATTTGGTATCTAACAAAAATTAGTAACTAGACCCAAAGAGCCACGATGACCCGAATGAAAACAGGCGACAAGCTGACGTACACACAATTGAACACAAAATGGTATGTTGGCAAGATGAGCAATGTGTGACCACAATACACATTTCGATAACAAATCGAGTTCACACATATAATATGAATTTTTTCCAGCTTCGTATTTCATTGATTTCTGCCAAGTATTTCTGCCACTTTGTTCTAAGGTACATCACAAAATTTCAGTCATATATCTACACATCAATGAACTAACTCTATAACAAATAATATGATGCGTCAATGATGTGCTCTATTATTGTAAACACATTAAAAGATACTATCACGGACATGTAAATATCAATTAATGTGACACAAACAGGTCATTTTGTTTTCTTAGGAATTCTTGTGACAAAAACAAGTCACTTTGTTTAATAGTGTTGCCCGACTTAATAAAGATATGTGAGTTTATTAATCTAAATTTGAGACTATAGTTAGTACTAGTTTCATTTAAGAGTTTTCATATTGCATTAGGATTAGTACTAGTTTTATTTAACTGATGTTTCCAATCCATAGTCGATTTCCCTATCACAACATGTTTTTTTGTTAGGATTAATTCGAAATACATAAAAGGTGCATCGGGTTGTTCGTGGGTTCTTGGACTAGTTGCGCAAGAAGTTCGCAGGTCGCAACATAATGTTTTGTTGCAGATTTAGCAGTAAGGGTGTGGAGACTGTCTGACATCAAGTTTCTTGTGTTTAGCAGCATATTATTCGTTGTTCTTGGTTCCAGGTTTATGTGTTTCACCTGGTTATTTAAGGAGGGGGAAATCGCGAGTCTCTGCAGGTTATTTATCGAGTTGCTTGAGCAAATCACAATGATGTTGCTGTTAGGGTGTGGCTTAATTCAAAGATTTTGTGAGGGTCTTTCATCAGCAAAAGGTATTAGTTGTGGTAATTACTTTAGTCTCTAGTTAGGTTGACAAGGTTTTGATACTTAATCTAGAAGGTGTTTATGGGGAGTAACTTGATCCACACGGTACATAAGGAAAAAAAAGAGGTGTTGTTAGGGTTCTTGGGTGATCGAGATTATTTATGTATCAAGGTACGCTGTGGTTCTTGGGAGCAGGTTATCGGTTTCAAAAGGAATAAGAAACATTAAGGAAGATACTAGGGTTCTTTTGTTTCGAGTTTGTTGGGATTAAACTGACGAAAATTAGTTAAAGTTCATTACTAAGTGGGTTATGTATAAAAGAAGTGGGGTGCATTCAATCATTAGAAAACAAGGTGTGACGAGGTTCCACGTAGTGGAAAGAAAGTATGAATTAGACTTTGGTACTTTACATGAGATGATCACTATCAGGTTGTTTGCCCTAAGACAGCCTCAGATGACGAATGATTTGGTATGGAAAATGGTGCTTCAAAGAAATGAAGAGCAACTCAAGATGAAGGAAGAAAGAGATAAACAGAAGAAGAACAGTAAAAATTAGTTTTGTAATCATCATTTATATGTAACGAAACTTGTTACTTTAATGATAATCAAAGTTCAAGTTTAGGGCGAGATTGTTGAGATTAAACTGATGAAAATTAGTTAAAGTTCATTACTACTACTCAACTACTGCCCGGTTAATACTGCAAGTAACTGCAAGTGTATTGGTTACTACTCCAAAATTGATGGTTACTACTGCTCAATACTCTTACTACTGTCTATTACTATTGCATGAAGAGTTTAGATAATTTTAGAATAGATTTATAATTATCTTTTCCTTATTTGTAGTTAATTTACCATTGAAGTTATATTACAATTGTAATTGTTAAGTCGTTTCCTAGACTTGGTAGGTTAGCCTCAAAGTCTATAAATACACCTTGTATTAAGAAAAAAAACGTATATTGATCGATCGTTAAAGATTAATATATTGAGGCTTATTGTTGATATTTTTTTATTGTTCTTGTTCATTATAAACAATATTCGTTTAATCAATAAACTTTTAATATCAAAGTGTTTAAATCCGCTGCAAAAATTCTTTGATAGATTAAGATCTTTATTCAAAGTGTGGTTGTGTTTACATAACTCATTCGATCCCGACAGAGTTTAATTTGGTTTTCTTGTGAGTTAAGTTACTGTTTTTGTAACTTAGGACCAAGTAAGAGATGGGTTTTTGGATTGTCTTAGGGTTCACTAAAGGTATACGATTTGCAAGGAGGGGTAACGTATTAGATTAATTATATTTATTATTTTATTCTATAGAAAAATGAAGTTAAGAAAGCGGCCCTTTCGCGGCTCAAACTGTCTGTACGCTTTCCGGCTAGCAACATATCAAACGGGCGGAGGCTCTCTATTTGCTTGCAATATCGGCTCTTCACCTTTAGTTAGAAGTAGAAGTAGAGGGCGTCGTTTGAATGACTTACGTAGCGTAGTTGATGTCGAGAAGTTTGAAGGTTATAATGTCTTCTGGTTATGGTGTGTGAAGATTAGGACCCTCTTGATCCAATATAGATGGGTTCCCGACAGTACCACTAAGGATGCGGAAGCTACTTCCTTGACTTATAAGCTTTACGGGAAGGCACATAGTACCATATTAATATGTATTGAAAATCATATTCTACGAGAGGTTTCTCATGAGACGTCTACATGTATGATGTAGTTAAAGTTTGAGTCATTATATATGACTAACGGTTTGACAACAAGATGTTACTTGAAAAGGAAGTTATACACGTTCTATGTGAGTTCTGATAAAAAAAATATCATGGCATATGGAGGGTCATGTAAAAATGTACTCCCTTTCTCCTATATTTATTGTCTACTTTTAATTATACAAGTATTTGGTTTGCAACTTTAACCTTAAATAATTTTTGTTATGTTATATAATATTTGATCCAAATTATATGATTGGATTAAGTTTTAAATGTATTTTTTATCTAGTATATAACACAAAAAAAATAAAAAAAATTGTTTAAGGTCAAAGTTGAAAACAAAAGACTTAAAAAGTCAAAACTGGGCAATGAATATGAGACGAAGGGAGTAATTATTTGCGATAGCAAGGTTGGAATCAATGATACCATGATTTTGCTCGAGAAGGTTTTTTGACATGCATTCTCTTACAAACAAGGTTCTTTGTATGGTGATTGTAATGAAGATGGGTTGCTGAACATTAAGGGTATAAATGGAGATATGTGCCTGGAATTATGGGTTATTACAAAATGAAAAACGGAGGTAATGCATATATGCCATTAGGAACTTGCTTCAAGGTTTCATTGAAGGTATGACTAGAGGATGATTGGACTGTAAAAAGGTTAAGGTTACACATATGAATGTTGTAGGAAACTTGATGGTATACACTAGATCATATTCATGTACACGTTGAGTTTAGTGAAAGACTATGTAAAGTTAGATCTAGTATATGGTAAATATTAGGTGAGCACGACTCACGAGAATGGTGACTGTTTTAAGAACTCTAACGATGGTAGGTTGAAGATTGGGTATATATTTATGGTATTGGAATGTGCGATTTAATACATGGTTACTACACGAGAAGGGTAGGGGTGCTCCGGAGGAAATAAAGAAAGGAACATGACTTAAGAGGCTACTAATCTGTTTGAGAGAAGACCTCGACAATAAGGTGGTTTCAGGACCAAAGTTATAGCTTTGTGTGAAGATTCTTAATATTGAACCTTTCTAATTCTTAGATTAAGGTAGAAATTGTTACCCAACTTAATAAAGTTGTCGGTTCTGTAGTCTAAATATTAGCCTATAATTAAGCTTATTTTCATTTAAATATTCCTTATTGTATAGGACTAGAAAAACTTACTTGACTTATAACCAAGGTTCTAAAAAGTGCGTCATGGCGTCAAGGCTTGACTTGCCTTCACGAAAAATATGCAAGGCGTATTTTTTAGGCGTGACGTCCAAAAAACGTGTCAAGGCGCGCGCTTTAAAGTGAGTTTTTTGTAACGCGTTACGGAAATTTTTTTAAAAATAAAAAAAAACCTAAAAATAGTTTAAAATGACTATAAATATCATTTAATTGTATATTTATAACTATATCTTATATTAAATGTATATTAAAATGTGAAAACAACGATTTTTTGTAGTTATATAACTTAAAAATAGTAAAAACATATAAATCATATAAAAATTATAAAATATATTAAAATTTTGCGGTATTGTCACGCCTTAAAAAACGTCATATCTCACCATGTCTTGAGACTTGACGATGCCGCCACATCACACCTTGCGTTATGCACAACCTTACTTATAAGTAACTGGTTTAAATCGACCATTGTTTCAAAGATCAAACCTTAGTCGAATTTCCCATATCTATATAAAATGTGAGGGTATAGTAGTCTTAATTATGCGCCCTTGCTTCCTTTCCTTAACTGAATGAGAACATAATTACTCAGACATGTCTTTCTTCTTTTTGTATACGACCACCTCTTCTTTTTATATTCGACCGCTTATGGTATTTTCCATTTACGTTGGTTCGACTAACAACAAGTTTTGTTTTGAAGATGTGCATCTTCTTAGTTGGTTTGTTGAATATTTTGGATTTCAACAAATATATTGTTTGAATTTTCTAGTAAATAATGATTCAAAATGATTATTCAAATAAATTAAAAAATAAAATATAGAAACACCAAAGCGCATATATAAATTTGACAAATATGCATTTTGTGTGACATATTTAAGGTATTGCTTCCTTTATGAGAATATGTGAAAAATAATGTGTAAAGGGAGGGGGTTTTTTAAAACCTCTGAGTTGCGATTGGGTCAGAAAAAAAAATACACATTTGATTATCAAAAATTAATACAGTGATATTTCTGTAATCAGATTAGTTTTTTTAGTCAGTGTTAAAGAAATTAAACAACACCATAATTAAGTCTATCACAGACAAGACAATATAGTTGAGAGAAAAACAACTCATTTAGTTTAATGTGTTTTATTTTGAATTTTGTAGTAGAAATTTGTGTTGTAAACTATGCAGTGGCGAATCTAGGATTAGATCGAAGGTAGGTCCTTTAAAAAAAATTAGACGAGAGGAGTAAAGGCTTAAACAGGTCATTTGGTCAAACGGGTTAGCTTGTAGTTAGATGTACTATTCGTATTTGCTATCAAACACAAATATAATATTAAATAAACTATAGTCCTTATGGCTATATTATTGGTATAGTTAAGGTGTTCGTAAGTACAATAAGTTTCTATTTCCTAAAATAGATTTAATATATTTAATTCATAAATTTAATTATGATATTTTAAGTCTCTAATATCCAGAATTTTCATCATTTTAAATATACATGCTAAATATAAAGAACTATAACATTATATTTATCACAAAAAAAAAGATACTAAGAATACAACTATTAATATAATAATTAAATATAAAGAACTATAACATTATATTTATCTTAAAAAAAAAAAGATACTAAGAATACTACTATTAATATAATAATCTTAGTTGAATACTTATTGTTTATTAAAGTGAAAAACCCAAAAAATAAAACAAGGGTGAGATTTGATCCCTGGACCTTAGAAAACTCTATCTTTGTCTCCCTTGGTTTCTTACCACTGCGACAAACTCAACCTTTGTTTCCTTGCTCTCAAAACAATTATTAAGCTAGGTCCTTATCAGTTTTTCAGATAGGTCCTTCTAAAATTTTCTATATCGACTCTAAAGAATTTCGAGAACTAAGGTAGGTCCAAGGACCTACCTTGCCCTACTACAGATTCGCCTCTGAAACTATGTAATCTCTTTTGTAAGGAACTTTGAAATAAAACATACATCAAATTAAATAGCCAAAATATAATATAAACACAATTTCAGCGAAACTCTAACTCTCTATCTTAAATATAAGTTATATTATTTTTAAGACATACAAAGGTTTCTAATAACTCTATGCAAGCAACTAAACATCCCTGACTATTGCATTTAATCTAATGTTTTAAAGTTGTATCATCAAAATCAAACAGAAACAAAACATTTGAACGTTTGAACAAAGACATATATACGTATAAAAAATATCAAGAATTAGTGAAGCATAGTTACCTTAATCCGCAAATGTCATTTTTTTTTTTCTTGTTTCTTTCTATAACTTTGCTTGTGCCCGTTTTGATACATGTACAGTTGAATCTATATATACCAAAAGAATTAAATTCAAATGGAACCCTGTACGTCTGTATTGCCATGAATTCAACTGCATGTATTGCCATGAATCCACGTACGTGACACAAATTACACGTATTAGATTTTCAGACAGATTAACAAGAAAGATACCTAAAGTTCCAGAAATGTTTCTTTAGCCCTTGGCTTATTAATTACTTTTTATAAACTCTTGCATATTGCATGTAGTAGTAATTAAATGAGCTTATGTACAAAGATTTGTTATTCCATATCAAAAAACAAAAATAGATAGACCATAACTAGTAAAACTTATGCACATTAATTTGCTATTCTATATAAAAAAACATAAATATACATATAGTACTATTTACATTATTTATGCACATAGTTTAATAAACTTATACATCTAGACATTTACTTTTTAAACTTTATACATCTAGACATTTACTTTCAAACTTATGTATATAGACCTTAGTTTTAAAAAAAATTAATGCATATTGTTTATAAACTAATGCACGACATTACTTTTATAAACTTATGCACTTAGACATCACTTTTAATCAACTTATATACATTGTTTGTTTTAGCCTATGCACAACACATACTGTAAGACTAGAATTTTATAAATTTATGCACATTGTTTGTTAAATCTATGCACTTAATATTAAAAAACCATAACTTATGACATAAGCATTACATTTATAAACTTATGCATGTAGACACTACTTTTATACAAACTTAGGCACATTTTTTATATAAACTTGTCCACATACCATTGTAAAATTAGAATTTTATAATTTACATACTTAGACACTTTTTATAAACTTATACACATTGTTTGTTTACCTACATACTATTTGTAAAACATGAATTTTACAAAATTATGCACGTATACATTATATTTTTATAAACTTATACACATTGTTTCCAACTACAAATCTACCCAGAAAATCTATATGATAGTAATTTATATATAACAAAAATATAAATACATAAATATCAATTATAAAACTTTATGCAGAAGTTTTATTACTGCACATCAATAAAAATTTACATCTATATTTGCTATTTTATATCAAAAATTGAAATAGATAGGCTATCAATTACAATAAGTATGCATAGAGTTTTGATACTAAAATATCAAAAACTTGTTAGAAATTGAATAAACAGATATACATTTGCTTATTCGGAGCCATTGGTGAATTGTTTGAATGAATGGATTACAACGAGTTTTCATTGAAATCAAAGATTTTTGGGAGCAAAACGTGGATCCGATTGTATGATTGAAGAATTTATGGAACGGAATAGTTGATTTGATTGTATGATTGAAGAATTTATGGAACGGAATAGTTGATTTGATTGTATGATTAAGGAATTTGGGGAACAATATCGAAGGTTTTGTGATGTAAAGTGACAGAAATGAAATATTTAGGCTCTTTAAATTTATTATGAAAAAGTCCTTGAAGTTCGATCAATTTCCAAAATCGTCAATGGGTGGACTTTTTGAAATAAACAAAAATGTTGATCAAATGAATGTCTAGAATTGCTTTCTACGCCTTTTATTTAAAAAAAAAATTACATTATCCCACGTATATATATAGGAGTAGGATCAAATAAAAAGTCTTATATTT
>CAJVGC010000592.1:7932427-7980156 GCA_910822075.1 Senecio squalidus
AGAATGGGCCTTAAGATACGAACGGTAAGAACCAATTGTAGCCGTCAGATTAAATATTTTAAAACATACCTCGCGGGGGTATTTAAGTAAATAAAAGGAACTTACGGTGAAATTGGTTTTCTTTTAAAACAACTTATATTCACCTAATTGTTCCACGAAAATCATCAAAATCTAAATGAAAAATCGTAAAAACCCTAGAAAAAATTCAGGAGGAACATCGATAAATATTAATTTCAAATTTAGTAAGTGAAACATCGATTAAATACAGTTTATATTCCTTATTTTTGTTATTTATTTGATAATTTTTTCAATAATTTTGTGAACAGATTTGAGCAATAACACGCAAAAACTGGATTTGGTCGATGAAGAAACAACCTCATCCGATAAAATGCTTTCACTTACTGAAAGTGAATCTACACCCGAAATGAATCCAGAATGTAATGTTTTATTTCAATTTTTTTAATCTTCATTATTAATTAGAATTTTTGTTATAATCTTAATTAATTAGATGCAAATTGAACTTTATGAATTAGATGCATATTGAACTTAATGAATTAGATGCATATTTGAACTTATTTGTTGAATTAGATGCATATTTGAACTTATTTGTTGAATTAGATGCATATTTGAACTTAATGAATTAGATGCATATTTGAACTTAATGAATTAGATGCATATTGAACTTATTGAATTAGATGCATATTGACCTTATTTATTGAATTAGATGCATATTTTGAACTTATTTGTTGAATTAGATTCATATTTGAACTTATTTGTTGAATTATATGCATATTTGAACTTAATGAATTAGATGCATATTTGAACTTAAATGAATTAGATGCATATTTGAACTTAATGAATTTTTGTTATAATCTTTAATGAATTAGATGCATTTTGAAAAAGATAGTAGTGTAGATGCAGTTTGCATATAGATGTATATTTTAGTAACAGAATTTTGTTTCTATGATATATACGTTTTTAGATACAAGGAAAAGCTATAAAACAAAAGATGGTAAAGATACCTCTGATCAGCATAAGAAGAGGAAAAAATCAATTGCAAAGAAGAAACCAACAGATCGAGTTTATTCATTTGTAAGAGATTCACCAGATGAGAAAAATAAAATAAGAAAGAGATGTTTATTAAAGAAAGAATCATCCCAAAAATATTTAAAGACGAGACAGAATCCAAGACCTTTAGTTAAGACGATGAAAGGTTTAACTCTAGAACAGAAGGAAGCTGTTAAAGAAATGGGATTCGGATGTTTTCTAAATTTTGATATTCAAACATTGCCATTGACTCTAGCATATCTAGTAGTAGATAGGTTGGATGCAGAGTCATGTGAGATAAGAGTTGGGAAAGAAAGAATAAGAATCACAAGGGAGATTATCCATGATGTTATTGGATTACCTTTAGGAAATCTTGAAATTAAAGCTGTAGCAAAAGCTGGAATTGGAAATTCAGCTGTTATAGACAGCTGGAGGAAACAGTATCCATTTCCAGAAAAAGGGGTCCAAAGGATTTATACCCAAAATGTGGCTGAAAAAATCCAGAAAACCAAGATAGTAAATAGAATGTTTAAGTTGAACATTTTGGTGCTTATCATGACCGTTATGGTAGAAGGAGTAACATGTGGAACTGTAAATCAAAAGTTCTTACCATGCATTGAAGATATGAAAAACATCAAAAATATGGATTGGTGTGGGTATGCTATTGACTGTTTAAAAAGGAGCTAAAACGGATGGGACAGAGATGATAACTCCAGCTTGTATATTGGACCTCATGTGTTTCTAACGGTATAATTTATATAATCTAATTTCTTTGCTATATATTTTGAAAGTAATATAACCTTACTTATTTTAATTTTGTAGGTTCTATTTCTTCACCACATGAAGTTCAGTAGGAAAAAATCTAGAGGACTTAGGCCAGCAATGCTTTTTTGGAAGTCAAATATTTTAAAGGAATATGAAAAGAAAGTTATTAGTTGTCAATGGAGTTTAGATAAATTTGCATTTGAAGAGCAAAAAAAAACTTCATCTGACGTATCCTATTCAACAGGTTAAAAAACCTAAACATTTTTTTTGGAATCAACAATAAATAATTTTTTAATACAATTATTTTCTTTTTATATTTTAAATTACAGAAGAAGAAGATGATGGCGGACAAGATCAAGGTGATGATTTAAATCAAGATGATTCTTGCGAAACAGCTTTTGAAGGAAATGATTTCTTTAATGAAAGTAAGTACATTCTTATTGAAAAAATTAATATCTTACTAAAACAATTTTGAAACTATCTTAAAAGAATATTTTGATCAGATGTTAAAATCAATAGAGAGCAGGACCTAAATGACGAAAAACGTGCAACTAATCCGTTAGTCAGTGAAAATGCAGAAGGGGATCATGGAAACTTAAATGTTAAGGTAATGTTAGAGTTTATTTTTTATTTTTTTATTTTTTTTTATGTTTGTATAACCAATGGAAAAAAGTTGTAACAAAAACTATTAGATGCAATTTTTCATACATATATATTAAAAAATAAGATATATTTATTGAAGTTTACATTTGGATACTAATAGTTAAATTATCCTTTATTTGAACAAAACAGGATGTGATTGTACAATTGGATAAGAAAAAGAATGAACTGATTAATAATCTGAAAATTGCAAAGATACAATTTCCTGAAAATGCTGAAATCCAACAAATGGAGGTGCAATTTTGTAACGATGTAAAATTTCCTAGTGAGTGTCTAAACAGCAAGATTTCAAACGAAAATGAAATGGTAATGGGAGTTGTGAAAGAGATAGAAGAAGATGGAAGTTTAATTGAAGAAAGTACTGAAGAAGCGGGAAAAAATAAAAATGTAATTGAATCTGTTACTGAAGAAGAAAAACAATATGAAAGTTTAAACGACGCAAACATTGAGATGGTGTCCAATAAAGAAGATAGTCCAACGGAAACGGAAATAATGATAGCTATGGTGATTGAAGTTGAAAGAAAATATGAAAATGATAAGAGAGCATTGTGTGGATTGCAAAATAATCAAAAACTTGCGCTTAGAGAAATGGGATTTGGGTTTTTTGAATCGTTTGATATTGATTTTGTGCCGCTGACACTCTAGTTTTTAATAGTTGATAAATTTAATACCGAGTTATGTGAGATGCAAATTGGAGATCAGAGAAGAACAGTAACTAAGAAAGATGTAAATGATATAATTGGTTTGCCAATGGGAGATATAGAGGTGAAGGCTGTTTCAAGGGCGGGTATTGAAAAAAATGAAGTTATAGATGAGTTTAGAAAACAATATCCTGTGGGTAAAGGAACACAAGGAATATATATCAAAGATGTTATGAAGAAAATTATGAATGATAAATCTGCGGGTCGTAAGTTTAAGTTAAACATGATTGTTCTTCTTATAACAATAATGGTGGAGGGTATTAAAAATGGAACAGTTAACCAGAAGTTCCTTCCATGTATATCGAATTTAAAAAATATCAAAAATATGGACTGGTGTGGTTATCTAATTGACTGTCTGCGGAAAAGCAAAATCGGGTGGAAAAGAGATTTATTGACTGGTATACCGGGCCACATCTGTTTTTAACGGTATGTTTTATTTCTTTTATAGTTATATTTGAATCATATAAAACATAAATTATTATTTCCAAAAATAATATTCTCTGATTTATTTCCTGTAACTTTTGATAGTTGTGGTATATTCATTATGTGAAGATCACACGACATAAATCAATGACAAGAATGCCAGCTATGCTTCATTGGAAAGTTCCTGTGTTGAGAAAACTTGAAATGAAAGTTATTCAAAACGGTTGTGAATTGAAGATATTAGAAGAAGATGAAGATAACGAAACAAGGACAACAACTTCTTTTAATCCTGAGAATGATAATGAAGATGATTCAGGGAATAACAATGTCGAAGTTGATAATAGAAGTGAAGGCAATATATCAGGTGAAAAAATGAATAAAATTAATTTATTAAAATGAATAACTCATTATTTCCAAAAATATGGTTTTGGAAAATATATATCTTTTATGTGTTTTAATGTATAACATTTCTTTCAGTTAACTTTTAAGTTTATAAAACTCATTATTCCCGTTTTATGCATATTAGAAGAAGATGAAGATAACCAAACAAGGACAACAGGTTTTTCTGGTAACAAATTATTTAAAATAGATCTTAATAACATACATACAAATAATTCCCCCTTTTGTTTTACTTTTAACAGAATATCTTAATTCTGCAAATGAGAATGAGGAAGGAAATGGTCAAAAGAATTTTGAAGACGTTTCAGGGAAGATGAATGATGAGGCTGATAATTCCAGACCAAAAGATATACAAGACAATAAATCAGGTGAAAAAAATTAATAAAATTAAGTTATAAAAATGAATAACTCATTATTGCCAATTTAGACATGTTAGCACAAACAATCCCTTTTGTGTCGGTTTTCAACCAAAACCTATGACACAGTTATTTCACCGAAAAACGTAGTGTACATGCAATTGGCATATATATGTATTTTTGAACTTAATAAATTAGATGCATATTGAAATAGTAATGTCTACTTTGTTGGCAGAAGTTTCTTTATCAAATTAATGAATTAGATGCATATTTGAACTTAATGAATTTTTGTTATAATCTTAATGAATTAGATGCATATTTTAAAATGCATCTACTCCGTAAAAAAATGCATCTAATTTATATTACATTTCTTCCTAGGTTTGGAAGTAGTTATTTTTGAATCTTCTAATTTGGAAGAAGAATTTGAGATGATGGGCAATAATTCCGAGGTATATAAAACTTTTTTTAATATTTATTTTTTTGTTTATAAAATTAATTAAACTGTATAAATAACAATCTGATTTATTAATTTTTATATTTTTGAAGTCATGCTCAGTTGAAATTAGAAGACTTCTAAGTCTGTTTCAAAACACAAAATCTGATTTGATATCGATGATTACTGAAGAAGAAAAACACGTGTTGGATATCAAATCCCACAATTTGTATTGGAAAGTTTGAAACCAAAATCGAAGGTGCATGCTGGCGTGGTTGATGTTTTTTCTATTGTGTTGAATTATGAAGAGAAGTTCAAAGATCCTGCAAAACCATTACGTTTATTTTTTAACACAAAAATTATGGTAAGTTTTACTAAATTTTAATTAGTATATTTCTAAATTTATATTCAAACTTACATAAATGAAATTTTGAAAAACTAGAATAAAGAAATGATTGAGAAGGAATCAAATATGGACGAAAAGTTCAGGATATTCAAGGAAAACGTTGACAGATACTTGGAGCACACCGATGTATGCCTTTCAAAAGCTGAAATTGTAAGTATAAGATACCCTTAAATGCAATTTGGTTACAAAAACGTTGATATTTTTTTTAAGCAGACACATAATGTAATACATGTTTTTTCAACAGGTGTTCTTCCCTATATGTAGGGGGGACCATTTTTATGTCATTTGCTTTTATATGAGAAACAATCAAGCATTTGTGCTAGATAACAATAAATATGATGATAGTTCGACTGACAAATACGATGAAGTCATTTACCTTCTTGTAAGATTTTAAATCTTTTGTTACTTATATATTGTTAATATGTTTTATAAATGTTAAGTAAAAAAGTTACACTTGTTTTATTATGTAGAGAAAATTGTTCTATCTTTACTTATCGTATTACGAGCATCCAAGTGCTATCTCTATAAAAGTAGCAAAATTTAAGGCATTGGAGATGAACTGGAGAACAGAAGATAATGTCGTTGATGTTGGGGTTTTCGCGATGAGGCATATGGAGACATTTAATGTTTTCAACCCCAAAGAGTGGAAATCAGGTTTTTATACTGAAATAAGTAGGAAGCAGATTGACCAACTCGAAAAACTCCGTTATAGGTATGTTAATAGAATTCTGACAAGTGAGGTGAATGTAATGAAAGATCAGTACTGCATTATCTAGATTATTATCTAAAGTTGTAAGGTTATTTTAAATATTATTAAGAATATTAATTATAGTTTTAAGTTGCACTAATATTTTTCTTCCGATTTGTAAGGTTATTTTTGAAAGCCGAATATGATGATAATGTATCGGTTATATTTTGAACGTATAATAGATGTATATTTTCAAAAAACATATTTCAAAATGCATCTAATTTGTAAAAAAAACAATCTTTAAACTACTAAAACCCCTTTATGTTATAAGTACTGATCAGTAGGAACCTATATCAGTATGTAGATTTCGTACTGATCTGTAGAAGCAACCATCAGTATCTCCACATCCATGAGCTGCATCAGTATAAACTCTCCATGCTGATCAGTAAGAGACCTCGCCAATACTGATCAGTAAGAGACCTCGCCAATACTGATCAGTAAGAGACCTCGCCAATACTGATCAGTTGATCTCTCCTTCAGTAGTCACTTAGTTGACTTGTAGGTTTCAAATGATCAGTATGAAAAGTCGTTGGGACAAGACATCAGTAGGAACCTATATCAGTATGTAGATTTGGTACTGATCAGTAGAAGCAACCATCAGTATCTCCCCATCCATGAGCTGCATCAGTATAAACTCTCCATGCTGATCAGTAAGAGACCTCACCAATACTGATCAGTAGATCTCTCTTTCAGTAGTCACTTAGTTGACTTGTAGAAACATTGAACGTTTCGTCAATCAGTACTTGTTACTCTGTTACAACTGATCAGTAGTGACTTTTACCTATTGATCATCAGTAACAAAAAAAAAGTACTTTGTTTTTTTGTTTTTGAGGATTCAAGCACACTATTGTTTGACACTATTGTTTTACCCTTCTTTTAATTCGATTATACATAAATGACTAATTAAACTCTCCATACTAATCATTAAGAGACCTCGCCAATACTGATCAGTTGATCTCTCCATCAGTAGTCACTTAGTTGACTTGTAGGTTTCAAACGATCAGTATGAAAAGTAAAAAATAATCCATTGAATAACGCAATAAATGACTAATTTGTTTTTGGTTAACTACATACGGTTTTTTTTTAATAACATTGTAACGGTTCCAAATTGCACTATATAAAATGAGTCCAAATCATCTTTCGTGAAAAAACAAATATACAAATAAAATACAAAAAATAAAGGGATCATCTTTAGTGCTTTAAAACGAGATACACAAGCATTTTAGTTCATTCAAAAAACAACCAAACAACAAAACATTGTTGTTACTACATAAAAAAACATAACATATAAAAACCAAAAACTAAAGACCTGAAATATCATCTATAACTTTGTTTTTGGCAATTATAGCATTCATCAGTTGATCTTCTTGGTCGGTGATTGCACTCAAACTAGCTGTATCTTGTTGAATATGGTTTGTTAAATTGTTGACAGAAAACATTAACAAAACCATTTTCCTGTTATCAATCGTTGGGTCATTCAACAATTGACGCATTTCATCCACTATATCTTGTTTTTCGTTTATAAGTGCATAAAGTCGGTTACTTTCTGCACCTAGTTTACTCAAAAGTTCAAAATCCGCCCTAACATGGCTTGAAAAAATATTTTTTAATCTATTTTTGATGTGATCTACATTAGGTAAATAAGGAGGTAAATGTTGGTTAGAAGAATCTTGAGAAGATATTGCTGAATTTTCCGATGATTGATATTCAGAAGATTGAGAAGATGAAGATGAAGAACTCATTCTTTGAAAGATGATTGAAAATGGTAAAAAAGTTGTTATGTTTGTTTACCTAAAAAAGAAATGGAAAGTACAGATTTTATAGGTGCAGATTGAACACTTACTGCAACTGAATCTACTTAAAAAAAGATTTTGCATTAAATACTTACTGCAACTGTAATAATGAAATCTCTGTAAATGTATGCGCCTCTCAAATCAATTTAAGTAGATGCAGTTTTATGTCTAATCAAATTTATGTAGATGCAGAATTATATCTAAATACATTTATGTAGGTACATAATTATATCTAAAAATCAATTATGTAGGTGCAGATTTATAGCTAATACATTTATTTAGGTGCAAAATTATAGTATTACTTTTAAATAAACACAACAATGCAAAAAACACAAAAATTTATAATTATTGAATTTACATATCAAAATTGAAAATATGACTAGTAAAATATATAACTTGCAATTATTCCATACAATAAAACAACCTATATGTTTACAAAATTGAAAAATTGTTCAAAAAAAGCCTTGAAAAAAATTAAAAAAGATAGGTTGCTTTATATAACTCAACCATTTTGTACCTAAAAACACAAAAGTATAAAAAGAATAACTAAATTAACATATAAATAAAATAAAATTAAGTATCATTGAAATTTAGATCCATTTCACTTACTAGGTGCATATACCATTACGAAACCTCGCCAATACTGATCAGTAGATCTCTCCTTCAGTAGTCACTTAGTTGACTTGTAGGTTTCAAATAATCAGTATGAAAAGTAGTTGGGACAAGACTTTTTGACTGATCAGTAGAAACATTGAACGTTTCGTCAATCAGTAGTTGTTACTCTGTTACAACTGATCAGTAGTGCCTTTTACCTATTGATCATCAGTAACAAAAAAAAGTATTTTTTTTTTTTTTTTTTTTTTTTTTTTTTTTGAGGATTCAAGCACACTATTGTTTGAAACTATTGTTTTACCCTTCTTTTAATTCGATTATACATAAATGACTAATTAAAAACCCTTTATGTTCTAAGTACTGATCCGTAGGAACCTATATCAGTATGTAGATTTCGTACTGATCAGTAGAAGCAACCATCAATATCTCTCACCCATGAGCTGCATCAGTATAAACTCTCCATATTGATCAGTAAGAGATGCCAATACTGATCAGTAGATCTCTCCTTCAGTGACTGTTGACTTGTAGGTTTCAAATGATCAGACTAGGTGCATAAAAACCGATTTGTCGTAAAAACTGGGAATAAAAATGTACACGATATGACACACATATACCATTACCAAAAATATCTTTTGCCAATACTGATCAGTAGATCTCTCCTTCAGTAGTCACTTAGTTGACTTGTAGGTTTCAAATGATCAGTATGAAAAGTCGTTGGGACAAGACTTTTTGACTGATCAGTAGAAACATAGAACGTTTCGTCAATCAGTAGTTGTTACTCTGTTACAACTGATCAGTAGTGCCTTTTACCTATTGATCATCAGTAACAAAAAAAAGTACTTTTTTTTTGAGGATTCAAGCACACTATTGTTTGAAACTATTGTTTTACCCTTCTTTTAATTCGATTATACATAAATGACTAATTAAAAACCCTTTATGTTCTAAGTACTGATCAGTAGGAACCTATATCAGTATGTAGATTTCGTACTGATCAGTAGAAGCAACCATCAGTATCTCTCACCCATGAGCTGCATCAGTATAAACTCTCCATATTGATCAGTAAGAGACCTCGCCAATACTGATCAGTAGATCTCTCCTTCAGTGACTGTTGACTTGTAGGTTTCAAATGATCAGACTAGGTGCATAAAAACCGATTTGTCTAAAAAAAAAGAAGCAAACACATACATATTAATATAGAAGAAAGTACCAGCTTAAGTGAATGCTTCGATTAAATTATTCTTTAAATACTTACTTTTTTGAAGCCGGCTATTAAGCTAACAGAAACCCAAGCCCTGTATATCCATATTTCGACGCAAAAAGTATGTATCTCCGCCCAAGTTCTCATTTCTGTGATGGAACACTACAGATTTAATCTTTGTCAACAAACATAAACAAAAATTCATAGCAATATCTAAAAAAATAATCTTTCATCTATACTTTAAAAGAAATTACCTGAAATAACACACCTTGGAAGTTTAACATACTTTATGGATGCCCCTAGCGGATATCGCATAATCAATAACCTCCTCACATGTACCATTCACCACAACTCGAATCTCTAAAAGGAGCAATAGAATTGTCAGAACACGGCAACGTCGATAACACAAAATTTAAAGACTCCTCAATAACCAAACAACAATGGTCCAATACCTTCTGCCCTAAAACCATGACTTGGGTCTTTGACAAACAATTCCAAAAAAAGTAAATACACATAATGGGCCTTATTTCGACAAAAAAAGCCTGTTTGTTTTCATATATCTATCAAATGGTAAACAACAAAACAAAAACACTTAATCCCATGGCTACACATACAACAAAATTGAAAATTGAATAAGCTTCTTACTTTTAAATTAGTTTACCACAAATAATCACTTCATACAATGTTATTCATCCAGAAAGTGAATCTACACAAACTATTTCAATATGCATCTACATCATTAAAAAGTTCAAGATACATCTGTATGGCAAAATAAAATCCACACTAATATTCCAATATGCATCTACATCATTTAAAAAGTTGAAAATACACTACTATATTCAAATTTGCATCTACATCATTAAAAAAACTGAATCTACACTACTATATTCAAATTTGCATCTACATCATTATGTTCTAAAAATACATCTTATGCCAAACTGAATATACAATATAATATTCAATTTGCATCTACATCATAAAAAAACTGAATCTACACTACTATACTCAAATTTGCATCTACATCATTAAAAAAACTGAATCTACACTACTATATTCAAATTTGCATCTACATCAGTATGTTCTAAAAATACATCTTATGCCAAACTGAATATACAATATAATATTCAATTTGCATCTACATCATTAAAAAACTGAATCTACAATATAGTATTCAATTTGCATCTACATCATTAAAAAAAACTGAATCTACACTACTATATTCAAATTTGCATCTACATCATTATGTTCTAAAAATACATCTTATGCCAAACTGAATATACAATATAGTATTCAATTTGCATCTACATCATTAAAAAACTGAATCTACACTACTATATTCAAATTTGCATCTACATCATTATGTTCTAAAAATACATCTTATGCCAAACTGAATCTACACTACTATATTCAAATATTCATCTACATCATTTGTGAAACTTACACAGTGGATCGAATTTATGTGTGTTTTGGTATATACTAACATACTTCCTCTTAATGATTACTTTAGCAAGCCCAAGCAAAAATTAGTAAGTTTATAAGATGATTTAAAAACAATAATCATAAAATGAATCAAATTGATAATATAAAATGGCATTAAGAAGATATAATTGATGAAAATAAACAAAAAGATTCAAAATTGGTAATAATCAAGATTCGTTGAAAAAAGGAAATGACAGAATTTGTACCGAATTAGGGTTATGTTCATTCTCATCTATACACAATTATTTTTGGCTTCATCTTTAAATTTATATTATTACAAACGTCTAGTCTCACGATAACTGAGTGACCTACCAAAGTGGGTTCAAGTCCCTTTAAGGACATAAATAAATGAATTATTACGTAGCGTGTTTATATATATATATATATATATATATATATATAGGAGGAGGTTCTTATAAACCAATATTTAAAGTAAATTAAGTAAAAAAATATGAAAAAATAATTTATAATATGTGTAATTTTGTATTATGTTTATTTATTCAATTATAACAAACTTTAAAAAAGCAAGTTTTGATATGCATCAAAATATATGTCGTTTAGAGGCTGTGCATCAAATTCATTGTTTTTGTGCAGTAAATATTCAAATTTGATGCACAACGATAAAACTACCCATTTTTTGATTTACAACAAAACTTCGTTTTTTAAAGTTTGATATATGGTTAAAATGAACGATAATCCAAAATATCTAACGTTATAAATTATTTTTTAATTTTTTTTTACTTATTTTACCTTAAAGTTTGTTTTACAAGAACCAACCTCTATATATATATATATATATATATATATATATATATATATATATATATATATATATATATATATGTTAAAAGATTTAAATCGAAAACGACTTAAACAAATTATTTATTTTACGAATAATATGTATGGGAAAACGGTGTAATATATAAAAGATATTTTAGATTAAATAAACCTTTAAATAATTATATTTATATATTAAATAAAGTATAAGTGTTAAATGTGTTAAATTATTTAAATTCAAAACGTAAAATATTTAAAGTAGAGGTGTTGATTAATTTTTAAATAAATAATAAAATTAATTAATTTATTATTTAAATTGAAAGTGTTAAATTAAAATTAGTAAATGATAACATTATCAAAAATATCTAATGGTCTAGATTAAAAGGTGAAGCTATCTAGTAGTTTCTATTTTATTATGTGATTTTGAATTCCCTTTTGTATATATATAGATAGATGTATAAAATTGTCACTCTTGGTATATTGATCACATTTTGGTTTGCATCGCTCTAAAAGTGATATAATTTAGTTTTATGAAAACTTTTACACAAAAAACATTTTATTTAAGGAAATGATACATTAAATGTCATTTTTTTTTTTGTAAAGTAATGCACAAAATTAACGCATTTTGTATGGTGAAACACAAAATGTCACTTTTCAGTAAGTCGAAGGCATCTACGATTATATCCATAATGGTTGGTCATACTATTGCTATCCATAATGGAAAGGAACATACACCTATTTATATAACGGATTGTATGATAGGACACAAATTGAGAGAATTTGTGCCTACATTAAATTTTTGAGGACACGCAAAAAGCAAAATAGATCTCGCCGTTAAAAGCCGTTTATTCATGTATAATAATAACTAGGGAAACTAAAAGGCTGTGCGGAGCACAACCCTGATTGGATTAAAATATAATTTAACAAATAAATATAACGAAAGCAGAAGATATCAAATATTTGTGGTTGAACTAAAACAAAATAGAAGCATTTATACATACACTAATTAAAAGGACAATAATAACAACATATGATTTAAATAGTTGAGGGCCAAAGAAACATATGAGAATTTACTATTACAAAATCATTGTAAATAAACTGACCAAAATGTATTAGATTATAATAATAATGTTTGTTTGAATAATTTAGAGGCCTCATTCCGAATTTTAGTGTGTAAACCACTCTTGCCTAAATACCATCTACCTATCGTTGTTCACTTTTATGGATGTTCTTCAAATTGTACACTCCGTACAACATTTATATTCGTTGTAGCAATTTGTATCTTTGTAGAACCGAAAACCACTATAAACAAGGTTATGGAGACATTTGAAAATATAAAGTTATAAAGTAAAGACAAAAAGTGATATGTTTAATAAGCATTTTATTTGTTCAACTTAATTAACGAACCAATATCCATTCAAAACCATTAAAGTTTCACAATAATGATAAAAATGAAAATGAAGGAACAATTGAAAGGGACTTGCTTAAAATATTACTTCGTATTATGATCCTAATGAACTCAATTACGAGACAAACTAAAAAGAAAAATAGTAAAAACGGTTTAACTTACAAATTGAAAGCCCTTGAGACATGCATTTTCTTTGTATATATAATATATTTCTTCCTAAGATGTTTCTTGAACTCTATATCAAGTTTGTTCACGGAAATACGAGTTTGGATTTACAGACCATGTGATTAAACATATTTACATGTGTCGATGGTTAGAAGTAACATGATATCAGTTATAAGAAACAACATAGCAAAATGCATCGTTAATGGTATAAATATTCACCCAAGTTTTACAGACATCGTATATAATTTATCTTCGCCGTTGAAACACATTTTTAAATTTTTAAGTACGTATACATTCATCTTAAACAACCATAGCAATTTCAATATCTTAAAGCACGGATCATGCAAAGAATACAAGCATAGAGTATAGTTATGTTGGAACCCCGACAAACACTGACAAAACAAGATAAAAAGAAATTCAACATACACCGAAAACAAGTAAAAGTACTTTATGTTCATGTACCCAAACAGAATAGTCGATAGTTATACCAAATGCAGATGGTAGATTGCTGCTAGTATTACAACAGAAAAACAATTTTCTGCTGATGAGTTCAAGAGTTTTGTGGAATGAGGGTTCTATTTAGGGCCGATGTCCTTGAGAGCACAGATCTGCTCCTCTCCCATTGCAGACATCACACTCATGACCAAGTCATTTCCATCTGCAAATCCTTCCTTGATCTGCACTCACACAAACCGATAACAAAGTCATTAGCAACTAAATTACCTAGTTGTACACGATCATTGTTTCAAATAAATCAATGCAACATCCTAAAAAACAAACCCTTCGTCTTCATTTCAATTTTCAATAAATTATTGTAGTTTTCATAATATTCAGGAAGTGCTTTTAATACCAATTAAAATGATAATACAACTTTGAAAGGCCTTCGAAGGAAGGAATACTTGATAAGAGAAGAAGCACATGTTTCTTGTAACTTTTATAAACTGAAGATAATCCAAATACAACATACGCATTGCGGAAACATCTAAGGTTATGTATTCATAACATATGAAGTGAGGTTTTTCGAAAAAATTCATAAACTAAATACCAAATTGATAATACAATAGAAACCATAAATAATACTCACTTAAAATGTGCCCAACCGTCCATAAGAAATACAGAATAAAGCCGCCATGACATACCTGGGTCAGAAGAGCATCATCAGTTGGGAGCTTCAGGTCATCCTTGGTGTTGCCATTTTCAGTCAGAAAACTCACCTGAAATCATTCGTTTATAATTAAAATCAAACCAATACTTGAACAAAATAATTAATCAAGACTAAATAGAATAAACCGTACAAATCCATCCTCGGATATAATAATCAGCTGGTAATCAGTTCGGTTGACATGGGGAACCTGCAAAACAGATATATAAAAACACAAGTTAATTCTATAGAAGAAGGTACATAAAGACACGACACGAAAAAAACAGAAAAAAAATAAAATTAATTACATCACAATTGTGGGACGAGGGCACGATATCCTCAAGCTTTTTCCCATTAAAAATGTCGATTGCAACAAAGTGACACTTAGCATGACCGTGCTTGCCAGTCTTGGGGGTAGAAACTTCAACAACCTGTAAAATTCTGTAAAACCACCATGAATAAGTTAATATTACCATCAACATCATAAAATCCTGGCTCCTAACATATTCATCAACTAAAAGGTCTAACAAGATAAGTATTCGGTTCAATATCGCAAATAAGTTCACTGCGCATTCAGAATCATGAGCTAGTTGACCATTTATTTTTTCTTCTCAATTTATCGAAAACACATGATACATATATGATACTATCCACTTTCATCAAAAACAGTTAAATTGATCATAAGCAACAAGAGGGTAGCTGCCTATAATGTAAATCTTTGCAAAAACTAGTGAGCTAATATGAAACAATCTATATGTTCCTATCTTATAAGGAAATTTAAATATATAATCTAATTTTCCTAAGGGGTGATTGTTTCGGCTAATATAACGAGCTGATGAGCTTATTTAATTTTTGAAAAGTTCATAAGATCATTTTTTCTGGCTTATGAGCTTATCAAGTTGAGTTTATGACTCTAAATAAGTCATAAGCTCAACTTAACTAAGCCCTAAAAATGAGCTTATTAGCTTATCAAAAGTTAGATAAGCTCATAAGCACGTTACATAAGCCAAAACAAACACCTCCCTATTAACATATTATTCGGAGAATCGGAGGCATAATAGTGTTATTCTAATATAAAATCTGATAATCTCGGAGTGTAGTTATTCTGAAAAAACAAATGCATCCATCTAAATAAATACCTAACTCGGGGCCTAACATTTGGTCCAGTAACTAACTTAACAAAAATACAACAAACAGATCCAGATGAAATTGCGAAAACCAGATCATTATATATTCTTCTTGGTATAATCGATAACAACAATTAGAGATTTAATGTAACTAAACCGTAGGTGACTAAGTCAAAATGATGATCTGAAAACAGAAAAACGAAGAATTTATAAGGTGATTAGTAAACCTTGCAAGCGCGGTGAGGGTAAGTTTTTGAAGCACCGGCGTCGGCCTCTTCGTTAGAAAGCGAATATCATCAATTGATGTGTGAAGATGAAGATGTACCTCAAAAATGTGTAAAAAAACCGTGATTGAAGGATGCAGAAGAAGAAGGGATAGTAAGTGTGTATGTGTGTAGAAGAAAAGAAATAGTAAGTCTCTAACTGATTTGACGTAGAGCAGATGGAATGGGGGCAACAGGACCGGTATGGGAATGGCAAAAAAAT
Organism: Senecio squalidus; assembly: GCA_910822075.1. Classification (NCBI taxonomy): domain Eukaryota; kingdom Viridiplantae; phylum Streptophyta; class Magnoliopsida; order Asterales; family Asteraceae; genus Senecio; species Senecio squalidus. The sequence continues at coordinate 7,948,552 of CAJVGC010000592.1, forward strand.
CTCCTTCACCTCACGTGTCTTTACCTAATAAAGTCCATTTTTCTTTTGCTTGTTTCCTTTTATTATCTAACTTTTGGTTTTCTTACTTGCTACGTGTAATCTTGAGAAAGCCAACAAAAGCCCACGTGGCAAGAAATGAGCTTGTTATAGTATTTTATAGGATGATTTTATAAGTAAGGTAGATATATTTTGTTTATTTATTTATAATAATAATATAGATAGATATTTATTATTGATTAGGAGGAGACGAACTTTATGTTAAATAAGAGAACAAAAGTATACGCTTTAGGTCAACCTATATATATGTTTGCTCACAAAGCGCGAAGAGCAATTGATCAAATCCGTGGGCGTTCCTACACAGAAACACTTATGATATTAGAACTCATGCCTTATCGAGCATGTTATCCCATTTTTAAATTAGTTTATTCTGCAGCAGCAAATGCTAGTTTCAATATGGGCTCCAATGAAGCAAATTTAGTCATTAGTAAAGCCGAAGTAAATGAAGGTACTATCGTGAAGAGATCAAAACCCCTCGCTCGAGGGCGTAATTTAGCAATACAAAAACCTACATGCCATATAACTGTTATAATGAGAGATATATTATTAAATGAATATATATATATATATATATATATATATATATATATATATATATATATATATATATATATATATATATATATATATATATATATGGGTAAATGTTAGCTACATCACAATGTAGCCAACCCCCTGCATTTCGTGAATAAAATTTCCTCTAAATACAATTTATTGAATTTTTTTCTTGGAGTTTCTTATTAAAACAATTTTTCAAAAGAATACTGATTGTTTTTAGAAAACGAAGTTTTGATTACATAAAGTTTGATTTTAAAGTGTTCTCGTCATTTTCATCATAGTAAGTGTTCTCACATCAAACATAGGGGAGCTAACTCACATGTTTTAGGACACTTGGGTGATGCCAGGTTTGAGACCTCCATTTCGAATTCTTATCTCTTTACCACTTAACCACAAGGTGCAGACACTTGATTCGAATTTGCAGCGGAAAACTAAATAAGATATTGAATGAACTAAACTTATAATTCAATTAACAAGTGCTAACAAAATCAAGACCTATTGATTTGTTAACGAATCAAGTTTTGAAAACGCGTTCTAACTTTGAAACAAATAGTGTCTCCAAATCGTATTATATAACATACTTTGTACCATACAAGTAGTGTCTCCAAATCTCGAGAGCAAACACTACGGATCCCAATTCTAGATCATAGGTTGTATAGTTTTCTCCGTGTTTTTTGAGTTGCCGAGAAGCGTAAGCTATGACCTTTTGTCTTTGCATCAAAACACAACCTAAACCTTTGTATGATGTGTCGCAATATACCACGAAGTCTTCCGTTCCTTCGGGTAATGATAGAATTTGTGCACTACAGAGTTTATGCTTCAACAGTTGGAAAGATGACTCTTGTTCCAAATTCCAAATGAACTTTTCGGTCTTTTGAGTCAACTTTGTTAATGGTTTGCTTATTTTGGAGAAGTTTTCAATAAATCTCCTATAATATCTAGCAAGACCTAGAAATTGACGTATTTCGGTTGCGGTTCTAGGTGTAGCCCAATCCTTTATGGATTCAATCTTGGAAGGGTCGACCTGAATGCCTTAACTATCAATCACATGCCCAAGGAATTGAACTTTTAGGAGCCAAAATTCACACTTAGAGAATTTGGCATACAATTACTCTTTCTTGAGCAGTTCCAAGATTATCTTCAAGTGCTCTGCATGCTCTTCTTTGCTTCGAGAGTAGATTAAGATATCGTCTATGAAAACAATTACGAACTTATCCATGTACGGTTTGCATACACGATTCATGAGGTCCATAAATATAGCTGGTGCATTTGCCAAACCCAACGACATTGCCTGGTATTCGTAATGCCCATAGCGAGATCGGTTTTTGGAATATCTTCCTCTTGTACTCTTAGCTCATGATAACCTGAACGCAGGTCGATCCTAGAGTAGAAGCTAGACCCTTGTAGTTGATCGAATAGATCGTCAATTCTCGGGAGTGGATACCGATTCTTGACAGTCACCCTGTTTAGTTCCCGATCTTAAAAAGCTGAAAACAATCCTAAGTAGGATCCCGATCTTAACAATCTTGGTTCAAACTATGTAATGATTTCTAGAGACTACTAATAAACAAGCTATTGATCGCAAACTATAGCAGTACTATCTTTAAAATATACTATTTTTATTGAGTGCCTTTTTCGACTACTCCTGATAATTTATGATTGAAACGAGATTATGCGGTTTTGAACCATGGATTTTGTAAATTAAATTGTTCGTATTTATGAAGCTAGTATGTGAAAATCACTCAAATGCATCCAAACATTTTTTTATACTCATGGGTTGAGCCATGATTTTGAATTAAGGGAACGTAGTCAGAGATTCGCATTTGAGGTGTCCCAGGGGTGGCTAGTAGTGTACTTTTTTGTGATTTATTTGAATTTGCTAAAAAAATTACATATAAATTTTTTTTGTTGGAGTGGTCCGAACACCCCCTAGCCCCTCCCGAAACCGCTTATACTAATAAAAGTTCAATTGCTTTTCCAACACAAAAATTCTTAGGGTCAATTTGCTTCGAATAAGGTTTTTAAAAGGAATTGAAATCTGAAAGTTATTTTGTTTGGTTGACAGAATTCAAAGGAATTGAAGTTTCAACTTTATTTGTAAATCTTTCAAATCAATTAAAATTTTGCAACATATGTGTGGTGAAAAACTTATTAAAGACTTATGAGAGCTTGAGCTTTCGAAAAGAAAAAGAATAAGTTTCATCTAATATTTTTGGTTGGTCGATATTTTGAAAGTTATTTAAGATATAGGCTTCTAAAAAATAAGTTGTTTCAAATATCTTATAAAAGTATTTGGAGATCATAATATGGTAAATTATAACTTAAAGTATATGTAGAAAGATACATTCTCATTGTCAGCGGCGGAACATTAGAATATTTTTTGGGAGGGCCAGAATTTAGACTTATTATTTTAGGAGGGTAAAGCATGTAATTTTATTAGATTTTATATCTATACTATATTATAAAGTATCTCCTTTAAACACTTAATCTCTTAAAATTTAAGTAATTGAAATTACTAATCTATTCTTTCCAAATTAAACACACGCTCCTCAATTCCTAAAATTAATCTCTTCGACTACCAATTCCCTCTTTGTTTATCAAATACATGTTTGCTCAATTATTGATCTCTATATTGAATCACATTTTGAAATTACACTCGTATTTTGACGAAGGTATAATTTCATGTTTTTTAGTTTAAACCCTAATCTATACTATATTATAAAGAATCTCCTTTAAACTCTTAATCTCTTATCTATATCTATCTATACTATATTATAAAGCATCTCCTCTAAACTCTTAATCTCTTAAAATTTAAGTAATTAAAATTACTAATCTATCTATACTATATTATAAAGCATCTCCTTTAAACTCTTAATCTCTTAAAATTTAAGTAATTGAAATTACTAATTAATCTATCATTTCCAAATTAAACACACGCTCCTCAATTCCTAAAATTAATCTCTTTCACTACGAATTCCCTCTTTGACATATTTGCTCAATTGTTGATCTCTGTATTGAATCACATTTTGAAACTACACTCGTATTTTGATGAAGGTATAATTTCCTGTTTTTTAGTTTAAACCCTAATATATACTATATTATAAAGTATCTCCTTTAAACTCTTAATCTCTTATCTATATCTATACTATATTATAAAGCATCTCCTTTAAACTCTTAATCTCTTAAAATTAAATTAATTAAAATTACTAATCTATCCTTTCCAAATTAAACACACGCTCCTCAATTCCTAAAATTAATCTCTTCCACTACCAATTCCCTCTTTGTTTATCAAACACATGTTTGCTCAATTGTTGATCTTTGTATTGAATCACATTTTGAAACGACACTCGTATTTTGATGAAGGTATAATTTCCCGTGTTTTAGTTTAAACCCTAATCTATACTATATTATAAACCATCTCCTTTAAACTCTTAATCTCTTAATCTCTTATCTATACTATATTATAAAGCATCTCCTTTAAACTCTAAATATCTTAAAATTTAAGTAATTAAAATTACTAATCTATCCTTTCCAAATTAAACACACGCTCCTCAATTCCTAAAATTAATCTCTTCCACTACCAATTCCCTCTTTGTTTATCAAACACATGTTTGCTCAATTGTTGATCTCTATATTGAATCACATTTTGAAACTACACCCGTATTTTGATGAAGGTATACTTTCCTGTTTTTTGGTTTAAATCCTAATCTATACTATATTATAAAGCATCTCCTTTAAACTCTTAATCTCTTAAAATTTAAGTAACTGAAATTACTAATCTATCCTTTTCAAATTATACACACGCTCCTCAATTCCTATAATTAATCTATTCCACTACCAATTCCCTCTTTATTTATCAAACACATGTTTGCTCAATTGTTGATCTCTGTATTGAATCACTTTTTGAAATTACACTCGTATTTTGATGAAGGTATAATTTCCTGTCTTTTGGTTTAAACCCTATGTCACACCCCGCTAAAGCGGAAACACGAGATGTGAAGAGATGGAAGATCATTACACATGTAATAACAAACATAACAGTTTTCAAGTCATAGATTAAAAATAAAGTGTTTACAAATTCAAAAGTAATAACCAAGCCATAGAAATTTAGTACGAATACATAAGCAAAGTTCCCTTTAAAAATTCCCAAAATAAGTGAACAAGTCTTTTCCCAAAATGGTTCTCACGCGACCGCCTTGACCCGTCCATGCCATGCACCTCATGCTTACACTAAATTTGGTTAAGTATATAAAAGTAAAAGTTTCCAAAAAGGAGGTTAGCGGAGAAAAGTCGCTTAAATTTTTATATACTTTTAAAGTTCTAAGTAATGGGCGCATCGATGCCCTAAAGTTCGTATAGACCAAGTAGAGTCATATTTAGCAAAATCATAGTTGCGGAAACAATCGCTAAAAGTGTTGCGGAATAAATCGCTAAAAGTTCATAAATTTATGCGTACAAGTAACTAATTAGATTCTTGTATCAACCTCTTGGCATTCTATAACTTAAGTGTTCACACTAAACCGATTGTTCAACCGTGAGGCCCCTTACCCCGCCTATCCTACGGGGAGTTGTCAAGTTCTTAGTAATATGTACTTAGACTGCCATCTAAGCAAGGAACGGTTCTTTACTAAGTATCGATACCCATTATTACTAAACGACTCTAAAGTTAATAGTGTGTAAAGTCTAAAAAGCAGCTGGGCACTAAGTAGTTTTGCTTCAAAAAAAGATAGTCGTCACTTAAGAGTCATGTTATAGTCTCATCAAGGGTCGGTCTCGCATACAAGCATCAATAATTAGTTTAGCCGAAAAGGGGGCAAGCCGGTAAGTTCAAGTAAGCCAATAGAGCAAAAGTGTTTACGCATAAGAGTTTCAAAGAGTTTATCCAAAATAGTTCAATAGTTCCAAAGTTCATAATAGTTTCACAAGTTCGTAAAGTTTTCAAAGTACAAATAAGTCTTATGTTTCCCCCAAAATCATGAAAAATATACATTAAGAAAAAGGGGTTGTAACTCACGGATTGCGAAGAGTAAGAATGCGAAAGTCGGTCGGAATGGAAGCCGGGAATCACGGATCGCCTAGTTACCAAGATAGTTCAATTAGTTATTATCTCATTATGTTCTTTATCTGATATAATAGATAAGATTTTATTAAACTTTAAGTGTCAAGGTTAAGTATGGTCCAAAATAGTCCGAAATGGTAATTGTCACGTTTTTGTCCAAAAGGTCCGATTTACGTTTTATTATTGTCGCGTCATAAGTGCTTTTGCTCGCTGAAGTGGTTTACATTTTTCTAAGGAAATTTGGGCAGCGCTTCCGCGCCCAAATTTCATATCCAAAAATGTACAATCCACTTCCGCTCACAAATCACCTATAACACTATTATACATTAAACTAGTTTATTTTAAGTCCAATTAGTCCAAACAAGTCACAAATGTCCTTACTTTCACCAAACTCAGTCCCAAATGTCGTATATTAAAAAGTCAGCGGGTCAATTAATTTAAAAACGTGCAAATAACGAGTTTTCGGAAAAGTTGCAGCTCTGTGCGCCGCTGTGAGCACTGGGACGGCGCGCAGAACACATTTTGTGATCCGCTGCGTCGTCCTGGCCTCTAGGACGGCGCACAGAAATTTCGTCCCGAAATTTAGTTCGTCCCATCATGAAGGAGTGTTCTCGAATAGATGTGGATATTTCAGACGAAATTGGTCTTCACGTTCCCATGTGAATTCGTGACCACGTCAGGAATTCCACCGAACCTTGATAATCGGAATACGACTCTGCCTGAGTTGTTTGACCTCGCGGTCAACAACTTCGAGCGGTTCTTCGATGAAGTTTAGTTTGTTGTCGAGTTTGACCTCTTCAAGAGGGATGACGATGGTCGCATCGAATAGACACTTTTTTAAGTGTGAGACATGGAATACATTATGAACGTTCGAGAGAGTCTGGGGGAGTTAAAGACGATAAGCAACGGGACCGATACGCTCAATGACTTCAAATGGACCGGTGTACCTTGGACTTAGTTTGCCGCGCTTTCCGAAGCGGACTACTCCCTTCCATGGCGATATCTTGAAAAGCACTCTATCGCCAACTTGGAATTCGAGGGGTTTCCTTCGGTTGTCTGCGTAGCTTTTCTGCCGGGTACGGGATGTCTTCAGTCTTTCACGGATAGAGGTGATCTTGTCGATAGTTTCCTGGACGATGTCGAGTCTCGTAAGTTGTCGATCGCCAGCTTCTAGCCAACAAAGCGGTGACCGACACTTGCGTCCATAAAGAGCCTCGAATGGTGCGCACTTGATCTGGCATGGTAGCTGTTATTGTAGGAGAATTCGACCAAGGGAAGGTGAGCGTCCCAACTTCCTCCGAAGTCGACTACACATGCTCTCAGCATATCTTCAAGTGTTTGGATCGTCCTTTCGCTCTGACCATCGGTCTGAGGGTGGTATGCAGTGCTAAGGTCTAGTCGCGTCCCTAACGACTTCTGAAGGACATTCCAAAAGCGGGACGTGAATCGACTATCCCTATCGGAGATGATGGAGAGAGGTGTTCCATGACGAGAGACGATCTCGTTGATGTAGACTTGAGCGAATTTCTCCATCGAGTGATTTTCTCGAACCGGTAGGAAATGAGCGGATTTTTTCAAACGGTCCACGATTACCCAAATCGTGTCGTTACCTCTAGCCGAACGGGGCAACTTAGTGACGAAGTCCATGGAAATCTGTTCCCACTTCCACATGGGAATTTCCGGTTGCTGAAGTAGACCTGAGGGCTTCTGATATTCCGCCTTGACTTTGGAGCAAGTGAGGCACTTAGCTACATACAATGCGATATCCTTCTTCATGCCCGACCACCAGTAATATTCTTGGAGATCCTTATACATCTTGTCGGATCCCGGATGGATGGAGTATCTAGATCGATGGCCCTCGTCCAAAATGAGTTTCCGAAGATCCTCAGATTTTGGAATCCATGCTCGTCCCTTAAAGTAGTAGATTCCGTCGGACTTGCGTTCGAATTCCTTTTCATGATTATGCAGCGTTTCGACCTTAATGTTCTCGGGTTTCAATGCTTCTTGTTGCGCGTTTGCGATTTGCGATCGAAGACTCGTCTGAATTTGAATACCTAATGCTCGAACTCGAGATGGCTTTACCCTTTCCTTCCGACTCAGGGTATCTGCTACTACGTTTGCTTTACCCGGGTGGTATTTGATCTCGCAATCGTAGTCACTCAGCAGTTCTATCCATCTACGTTGCCTCATGTTGAGCATTTTCTGGTCTAAAATGTGCTGAAGGCTCTTGTGATCAGTGTAGACCGTACACTTAGTACCATACAAGTAGTGCCTCCAGATCTTCAAAGCGAACACGACGGCTCCCAACTCTAAGTCGTGTGTTGTGTAGTTCTGCTCGTGTACTTTAACCTGCCTAGAAGCGTAAGCGATGAACCTGCCCTTCTGCATTAGAACACACCCAAGTCCTTGGTGGGAGGCATCGCAAAACACTACGAAGTTATCCGTGCCCTCCGGCAGGGACAAAATCGGTGCGTGACACAGTTGATACTTGAGCCTCCGGAAGGAATCCTCCTGATCTTTTCCCCAAATGAAGTCCTTGTCTTTCCGAGTGAGCTCGGTGAGGGGTTTTGCGATCTTCGAGAAATTCTCGATGAATCTTCGATAATAACCAGCCAATCCTAGGAACTGACGGATTTCCGTCGGGGTCGTCGGAGCTTGCCATTTCTCGATCGCTTCGATTTTGGCAGGGTCTACATGAATCCCTTCTTGGTTGACCACATGACCAAGGAAGTGTACCTCTCGGAGCCAGAATTCACACTTCGAGAATTTGGCGTACAATTTCCGATCTCGGAGGAGTTCTAGAATGAGCTTAAGGTGTTTCGCATGATCTTCCTTGTTCCTCGAGTAGATGAGAATGTCGTCTATGAATACGATAACGAATTTGTCTAAGTATGGCCTACACACTCTGTTCATTAGGTCCATGAACACTGCTGGTGCGTTGGTGAGACCAAAAGGCATGACAAGAAATTCGTAATGACCGTAACAAGTTCGGAATGCGGTTTTCGGAATGTCGGTCTCACTGACACGAACTTGGTGATAACCCGAACGGAGGTCTATTTTGGAGAAGTAAGTTGCACCCTGCAACTGGTCGAACAGGTCATCGATCCTCGGGAGTGGGTATCGGTTTTTGACGGCCAGCTTGTTCAGCTCTCGATAGTCAATGCACATGCGGAAAGATCCGTCTTTCTTTTTAATAAGACCATGGTCTAAGAGTTCATGTAACTGTTTTGACAGTTCTAGCATTTCAGGTGGTGCCAGACGGTACAATGTCTTGGCAACCGGTGCTGCGCCAGGAACGAGGTCTATTCGGAATTCCACTTGTCGCTGAGGTGGCAGCCCTGGCAAATCCTCGGGAAAGACTTCGGGATGATCCTTGACTACTGGAATATCTTGGACTCGGCTCTCTGCAGGTTTACGCTCGACGACATGGGAAAGGAATGCGTCATAGTCCTTCTGAAGGTACTTGCTCATTTTGATGGAAGACACGATGCGAAGTTGTCGTCCAGGATTGTCTCCCTGAACAACGAGAGTCTCTTTTTCCGAAAGAGGAATACGGATGAGTTTGTCGAAACAAACGATTTCGGCTCGAAAGCGAGACAGCCAGTCCATTCCAACGATAACGTCGAAACTCGAAAGCTCGATAGGAATTAGATCAATGGGGAAGATTTTGTCAGATAAGCATAGTGAACACCCTAAGATTATATCCTTAGCTTCAAACTCTTGGCCGTTAGCATATTCGACGGTAAAACTATCCTTAAGAACTTTAGATCCTAGGTTAATGAGGGGTCTAAATTCTAAGGAAATGAAGCTTCTCTCAGCTCCTGAGTCGAACAGTACGGAAGAAAAATGATCATTGAGGGAAAACGTACCAGTAACTGCGTTGGGGTCCTGACGTGCTTCCTCAGCTGTTAGTGCGAAGGCGCGACCCCTACCTTGTCCACCCTGGTTCTGCGGTGTTCGGTGCAGCTTAGGACAGGTGTTTCTAAGGTGTTGGTCGCTCCCACACTCGAAGCAAGTCAGTTTCTGAGCTGGGGTGATTGTCTTGTCCGGGCAGTACTTAACGAAATGGCCCACCTTTTGGCACCTCAAACATAACGGGCAGTTCCCGAGATGGTGGAAGTTGCACTTGTTGCACTTCGGGTGCGGTCCAGAGTAGGACCTGGATCCAGTAGGTAGTGCTGGTGTAGGTGCAGGCGCAGGTGCGGCAGTCACAGCGAAGTTTCGGGTGCTACGGGTCTTCTTGATGCGGTCGCTTCTCCTTGGGGTTTGCTCGGCCTTCCTCTTCTCACCTGACTCCTTTTTGGAGGATGCAGGAGCGGTGAGGAGGTTGCTGGTGAGACGGTGAGCTAGGATGATCGCGCTTTGTAGGGTCTGCGGCTCAGATGAGATGACCATGCCACGGATTTCCGGAACGAGACCAGAGATGTAGAGGTCGATCCGGTTCTCTTCAGGGGTTACCAGCCTTGGAACTAGCCGGCCGAGCTCGTGGAACCGGGTGGTGTACTTCTCGATGTCGTTCCCGATCATCTTGTGGTCCCATAGCTCAGCCTCGAGCCTCTTGATTTCCCCTCTTGGGCAGTATTCTTCGATGAGCAGGTTCTTAAAGGTGTTCCAGGGAAGAGCGTAGGCAGTCTCGCACCCTCTGGTTTGAACAACGGTGTTCCACCAGGACAAAGCTCGTCCATGGAATACGCAGGAGGCATACTCCACCTTGTGGGATTCGCCACATCGGCTGATGTGTAGGACTGATTCGATACTCTCGAACCACTGGAGCAGTCCTACATCACCAGTTGTGCCGTGAAACTCCTTTGGCTTACATGCCATGAAGCTCTTATAGTTGCACTGGGGAGGGTTCGGGTGTTGGTTCTGGTTCTGATTCTGGTTTTGATTGTTCTGTTGCTGCTGATGTTTTTGATGTTGCTGATGATGGTTGTTGACATTGGCATTGATCCCGGCGGTGATCTGAGCGATCATGTTGGGCATTGCCGCATTCAACTGCTCAGCGACTTGTTCAGCAATGATGCTAGCGTTGGAGCGAGGTGCCATGATTTTACAGCCAAAAGAACAGATTCAATTTAGAACGCACGAATGGAATATGATAAGAATATAATCTAGTGAATATTGATAATTATAGCACGAGAATAATATGAATGAGCAATAGTACACGCATGACAATGATTCAAGAGATAGAACTGTAATGATTGCCAATAGTAAAAGATTCACACGATAAGATAAGTACAATAATAAAAGATAGAAGTTCCATTAATGATAATAAAGTTTAATACAAGTACCGAATGAGAAATACGATTACAATACATAGAAAAGAGAATGAGATAAGTAGTCCAAGTCGTGTACAATGAGAAAATTACGACTAGGCTAGGTACAGTACAATAAAAGGAAATAACTAATGGCGTCTCTCTAGGAACATCTTGGCTTCCATGACCGCAATCAACGTGCCCATCACCAGGCACACACCAATGAGGTGCTGCACGGTTCGTGCCGTAGCTCGGGTCGATGCGATGACTCGCAACGCCTGCTCCGAAAACTGTTGTGCAAAGTCAGTGACCTCACTGATAAGGTGTCCCTGATGCTGGATCTCCTGTGCCAGTTCCCGTACCTCGCGGTGCAGGTGAAGGAACGCGACCGGTGGGGGAGGCTGAAGGGTAGGAGGCATCCTCTGCCTAGCGGCCTCGACGTCTCTAGCGCGCTGCATTTCTTCACGCTCCATCTGTCTCTCCCAGGAGTAATGGTCCATGAGAGGGTTATGTGGGGCCTCCTCTACAGGGTGCCCAAATGGGAGGTGGGATGGTGCGGGTCGGGATGGGCCGGCCTGGTGCACCGGAAGGCGGCCCGGGAGGATGATCTGCTTTCGCGCGGTCAACCTAGTACTGGTCCCCCGGTACTAGGGTGGCGCGGCGACGGGTACAGGTGGTGGGGGTGGTAGCACAGCCCTCGGGCTGGACCTGATGCTGGTGGAGATGGCTAGTCGTGTCGAAAAAAACCGAACCCGAACCGAAACCGAAAAAAAAACCGAAACCGAAACCGGGTCAAACCGGGTTTGACCAAACCCGGTTCGGGTTTGACCAAACCCGCCGGTTTGAAACCAGTTTGAAGTTTATATGTTGAGATCGGGTTGAACCCGAACCGGTTCAGGAACCGGTTTCAGAAACCGGTTTTAACCCGGTTTGGTCAACAAAGTCAAACTAGCCGTTAACTAGTCGTTGGAGAGCCTTTTTGACCGTTTTTTTTACATGTTTTTTACCATTTTGCCATTCCAACTTGTCATTTCGAAAAATGCTCGTGCTGACCTCCTACTTGTCATTTCGAAACTTAAATAATATGAATGCGAAAATGAAAATACGTAGTTCCTTCTTAATTTACTGCAAAAAAGATGGTTAACGAATGCTGAAGCTGAGTTTGCTACATATAAAGAATGTTTAGCAAGCAGTGGGTTTCTGTTGTTGCTCATGGCACGAATTTGCTTTATCACGTAGCTCTTGGAACAGAATACGACCAAGAAACACGATACGGGTTTGCGAAATTAGTAAAAGGACATCTTTTTACAAAAACATTTCCCTTGGAATTTTACAAACATGTTTCCCATTTTAGAATCTAGAATATTTGAACCAAATATGTGTGGCAAAAAGTGATTGGAAATGTTAAAAAACAAATCTAATTGTGACAACTAAAAATCTTGGGTAACAGCTTTTTCAAAAGAATCAAAACACCCAAAATCCAAAGCAATGTACAACCTTTAAAGCGTGGTGTACAGGTAACTAAATATATACATTTCCAATAATATGGTGGGGTTTCAAGTATCACATGTGAGCAGTGAGCATGCAGAAGGCCCTTGTGACGGGAGTCCCAAAAATGGGACGGGCGTCCCTCGCAACCGGTTTGGAACCGGTTTCCAACCCGAACCGGTTTGGAACCGGTACGAACCGGTTTCCATAAGGTTGGGTTTTTTGAACCCCAAACCCGATTGAACCCGAACCGGTTTGAACCCGAAACCGGTTTGGTATGTTTGACCAGAACCCGGTTCGGTTTCAAACCCGATTCGGGTTATGGTCAAACCCGAAAATGACACCACTAGAGATGGCCATGGAGGTGTCCTCCTTGGGATTAGTGGTCTGCCGACGCTGGCTTTCCGACGCTGGCTTTCCGAGGCGAGACTGGGATCGTGACGGTGAACGCGAATGGGAGGAGTGAGACATGACGGATCTGTGAACAATGAGTTTCGTAAGTACGAGAAGACACAAAAAGAATAATAAAGGAATTGTGTAATGAAATGCACGTACGGGTCAGTCACGTGAGAATCGGGAAAAGACAGAACCGGAAATTTTTCGACTCAAAAACCGTTAACAATAGTAATTACGTTCCGTCCTTGCATAATTCATTTTGAACTAGGCATGGGTGATTGATGTGTAAAATCTAGTTTAATAAACTCGACCTACTATTCGACTTAATTACACACTTATAGGCAGTGTACCTATTCGTATATAATATAGCTTTAAGTAAGTAAAGGTTCGATCACAGGGACTAATTTAGCTTTTTACTTCAAATTAATAATACTTGTTGGTTTTTTGGGGTTTTTATAACTAAAGATTATCTAATTAAAATTGCAAAGTAATTGTAAAAGGTGATTATAAAAATCAATATGAGAAAAGTAATTGTTGTTATCAAATAATGGAAAAGTATACTCGTTGGACACTTCAATTGTTTTCTAATTATGTTTACGAAATTGAATGTATAATTAACTTCTTATATATAGCAAAACTCCTCTCGAATATTTCACTAACTTTAACTACTTCAAATTATAATGTTCCTCTCGAATACAGTTACAATTATCAATAATCAAGCATTAATCAACAAGCGGGTATTATATGATTTAATCTTATGAAGTTTCCTCTCGAATAACTTCTCTAATTATTAAGTCCTCTCGAATCTTAACAACTAGACTTACTCGTTCACGTTTTATTACCTAAATTGTTATTACTAGGTCCTCTCGAATCCTAATAACTTTAAACCGATTATAGACCGACCGATTATTTCATACAAGTTAATTAATCTATCTAGATTCCTCTCGAATACCTAGAATATTGATTAACTAATCTGAATATAAACAACTTATAGTAATAAATCAAAACATAAACAATTAAGGATCAACGATTAAACATAAACACCTAAAACAATCAATTACGAAAACATAACCGTCAAACAAGTTCCATAAATCAAACGAGCATAAAAGAGTTTTAGCTACTCATTATAAAGTCTAAATCAGCAGCTAAGAATAAAGAAAACATAACTGAAAAGTCTTGAAAAAGAAAGAAAGACAAACGAAGAATGTCGGAAATCGTTGCGTGACCGAATATTAAACAAACTCTGAATCTAACTCTTTTCCTAGCTCCCAATAGTGATCTCCAGCTCCAGTAGATGATAATAATAATTGGTGATGAAAACTGGTCGTTTGGGTTGGTATTTATAGAGATAAATCAAGAGGAAATCGAGTTCGAGTCAAATTTCAAAAGCTGAAAATCGCGTTAGTGCGCAGCACCAACCCCTCAGTGCGCAGCACCGTGCACTTTTTTCCCAATATTCAAAATTTACAAAATGTAGCTCTCTCTTTCTTCTTTATTCTCCAATTTGAATCACCTAAATCGGATATCGTATGAAGAAGTTATGATCAAAACGGTGGAGGTGGTACTGCGTCGTTTTCCTTGTCATATTTCACTATTTTTCGTCTTTTAAGCTCATTTCTTCCACCATTTCTACTTCCCAATCATATAAACCTACAAAATAGACAAAACAACTTTTCCACACGATTAAATGCAAAATCCTATCCTATCCATCATGTTTAATATGAAAAATAACCGAATATCGCATAGAAATAAACATATAAATATGCGATATCAAATCCCCCCAAACTTACCCTTTTGCTTGCCCTCAAGCAAAAACTGTTTTAAAAGTAATTATCAAAGCCAAAATTAACATAACCAAACACCTCACGATTTTTATGGGAAGTAAAATCACACAATCTCTTAAACTAATCTAAAATGGTGTGTAAAATATTTCTGTAGAATCGCTCAATTGCTCAGTCATGGTGAATATTCTATCATAGGCTTGATAAAGAATCAAATCTCCACCACTAGAGTCTAGGTACAACTAAACGGGGACTTTTATTCGGGTTATAATATACAGGTAAAGTCATGTGAAAATATATAATGGAGTGTAAATGGGTTAAATAAAAATAATACAAAAACTAGATTAAATCCGAACTCATAAAATCTCTAACGAACCGAATTGCTCAATTTTCTCAAACTTTACTTTTTTTTCTCTGAACGTACAAATATCGTATATAATACAAGACTCAGGATACACTATTTCTCTTAAACTTTACAACTAATTTTTTTTCGTTTTTCTGTTTTTTCGATTTTTTTTTTCTTCTTTTTTCACTTTTTTTTTCTTCAGCCTAGTAAATGCCTTACAAAATAATAATCCTCGTGGTAAGTACACATGCTCAAAAGGCTAATAATTAACTATTTCTCCAAATACAAAATAATACAAGGCAATAATAGTATAACTTCTCTTTTATGCCCAACTTCACTAAATATATAATAGCAATCAAAAAACTCAGTTCGGATCTAATCTAAAAAGAAACGAAAATAAGCCGAATGTACAAATTATATAGTAGTGTTTAGAAACGAAAAAGTTTAGGCGCAAAGTGGTTCACTAGGGTTTCTAACACTAAAAATAAGTGTTACAAGGGTTAGGCGGAAAATATATAAAATGAAACGAAAAGGCTAATCAAATGGTTAATCCTAAATTCCCCCATCATTGTACCAAATCACACTAAGTTACCCTAATGTAATTGCTCATATGTGGTCTCGAAATGTATAACAGTGTCAAGTTCTAAAGTCATTACCATCGGCACACTCAAAGAAATTGAAAAGTAGTATTAAAAATAAATACTTTCAAAGGCTCAAATTCTCACTATTTTTCTGAGTATGGGTAAAATGCGTCTGGTTATGCTTAAAGTTTAAGGTATTTACCGACTAGACACGTTATATTTTTTTTATTTTCCAATTCAAAAACTGTACAAAATAACACAATCTAACACGATGGAAACTAAGCTAAGGGTCGAAAAATATAATTTAGAAATTTCCCGATGACCCCCCCAAACTTAAGTAACACATTGTCCCGAATGTGTTAACGACTCAAACCTAAGGGAAATTACAAAAATAAAATCTAAAAATAAAAATAAATACAAAATAAGAAAAGAATAAAGTAGAACCCGGTCGTAGATATCGAAAAAAATCTTCGGTGAAAAGCTGTGCTGAACTGAATGCCAGTCCCAAAACCGATTGCTGAACTTACTTCTCATCTATAAAAACTAAAATAGAAAAACTAAACACAAATATTAAAATCATAAAAGAAAAATAAAATAAAAATAAAAATTACAAATTACGACGGAATAAAAATAGTAAAAATAGTCTACTATTTTTAAAGTCTAATAGAGGAAAATGGTAAACAATAACTTTGCAAAAATTACAGAAAATCTCTGACTTTTTTTTTTCTTTCTGTTTTTTCAATTTTTTTTGGTTTATTTTTTATGTTGGTTTTCTTGGTACCTAAAAGCTGAAACTGAAAAAGAAAATGTTAAAAACACCTAAAAATAAATAATAATAAAAAAATTAAAAATGGAAAACAATTTAACTACGAAAAAGTAAAAACAAAACCCGGGTTGCCTCCCGAGAAGAACGAGTCGTTAGCTTGACTCGATATGCATCCACTTACGACTTCATGTAAAGGTCGAGATTTCTCTCGCCTTTCTTTCCCACGTGCTTTCCATCATCCACGAATTGCTCACTCGACTCATATCCGTCATGGTCACCAAAAGTCAATGCTTCCTCCCTGACATCGAACATCTTGTTTCGCTTCACCCAAGCGTCATGCCACTCTCGAGCCTCAGTAATCAGTAATAAAACATCTCCAATTTCCCAAACATCGTCACATTTGCTTGCATGGAATTTCGTCTTCTTAAATTCCTCCCATGTTGTATCATCTCCGATATCCTCAAATTCCTGCAAAATATTCTCCTTTTCTCGACAAGTTAAAGAAAATAAATCAAAAGGGTCGTGAGAAATACCGTGACAGTTTTCTTCCAACAATAAAGACGCTCCTGGATTATTTATTAAATATTCAAGTTCAAGTAAAACCAAATCCGGATCAGATGTCTCATGCTTCATGTATGGATTAAACTTTTCAAATTCCGCTAGCTCCTTTTCCAAGATCGAATCAGAATCTTCGAACTCTTCCTCAAATGGACTTCTTCCCTCCAATAACGTTGCCCCCGGATTATTTATCAAATATTCAATCTCTAATAAATCTAAATCCAGGTCGGATTTTTCAAATGTCATGCTCGAACAAGTCTTTTCAAACGCTTCAAGTTCTTTTTGCAATATAAGATCAAAATCCTCATCAATTGGCAATTCATCGCTTGTTTCCTCACTTGCCATTATCTTTTTCTCCTTTTCAACTGCAACTTCCGCTTCAAGCTTTTCCTGCACATCTAGGTCAGACATATCATCAATAACATCAATACGAAAACAAGTCTCATCGGTAGAGTATGAATGTTTCTTTGGTCTATCCAACTTAATTATCATTCTTTCATCCCCAACCCCCAATGAAATTTGTCTATCTTTCACATGAATTATAGCATCTGCAGTATGTAAGAATGGTCGACCTAGAATTAAGGGAACTTTGCTATCCTCTTCCATTTCTAAAATAACAAAATCAGCAGGAAAAGTAAACTTGCCTACTTGAACCAACATATTTTCTGCAATTCCTACGGGATATTGGAACGAACGATCCGCTAATCTAATGCCCATTTTAGTTGGTTTTAACACCCCTAAAGCTAATTTAGCATACAAAGAATATGGCATCAAATTAATACTAGCTCCTAAATCTGCTAACGCATTACACCAATATGTTTTACTAAAACCACAAGTAATTAAGAAGCTCCCTGGATCGTTCAACTTCGGTGGAATTTGGTTCTTAACAATTGCCGAACATTCCGCATTCAAGAAAGCGGCTTGCTCCTCCGATTTCCCTTTTTTCCGTCATAAGCTCCTTGATAAACTTTGCGTAGTTAGGCATCCCTGCTATCACATCAACAAGAGGAACATTAATATGAACAGATTTAATCATGTCGCAAAATTTACAGTATTGTTCCTTCATCTTTTCCTTCCTCAATCGTTGAGGATATGGAATCTGCGGTTTGTACGCCTTGAGTGGCACTTCCTTCACTGGTTCAGGTATTTTGGCCTCGGTTTGAACTTGTGGTGCCTCGCCCTCATCATCGTCGCTCTCGAAATCGTCAACAACTGGTTCAGCAGAGGGGTGCGGCTCACTAGTAGCTGGGTGCGAAAAATCCTCAATTCCTCCGTTTTTGTCTTGATTAGCATATCCAGAACGTGTCGTAATTGCGTTTACATGCTCTTCTCTCATTCCAGGAGGTTGATATTTCGGTCCCTGATTGTTGGAAGCATTCCCTTGATTATGTTGTCGTGGATTTGGTTGCGTGTTGCTCGGTAGTTGGCCCGGTGGCCGGTTTGAATTCCGCTCGTTCATCCTGTCGAACCTTCTCTCCAAGTCTTGCATTGCTGCCTGCTGATTTCTTTTCCCTTGCTCGATGCGATCATTTAAAACTTTTAATTGGTTACTAACAGTGTCATTGAACGATTTCATTAGATCCTTCAGGATTTGATCTTCATTTTCGTGCTTTGGTGGATCGTATCTTTGACGTGGTGGGGATCGTGCATTGTTCCTTTGCCATCCGTTGTCTCGATTGTCACCCCGGTTGTAGTTACCTCCGTAGTGTGGCCAATTTGCTCCCCGATTAGGATAGCCATAATTTTCATAATTGGCTTCCTCCACGCGACAATCACTTGCATAATGCGATCCTCCACAATTCTCACACCCATGCTTGATTATATGTGCCTCTTTCTCCAGATAAGTCATTCTTCTATCAAACTTGTCTGCCATCGTCTTGATCTCCTTCAGAATAATAGATGCATCACTGTTTCCTTCCACTTGAGCGACATGTCCTCTTGCTCTTCGACCTCTACCATCGTCTCGATATTCCCTCGATAGGCTTATGACTAACTTGTCATCCATCAAATTGTATGCTTCATTGGTGGTTTTGTACATAAAGTGTCCCCCGTCGGCTAGATCCAACTCGTTTTGTGACTCCTTGGTTAACCCGTTGAAGAAAATCTCTATGATGTTATCCTTTCCCAGACCATGACCATAACAATTCCTCAGCATTTCCTTCAATCTAGCCCACGCCTCAGTAGACGTCTCTCCATCTTCCTGTCGAAATCCTCGAATATCTCGTAGTAATTTCCTACCCAAGGCTGGTGGGAAAAACCGTTTGATGAAGGCTTCGCGCATTTGTGTCCATGTTGTGATTGTGTTTTCTTCGAGTTCTTCAAACCAAACCTTCGCATCTCCGGTGAGAGACGAAGGGAATAACCTCAGCTTGACACTGTCGCTTTTACCTTGACCGTATTTGAACATCTCACAAAGCTCGTTGAATTTGGCTATGTGTTTATGCGGATCTGAATTGTATCGTCCATCGAAAGTATTGTCTTGGATCATCTTGAGATGGTGACCTTTGACAACGAAATCATCACCCAAGTCCGGGGTGGTGATTGCCGACCCTCAGGTGGGTGGCACTGCTACAGCTGCGGCCCGTCGGTGCATTGGCATGTCCAAAGGATCCATAGCTGGTTGCGGTTCCGGTTTGTTTTCACAAATTATCTCTTCGACCTCCGGTTCTGTAGTGCTTCCTCCTCCTTCTGAAGATGAAATATCTTCAAATTTTACTGGCGAGAACGGTCCAAAACCTGGTGGTGTCTGAATCAATATGTTTCCTTTCTTCTTGCCTCGCTTCTTTGATACTCCTGGATTGGATTTTGGACTCGCGAGTGGTAATCCCGAAGCCCTCGTGTTCATCCACTACCTGAATACCTACAAAGAAAGAAACAAGAAAACCGTAAAACGCACCGGTGTAATAGCAATTAAAAGTAACTTCCAAGTAAATAAATACTCAAAAGGATCGTATCTCAAATTCGAAACAAAAACTAAAAATCAGTCCCCGGCAGCGGCGCCAAAAACTTGATGCGTAAAATCTAGTTTAATAAACTCGAACTACTATTCGACTTAATTACACACTTATAGGCAGTGGACCTATTCGTATATAATATAGCTTTAAGTAAGTAAAGGTTCGATCACATGGACTAATTTAGTTTTTTACTTCAAATTAATAATACTTGTTGGTTTTCTGGGGTTTTTATAACTAAAGATTATCTAATTAAAATTGCAAAGTAATTGTAAAAGGTGATTATAAAAATCAATATGAAAAAAGTAATTGTTGTTATCAAATAATGGAAAAGTATACTCGTTGGACACTTCACTTGTTTTCTAATTATGTTTACGAAATTGAATGTATAATTAACTTCTTATATATAGCAAAACTCCTCTCGAATATTTCACTAACTTTAACTACTTCAAATTATAATGTTCTTCTCGAATACAGTTACAATTATCAATAATCAAGCATTAATCAACAAGCCGGTATTATATGATTTAATCTTATAAAGTTTCCTCTCGAATAACTTCTCTAATTATTAAGTCCTCTCGAATCTTAAAAACTAGACTTACTCATTCACGTTTTATTACCTAAATTGTTATTACTAGGTCCTCTCGAATCCTAATAACTTTAAACCGATTATAGACCGACCGATTATTTCATACAAGTTAATTAATCTATCTAGATTCCTCTCGAATACCTAGAATATTGATTAACTAATCTGAATATAAACAACTTATAGTAATAAATCAAAACATAAACAATTAAGGATCAACGATTAAACATAAACACCTAAAACAATCAATAACGAAAACATAACCGTCAAACAAGTTCCATAAATCAAACGAGCATAAAAGAGTTTTAGCTACTCATTATAAAGTCTAAATCAGCAGCTAAGAATAAAGAAAACATAACTGAAAAGTCTTGAAAAAGAAAGAAAGACAAACGAAGAATGTCGGAAATCGTTGCGTGACCGAATATTAAACAAACTCCGACTCTAACTCTTTTCCTAGCTCCCAATCGTGATCTCGAGCTCCAGTAGATGATAATAATAATTGGTGATGAAAACTGGTCGTTTGGGTTGGTATTTATAGAGATAAATCAAGAGGAAATCGAGTTCGAGTCAAATTTCAAAAGCTGAAAATCGTGTTAGTGCGCAGCACCAACCACTCAGTGCGCAGCACCGTGCACTTTTTTCCCAATATTCAAAATTTACAAAATGTAGCTCTCTCTTTCTTCTTTATTCTCCAATTTGAATCACCTAAATCGGATATCGTATGAAGAAGTTGTGATCAAAACGGTGGAGGTGGTACTGCGTCGTTCTCCTTGTCATATTTCACTATTTTTCGTCTTTTAAGCTCATTTCTTCCACCATTTCTACTTTCCAATCATATAAACCTACAAAATAGACAAAACAACTTTTTCACACGATTAAATGCAAAATCATATCCTATCCATCATGTTTAATATGAAAAATAACCGAATATCGCATAGAAATAAACATATAAATATGCGATATCAGTGATCAGGCCATGCGTAGTTAAAAATAACAATGCAATCGCGAAATTAATTCTCTAAAGTTTGAGCCCATAAATTATTTTCCGAAAAAGAATTGGTTATAGTTTGGTTTCGAAAATTTTTGAAAATTTTTAAAACCGTTTTTCACTATAACCTGTGCTCTGATACCAAGTCTGTCACACCCCGCTAAAGCGTAAACACGAGATGTGAAGAGCTGGTAGATCATTACACAGGTAATAACAAACATCACAGTTTTCAAGTCATAGATTAAAAATAAAGTGTTTACAAATTCAAAAGTAATAACCAAGCCATAGAAATTTAGTACGAATACATAAGCAAAGTTCCCCTTAAAAATTCCCAAAATAAGTGAACAAGTCTTTTCCCAATATGGTTCTCACGCGACCGCCTTGACCCGTCCATGCCATGCACCTCATGCTTACACTAAATTTCCTGAAACATAAGATAAAGTGTCAACTACGAAAGTAGTCAGTGAGTTACAGTTTAAGTTGCTCGGAAAAAATTTGGTTAAGTATATAAAAGTAAGAGTTTCCAAAAAGAAGGTTTGCAGAGAAAAGTCGCTTAAATTTTTATATACTTTTAAAGTTCTAAATAATGGGCGCATCGATGCCCTAAAGTTCGTATAGACCAAGTAGAGTCAGATTTAGCAAAATCATAGTTGCGGAAACAATCGTTAAAAGTGTTGCGGAATAAATCGCTAAAAGTTCATAAATTTATGCGTATAAGTAACTAATTAGATTCTTGTATCAACCTCTTGGCATTCTATAACTTAAGTGTTCACACTAAACCGATTGTTCAACCGTGAGGCCCCTTACCCCGCCTATCCTACGGGGAGTTGTCAAGTTCTTAGTAATATGTACTTAGACTGCCATCTAAGCAAGGAACGGTTCTTTCCTAAGTATCGATACCCATTATTACTAAACGGCTCTGAAGTTAATAGTGTGTAAAGTCTAAAAAGCAGTTGGGCACTAAGTAATTTTGAATCAAAAAAAGATAGTCGTCACTTAAGAGTCATGTTATAGTCTCATCAAGGGTCGGTCTCGCATACAAGCATCAATAATTAGTTTAGCCGAAAAGGGGGCAAGCCGGTAAGTTCAAGTAAGCCAATAGAGCAAAAGTGTTTACGCATAAGAGTTTCAAAGAGTTTGTCCAAAATAGTTCAAAAGTGTGACAACCGTCTAAACTAAGGTCGAGAACGCTAACTTATAACTTCTAAGTGTTTATTTTGATGCCCGATATGACTAATTTTATGTGCTATGTGGTTACGTAGACATGACTCTTAAGCTAAGCTCGTAGTAACTCACACAAAACTCTTAAACGAAAGTTTACTTTATTTAAACCTTTAAGCGCGGATCGGGATCGGAATCAAAAATCAACTTCGGAATCAAATTATGTAAGTCCTAATACCAAGAAAGCACCTAAGGAACTTTCCTAATTTCATAACGTATCATAATCTATAACTTTCATTTAACGAAAAAGGTCCAACGAAGCAAAACGTAAAAAGCGAAAAATCGAAAAATGCTGAAAAACTGACCAGTGTGCCGCACAGGTGACCAGTGCGACGCACTGGACGCGTAATTCCAAAAATTTTTAAAGTTTTATTCTTATCTCGTTTTTATAATAAATCCGACCAACCACAAACGACTTTTGCCCATTATTACTGAAATGTAGCAGAACCCACACCCCCTTATCATCATTTCCTTCCTATTTCTTTTCTTTTTCATTTTATAAAAACATAAACACACACACTAAACACACACACACACCCCCAAACTCTCTCTACTTCTCTCTCAAGAACACCAAATACACAGCCACTTTTAGCCACCAAAACTCACCTTTTACACCATCAAAATCATTCAAACAAGCAAAGGAAGCAAGAGGGACAAAGCTATTTCGATTACAAAACGTTTTCTACACTTTTGGAGCTCTAAATCCGCCTAGACCATCATCTAAACACTTTCATTCGGTAGAAACTCTTCCTTTTTACTTATATTACTATTATAACCAATTGCATGTATGATCTAAGCTCAAAAATCAAGTTTTGATGAAGTTTTATGACCATTTTTATACAAAAACGGGTTTATACAAAAATGATGCTTAAATCTTTGTTTTTATGGATAAAAGTTACTTATAAACTGATATAATGATGATTAATAAGGTTTATACCGATTGCATGTCAAGATCTATCACTTACATAAACGATTTTTGCAAGAAAAACTCAAAAACGGGGAAGAACAGCAGCCAGTGCGCAGCACCTATTGCTCAGTGCGCAGCACCGGCCTGCTGTCCTTCCCGAAAATCGTCGTTTTGGCCGTTCAAAACTTGGTTACGCATCCTGACTTTTAAGACTTGACATTTGGGACTGAGTTTAGTAAAAAAGAACACATTGGTGACTAGTATTGGACTTAATATACTAAAAGAACATATTTAAAAACGTTATGTATGTATATGTGTTTTGTGAGCGGGAAAGTGTTTTATATTTTGGACATAGAATTTGGGGGCGGAAGCGCTGCCCAAATTTTGTTAGAAAATAAAAGATGTCACACCCCGCTAAAGCGGAAACACGGAATGTGAAGAGGAAAGATATCATTACACGAGTTATACTTAAAAACATACGGTTTCAAGTCATTAATATAGAAAATTAGAGTTTACAAGGTGAAATAACCAAGTATTTAACGAGTTGCATAACAAAAGTACATAATTAAGTGCTTAAACAAATTCCCAAAATGATAGAATAGGTCTTTTCCCAATTCTTGATTTCACGTGACATGCCTGACCCATCCATAGAATGCACTTCGTGTCTTACATTTGGTTTCCTGAAAACATGAGATAAAGTGTCAACTACATAAAGTAGTGAGTGAGTTACAGTTTTCTAGTCCTCGACTAAAAAGGTTTAAGTTAAGTATATCAATACTTAATAGTTTTGATAAGTAGCACAATACTTAAAGAATAGTTTCGATCCATAAAAGTTGCTCAAAAGGTAGTTCGATCCATAAAAGTTGCTCAAAAGATAGTTCGATCCATAAAAGTTGTTCAAAAGATAGTTCGATCCATAAAAGTTGTTCAAAAGATAGTTCGATCCATAAAAGTTGTTCCAAGGATAGTTGCGGAGATCGTATATCCATATACGCGCAAGATAAGTAAACTATTGATTGAAATCATGTATAACGACTACTTGGCATAATATAACTTAAGTGTTCACACTAAACCGAATTACCAACCGTGAGGCCCCTTACCCCGACTACTTACGGGGAGTCATGTCTGATCAAGTAATATGTACTTAAGCTTCCGCCTAAGAAAGGAACGGTTATTTCCTAAGTATCGATACCCATAATTACTAAACGGCTTAACAAAGCTAATAGTGTGTATTGCGAGATGGGCACTAATGTTTCATTTTTCAAACTAGTAGTAGTCACTTATGGTTAGTTATATCCCTCAAGAGTCACGTTAGTGATACGATCAATCAAAGTTCATACGAGTGCCGAGTGTGGCATTAAATAAATTAAATACGGTGCCGAGTGTGGCAAAAGTAATAAATTTATAACAGATTTGAACTAGTAAGCCGATTTAAAGGGGGCAAGCCATTAAGCCGAATAAGGGTGGCAAACCATTTAGCCGAAAAAGGGTGGCAAACCATTTAGCCGAAAAAGGGTGGCAAACCATTTAGTTTTGTATGCCAAACGGGCAATTAAAACTGTTTTCACATGTAAGTTCCACAAAACGTTCAATAAGAGTTCAATAGTAATAAAACGTTCCAAGAGTTCATAATAGTTCCAAGAGTTCATATCAGTTCCAAAGTTCATAATAGTTCCAAGGTTCATTTAGATCTCATGTTTCCCCCAAAAATTATTTGAAAACAGTAAATAAAGTGGGGTTGTAACTCACGGTTTGCGAAGAATAGCACAATAGAGAGAGAGCGGTCGGAACGGGTCGAAATGGGTCGGAATCACGGAACTCCTATAGTAATACAAAGATTTACTAAGTACCAATGTTTATAACTTTGTTAGTTAACGAAATGCTTTTATTATAAGTGTTGGTTTTAAGTCTAACGAAAATCGGGCAGCGTTTCCGCGCCAAAATCTTTAAATCCAATTTTTAAACACTTTCCCCGCTTAACGATTTTCATAACCAAAGTTTATGTATTAACACCAAACACAATGTTATATAAACATGTTCAAATAGTCCCTTTTTACACAATTTAAGCTCATTTCAGGTTATAAGACTCGGTTTGAAGAAATAAGCTCAAGATCACGTCTTATACCGAAAACTGAAAATTTTTCTGGCTGCTGATCTAGGAATGCGCCGCATTCACTAGACTTACAGCTTTATGGTAAAAATCGTTTTTGTGGTAAAAATCGTTTTTGTGCTAAAAATGGTATTTTGGTGGTGGATTTCGACATGCAACCATAGGTTCAAATAAATCCTTGATGTTTTATAGTTTCTTTAGTGTTTTTAACCACAAATTCATGGATCTAATCATCCATTTCATTTAAACCCGTTTTTGTTCATAAATAGCCACAAATCTTCATAAAAACTCGTTTTTAGTTGTTAGATTGCACATGCAACGAATATATGTTAAAAAGACAGAGGATTTGAAAGATATATACCAAGTAGAAAATGATTTGAAGATGGATGGAGTGATCTCTTGGTGATTTTGACCCAAAAAGCTTAGAACTCGATTTTTAACCCAAAAGATGCAAACTCCTTTCTTCCTCCTTATAGATGAACGATTTGTAGGTGTTTTATGTGGCTTATATTTCTGAGTTTATGATGTAAAAATCACTGTAAATGAGAGTGTGTGTGTGTTCTTGGGGAAGGCTATGTAAAGAGAGAGAGAGAGAGCAAGTAAAAATGAGTGTGTATGTGATGTATGTGTTTGTGTTTAATAAGTTATAGTGGCATAAAAACAGAATTCCTGGACTTTTAAAAGGCTTTTGGGTACCAAGAATCAAGAGTTAAACGTTGGGCTAAGGTTTGGACCCGTTTAGTTAAGTTTTAAAGTCCACAAATATTGCTGAACTGCGCCCAGAATGCGGCGCATTAGGGCATAATGCGGCACATTTGGGGCCAATTTCAGCATCGTTCGTTTTTCGTTCGTTCCATTGTTAAGCGTTTTCGTTAGTTGAAAGTTTCCGATTAGTTTATATAGGAACTTAGGCAAGTTCACTAAGTGTTTTCTTGGTATTAGGATTCCATTTATGATTCCGATTTCGATCCCGACACACACACACGTTTACAAGACAAGTAAAGATAAGATCAATTCGAATTTAACTCAAAGATAGAGAATGCGATTTTCACCGGAAATAAGACGATTTTCACAAAAGACACTTTAGCAAACAAAACATATTTAACATAATAACAATAACGCTAATTTTGGACTTTTGGACTAAAACAAAACGATAACCGTTTCGGACGAATTTTTGGACAAATCGGACCTTGACACTTAAAGTTTAACTAAAAACTAATTACTATATTATACAATAACATAATAACACTTGAGCAAAACTTGGTATTATTAGGCGTTCGGTGATTCCCGGCACACTTTCCGACCGTTCCCGCTTACGATTATCTTCGCAAACAGTGAGTTACAAACCCCTACTCTTTAAACGCTTTTAATACTTTTTGGGGTGAAATGCGAGTCTTAGGCTTAGACACTATGTTTGAGCTGAAGCAAACTATGAAACACTTTATTACTTGAATGCTAAACGAAAACGATTTGATATGCAATGCTATTACGAAAACACTTGTATACTTTGAAAGCTATTATGAAAAACGTTGATATTTTGAATACTAAAACGAATCACTATTTTGCCGGCATTGTTGAGGGGTTTGCCAACAATGTCGAGGACACGAAAGCCATATTTGCCAATGACTAAAACAATCGATCGTCATGTTGCGGACTTTGTACAACATGGACGTGAGAAACCATTGAAAACTCCCGACAACTACCAAGGACATTAGTTGCTATTAATCCCTTTGGAAAGGACCGTTAGTAGATATGGATAGCGCTATTAGGGTAGATTGACCCTCACCACAACGACTTATAACGATGGTGCATAATACTAAATGGGTAGGCTTTAGGCTTAGCAACGATCATTGGGCAATACTTAGGATTGTCACATAGTAGCGCTATGTGGTCAATGCCTATAAACACAAATGCTACACTCTATACATTTTCATGTAACAACTATTTTTGAATGCGATACTCTATGCATGGTTATGCAACTACAATTTGAAAACTATGCTTTACTTAAACTTGTAGCTCACTAACTACGTCTCCCGTAGTTAACACTTGACTCGTATTTTCAGGTAACGAGTAAGCTATATGCTTTTGGGGCGAATGACTTCAAGAACGGGATGGGTTTTGGGTGGTTTGGTTGAACGCCCCATTTTGTAGTTCGGATATGTAACTTTGATTTAAACTTTGTAAACCTTGAATATTATGTTTTCCTTAATGATATTTGGCGTTTATCTATATCTTGTGTATCGAATGCTATTGCTCTTCACATTCCGTGTTTCCGCTTTAGCGGGGTGTGACAGACTTGGTATCGGAGCGCAAGGTTATAGTGAATACCGATTTTTCAAAAATCAAACTATAACCAATTTCTAAAAACGAAAGATTTTATTTAACCAAAACGTGAAGGCATTGTTTAACTTGAATTATTCGTAGCCTGATCACCTATGAATAATTTGGACTAAATTATGCCGGAACGGGATTGGTAAAACATTAAACAAACCTCCCCGGGAATTCTTGAAGTCAGACCCACACAGACCTAGATGTTGTACTTAAGATACTCTATGTGCTCAGCTTATTACTAACGCTAACATGAGCCGTATCTTCGAACTAACTCGTTATCGATCTAGGGTATGTCGAGAGGGAAAGAGATAGCTACGTCATTCGACGAAACCGAACACCCTCGCGAATCCCAATCACGCTCTAGGAGTCAGCAATCGTCACCACTCACCCTACCTTACCTCCGTCGGGACGGTGAAGGAAGCTCACGATTACCAACATGTCGCGCACGACACCCACTGAATAGTCACTCGAGACCTCAGATAACTACGCCACAACCACCTCCTGTTCGCGGATTGACTCCCGAAGAAATCCAAGCGCTTTGTAACATGTCCGTCGACATCCGCGGATACACACAAGTCGTGAGAGATCACTCCCACCAGATACGTGGTTTGTACACTGAGGTGTTACGCACAAAGGCAATGGCACGAAAGGCAATTCGAGCAGCACGCAACTTGATGCTGATTAGCATAGTACTAGTATTCCTTATGGTTGTATTGGTTGTATTTAAGGTCTAGAGGTTGTTGTAAGATGTTGTAAGCAGAACATGTAGTTTATGAAGGGTTGTAAGCGTAGTACTTTATGTTGGTTGGTAATGTACGACAATAGTCGATGATGTTGGATTTTGTAAGAACATCAAATTTTGAGCGATATATAAAATGGACGGATTATAATTACGATTGTTGTTGTTCTTTTTATTTCCCCTTTATTTGAATCTGAAGTGATATATCAAAACCCTAAACCCGAGTTCTCTCCTGTGTAGGAAAATGGTTGAACCCAACGATGAGCGCATTGTCCAAAGGATCAACGCCCGACTGAACGAGGCGATACCCGACATCATAGCCCGAATCAACGCGGGTATCCACCAGGGAGGACCAAGGGGAAATAACAACAACCAAGGAAACAACAACCAAGGAAACAACAACCGAGAAAATAACAATCAGGAAAACAACAACCAGGGAACAACCAAGGTTGTAGCTACAAGACCTTCATATCTTGCAGGCCAAAGGAATTCCATGGCACTGAGGGCGCCATCGGACTATCGCGGTGGATCGATAGTATGGAAGTCGTGTTGAGAATCAGCCAGTGCGCTGAAAACAAGAAGGTGGAATTCACTTCTTGCATGCTCCAAGGGCGAGCACTAACCTGGTGGAACAGCCAGCTACAGGTCCAAGGTCCGGACGCTGCATATAACATGCCATGGGCAAGTTTCAAGGAACTACTGGTAATTGAGTACTGTCCCAAGGAGATCCTGAAGAAGCTCAAGAACGAACTCTGGAATCACTCCATGGTGGGAACCGACATCGACACCTACGTCGCGCGATTTCATGAACTCGCAAATCTAGTACCTGAACTAGTAACCCCCGAAGATAAGAGAATTGAGCACTTCATTTGGGGACTCTCACCCGAGATCAAGGCTATGGCGACGGCTAACGAGCCAGCTACGATGCAGCAGGCAGTGAGCTTGGCCAACCGCCTAACTCAGGATTGGATAAGGAACGGAGGAGCGCCAAAGACGGGTGCAGAAGACGCTAAGGGGAAGCGCAAGGTTGAGGACACGTCGGGGAATAGAAGGGATCGCTTCAACAAGAAGGCCAAGACAGTTAGGAACTATGGAGTAGTCGCGACAGAGAATACCGGCTATCAGGGGAAGGCTCCGAAATGCGATAGGTGCGGTTATCACCACGGAGGTGACTGTCGGTCATGCACCAACTGCAACCGCCTCGGTCACTGGACTCGACACTGTAAGGCAGTGAATGTTGGACCGCAGCAGGCAGGGAGGCAACAGAATGAAGGACCGCGACAAGCTGGGAGGCCGCAACAGAACGATAGGCTTCGCCAGGGAGAATGTTATGAGTGCGGTAGTAGGGATCACTACCGAAATGCTTGTCCTAGGCTAAACCCTGCCCGAAACCCAAACAAGAACCGCAATCAAAACCCTCCGCAAAACCAAAACCAGAATAATCAGAGGGGAAACGATGGGGGACAAGGCCGTAGAAGAGCCTTCGCGATTGGTGCCGAAGAGGCAAGAAGCGACCCCAGGTACGTTTCTCCTTAACAACTATTATGCCTCAGTACTGTTTGACTCACGCGCGGACAAAAGTTTTGTGTCCTTAGAATTTAGGCCTTTGATAGCATTAGAAACCGAACCCTTAGGTGAAAAATTTACGGTAGAATACGCGAACGGACAGGAATACCAAGCTAGCGACGTAATTAAGAATTGCACAATAACCCTAGCTAACCACTCTTTCGAAATAGATCTAATCCCCATTGAACTTAAGAGCTTTGACGTAGTAATAGGAATGGACTGGTTAACCATCCGAGACGCAAGGATATTTTGTTTAGATAAAACGGTACGAATGCCGTTAGGAGATGGAAAGGAATTGATAGTACAAGGAGATAGGCCGGGCCAAACTTCGAAACTTATATCGGTGATGAAAATGCGCAAGTACTTGAATAAGGGCTGCTTTGCATTATTAGTGAACATAAAGAACAAACAGGCAAAAGAAGCAGACCTTAAGGATGTACCGATAGTTAGAGTTTTCCCTGAAGAACTACCTGGACTACCACCTCAGAGGCAAGTAGAGTTTAGAATCGAGGTAATTCCTGGAAGTTCAGTTAGAGACTATCCGGAAGTTCAAGAATTATTGGATAAAGGATTTATCCGACCGAGCTCATAACCATGGGGCGCGCCGATTCTATTCGTAAAGAAGAAGGATGGATCGTTTCGCATGTGTATCGACTACCGAGAATTGAATAAACTAACCGTCAAGAACCGATATCCTCTTCCACGAATCGACGACCTTTTCGACCAACTGCAAGGCGCGACCTACTTTTCAAAAATTGACTTAAGGTCCGGATATCATCAAGTGTTGGTTTCAGAAGATGACATACCGAAAACCGCATTCTGCACTAGATACGGACACTACGAATTCTTGGTAATGCCATTTGGACTCACAAATGCACCGGCTGTATTCATGGATTTGATGAATAGGGTATGTCGACCGTATCTAGACAAGTTCGTTATTGTATTCATCGACGACATCTTAATCTACTCGCGGACCAAAGAGGATCACGCAGAGCACTTAAAACTGTTATTGGAATTGCTCAAGGAACAACAGCTCTACGCAAAGTTTTCTAAGTGCGAATTCTGGCTGCGGGAAGTCAAATTTCTCGGCCACGTAGTCAATGGATCTGGAATCCACGTTGACCCATCAAAAATCGAGGCAATAAAGAATTGGGAAGCTCTCAAAAGTCCGACAGAAATCCGCCAATTTTTAGGATTGGCTGGGTATTATTGGCGATTCATCCAGGATTTCTCTAAGATAGCTAAACCCCTAACAAAGTTAACCCAAAAGGACGAGAAGTTCAACTGGGGAGATGCTCAAGAACAAGCCTTCAGTATCCTGAAAACGAACTGTGCAACGCTCCGATCCGATCTTACTCTTC
>CAJVGC010000592.1:7983494-8015966 GCA_910822075.1 Senecio squalidus
TGATGCGTGAATATGTTAGGCGCTTACGGTAGAGTTATCTTCTTCACGTTTTAGATCTTGGCAAGATTTCAATAATTATTCCTTGCGTTAAACACGTGGTCGAGAAACTGAATCTCAGACCAGTTATCTTGCACCTTGAATACTTAGCGTACATACGCTTCTTCTGAAATGAATTCAAAACTAACTAGAGAAGTTCTTAATGCTCTACACGGCTACAAGAAGTAAGAATGTTGAAGAGAAATTCACGAATTTGGCGAGGTACGAATGGCGAATACGATTTCTTAAAATTACGAAAGCCGCTTGCGCGTTTGTCAGATCAGACGGCATTGCACGAACTCATAATTATCGTAAGGCTTATGGAAATAGTCTTGAAAATGTCATCCTTCATTGATGATAACCAGATCGAAGATCAACTTTTGGAGAGTAACAAGAATTAGAACTGATCAAATAATCATCAATCACAGGGGTAAAATTAACGGTTCTATACCATCAGCTTATAAAGCTCTCGGTAATAAACCCACTATATCGACTCATTTTTCTTCTTTGAAGATTTCACGTGTGCACTTAATGGATAGTGACTAAGGCGTATAATATCGCTATCAGATAAATAATAACTCCGACTAGGCAACTCTGCCACTTCCGAAGGCGCTAAGAAAATCAAGGGGACTTCATAGAAAGGTGTTGTTCCAAGAATAAGGTAAATATTAAATTCAGTTTGGCAACTTAAAAGAAGTTCAGGAAATTTCTGGGGAATGCATCCGCTTACTCACAAGTATCGGGCTAATCCTCTATCACTGTATCGTATTTCGTCGCCAGATGGACGAGGTAAGTCGTATAGCCTTAACCAATATACTCGCGATTCTTCAGATTTACGATAGCTTGAAATATGAATTGACGAAGATGAAATCGCGAAGGCGAAAGGAATAAAGGAAAGTGATCAAGAAGAGGTAATGATATGAGCGATGAGATAATCCGAACGCGAAACGAACGGTGAATTTATTAAGCTCACGCATGACGGGGTAGTATCGCGACTACGCACGTCGAGGGGAGTTTAGAAATGTGAGATGACAGAAGATCGGAAATAGGAAATGACGGAGACGGAGACACGATAGCGAAAGGTGACGGATAAATCAAAGGCATGGTATGAATGATGATACGTTTAAGACGTAGGGAACAAAGGTTTATTGAACATAGGATGGGTGAATGAATCAATAAGGATATGTAATGAAAGGCGTATAATCAAGAATATGAAGTGACAGGAATGATCATGCGTTTGTGCTAAAAGTGAAGTAGTGAATACAGGGTGACGAGGAAAATCGATAACACATGCATCGGCTCCGTACGGATTTGTAATGTCGATAGATTAACGGATCATTGCTTGTACGGCATAATCGTCTTTTGCGGTACACGAACTTGGCACGATGCGTCGAAATTCAATCCTTTATAAAAATGATATTGGGAATTTCTCAGCTTCGACGAGTTAAGATTGATAGAAAAAGGAATGGTCGATAAGAAAAAATGTAGTTCCGCAAAGTTCGAAGTTCTTCAACATCTAGTCGTCTACTAACTCTGCATCGTAGGTGAATTCTAACTGACTAAGGTTACGAAGAAGTGAGACGTAGAAGAGTCATGAGTTGAAATCTTCTCATCTATTCTAGGGAAACAAATCGAAAGTCACAAGGCGTGAAAGCGATTAAGTGAAAGAAATGTAGACAAGAATAGGATAGTTGATTAAGCAGACGGATAAGGTGAGTCACTAGTCATGCTTAGGTAATTTAATCATAGGTGTAGCAAGACTTAGTAATCCTCATATGGAAAAGTAAAGTTCAAATAATAAGTTGCAACAATGGTAACAAGAGTGCTAAAGGAGGTAGTCATAACGATGGTCGCGCTAGAATAAAAAGTATCATACCATCAGAATCAAATGTACCAAATTCATATAACCAAAGAATAATCAAATTAAGGAAGCGAATCCAAGTTCAAGTTTTACATAAACTGAATAAACGAAGTACAATAAGATCAAAAGGAATAAAGTACAATGATGATATCGAATAGATTCAAAAGGATTCCACGAAAACGATCCAATGGGTTGCGGGGGAAACGAGCATCAAACTATGGCAACTTCACATCTTGAGTTCCTACCACTCCGTTGTTTGACATGACAGTAGGAGGAGGAACGCTGAAAGGAGAGGAATCCAAATTTGGGCAATTGTCATGATGGTGTCCAAAAGTACCACACTCGTACACGACCAGCGAGGGAGGTAATCTTGCAAAAACGCTCTGCGTGTCGGTTGCTTACGCTCAAGGGTTCCTTGGGGCATCATCGTATAGGAAGAAAATAAAAGGGATATGAGTGTGTGAATAACTCGAGATTAAACTCAACGTTAAAACGAGTAAAGTCAAAACATATAAAAGTCAAAGGGAATGCACAAAGTTTTCAGAGTAAATCGATATAAGCCTAAAGTTATAGTCTAAGTGATTCACAAGGGGAGCCACTTAGTTCGCTATAACCATTGGCTCTGATACCAATTTCTGTCACACCGTGTCACACCCGGCTCAGGCGGAAACCCGAGGTGTACAGTAATGTAGAGTATCAGAGACAAAGATTACATCGAAATAAACTACAACATTCAAGTTTACATTAAATAAGTTAGGGAGTACAATAAATACAACATGAATACAAATCGTGGCTTAATAGAAACTAAACTACGTCTAGCTAAGTCTCTTTGAAGTCCACATAAATAAATAAGACACCGAACTACGTCTAGTCAAGTATCAGAATCCATAACAAACAATGTACTCCCTAATCGATGTAAAATCTCAATCTCCTGAAAAAGCGTTAAAACGACAATCAACACATGTTGGTGAGTTATTCGCGATATTTAACTAAAAGTTGACCCAATAAAAGATTTAATAATCATAATAAGTTTCAAAAGCATATCTTGTATATAACCATAGTGTGAGTATAGATACCAAAGATCAAACATACACTGAACCTGACCACCCAAATCCCCTAACCTAGGCGATGTTAAACCAAAGGCAACAAAAATCATACAGCCATAACATCCACTCATAGGGACGTCTATCGAGCAATGAGGGTGGGTCAAACCCCATATAGATCTATATATATGCAACCGTGGCAAAAGCTAACAAGTGTAAAGGGGGCTACCAAAGCCTAAGGAACATCTTAATCTACGGTGATACTAATACACTAGGCAACAAGATATACATCATATAATAGTTTCAAATACGCTTTCCAGCCCAAAATAGTAAGAGACTACGAATAACTCACAATAATATGATGTCGGGTGACAAGTCAAACAATCCACAACTCGGAGTCACAGTCACGACTCCCGCCTAAGTGCCCTAGATGAATGATGAAAAATAAGTATCTTTCTAAGACTAAGTCTAGCACGGTTTAGCACTTCAATTAATTTTATAAATGTTTAATTCAATATATATTCAGAGGAGTCATTTTAGGAAAAAATAATTGACGACGAATAATATTTTGATAGGGATTTCGAAGGAATGACATAACGTCGATTATTTGATAGGGGTCAACTTTAGTCAAAGTCAACCCAAAAGTCAACTGTTACATTAGTATTTACAATTACTGCGAATATATATATCTAAAACGCGAGAGTGGAATCGACATCGAACGAAAAACGGATGTCGAGACGAAAGTCAAAATTTAGTCAACGAGAGTCAAAATAATTAGTTTTATATACTTTAGAATGTATAATAAGTTTATTTAGTCCAAAATGTAAATTTATGAAAAATATTATTATGGTAAAAATATTGGTTTTTCGGAAAACAAATACTGATTTTAGTCGAAATTATATAAGTTTATCTAAAAATCATATTTTATTAAATAATATCATTTTATATTATACAATGTCATTAAAAATGATAATTTTAAGTTCAAGTATTATTTTACGTGTTTTAACCTTTATATATAACATATTCTTTTTTTTGTCAAGAGCACATAAAAGTCACGAGAACGTTCCGATAATTTTTATAAAATTATTTTAGTCAAATATATACATTTTTGTGTCCCAAATTCTAAGATACCAAGATTATATATTTATTTCACATTTTTAATTGATTTTAACGTTTTAACATTCTAATTACGTTATAAATTTAAATAGATAGCTAAAAATGTCAAATAATTATTACAAGTTCACTTTTCATATTTTTTTATACTTTTATAACAATATATTATATTCTGGAACTTTTTCTAAAATTTTACTTCATATATCTTAGCCATTTAAACATTATTCCGCTTAATTTTACGTTATATTTAAGCGATTTTACAAAAAAGTCCAAATATGGTCGATATTAACAACGCCCAAAAATTTCGCTTTTTAATAACGTTTAATACAGTGAGTCCAAAAATATAAGGTTTACGACTAGAAAACGGGATAATAAGAATTTAAGGGAAAACGAGTACTACCAACGTCCTCCTCACAATGGACACGATCTCCGAAAAATCCGAAAGTTTCCGAGGAGCTAATACTCCTGAAAACATAGATAACGAAACAAAAATGAAGGTCAACGGGTCGATGGAGTGAAAGAAAAGTGAAAACGAAAATAAAAACGGTAGAAGAATGAGTCATCTAGGTGACTAACCTGGACAGTGACCGGACAAACAACCCCGTCACCGGGTAAACCTGCCCCGGCTCGGTGACGGTGTCCGAGTAAAGTGCCTTGGCTCCGGTCCAAACCAAGAAAAATGCCCCCGTGAGCGAGTAAAACTGCCCCGGAACGCCCCGCCTCCTAGTAAAACAGCCCCAGTCGCGCGACCTGGTCCAAAAAAAAAAAAAGTTTTTTTTTTTTTTTTTTGGTTAGATTCGCTTGACATGGCTTCAAGGGACTTTAAGAGTGTTTGTTTAGGCTTACTTACAAGGTATTAGGGTGGATTAACACGCGTGAAATGGCCAGAAAGCTTCTTGCTCGTGATTTGACTCCAAACCGAAAAGCTTGGATTTTGGCTTGAAAACCCGATATTGCTTGGTGTTTCATGAATTGAAACACTTCTAGCAGCTTTCTAAACTGAATGGGAGAGGGAGAGAAAACGAAATAGACATAGATGGAGAGATATGAGTTTGTTGTGGTTTTTGTTTTGTTTTGTGTGTGTGTGTGTGTGTATAAGATAAAAGGAAGCAAAAGTAAAAAGTCTCTAGCATGGGGAACATAAGAAAGCTGCAAGAATTGTCTTTGAATTGTCTCCATCGAGATCTAATATGAGAGAAGGTCAAACAAGGAAAAAGGTAGTAGTATTTCCGGTTAAAAGGACCAAAATGTAACAAATTCCGTTAAGTATTTAACTTTTTATAGTATTTCTTAACTTTGTTATTTCTTGTTAAAATTATTAAGTATTAAAATGGCATTTTACTTTAACTTGGCCAAGGACCAATTATATAATACCATTTTCGTTAAGTCCGGGTTAAAAATGACTAACTTTGTAACTTTTTAAGTTAAGTTTTCATTAACTATTTTTCTTAATAATATCAATAAATATAATACTTATCCGATGCATTTAAATTAGAAAGTGTTCAATTTTTCGGATAAATTTCCAAAGGCTAAACTCACTAACTTATCTTAAGAAAGTACTACCTAAAAGGCACTAGGTTTTTAATATACTCCCATTCCAACGAATAGAGTTAAAATAAACAAATAGTTAAATATCCCGACAACCACAAAATAAAGTGTGATAACACACAAGGAGATCACAATGGGTCAAAACAATATATTAATAATACGGCTAATGACAAACCGGAATAATAACGAAAATCGCGGTTGTCACAGCCTCCCCAAGTAAAAAGAATTTCGTCCTCGAAATTACTTATGAGTAAGACTCTGGATAAAGGCATAAGGAAGGAGGTGGATAAAATCACAACATCTTCGAATGACTCCAGGAAAAGTAACTGGATGGGTACGAATAGAAAGATAATCCGAAGTATGAAACGAGTTAAACAGCTACATCGCGGTTCTCCAAAAAGGACGTGGGATATGAAGCGCGAGATACGAGCGGAAAAAAGAATGTGGAGCGATCTACGGGTGACTTCTCGTCTGCTATCTTCAAATGGTCGCAGTCCTCCACTCGGCAGGGAATATAACTAGAGATTTAGCAAGAATGATATTCATAGAATAAACAAAAGATGGACTCGACTTGTCTTGCGGATCAAATAAAATCTACCCACATATATATTACCACTTGGTGAAACACAAAAGAGACTTGCATTTGCGATCATGCGAAGTTCCAAAACAACAGATTCTAGTATGATCGAGGAAATGTAATGCCTTGTCATTCTTCGTTTCAAGATGTTTAAGCTGAACTAAAGAAACGTTCATTCTTATGTGATCGAATAAATTGAGCTTTCGAGCTCAATGCACAGGAATAATTACAAACGTAGGCTAATAGGTTGGATTGTCTTTATAAGATTAAACACATCGGTGTCCTCGCTAACTCGAATCGGAAGATATTAAATTTCACAGTCACGTTCCAACGCAACTCTTCTCAAAGGTGATCTTATTATTAGCAATTCTTCGAATTCTCGGATACGGGAAATTATTGAATCTAGCGTACACGGTACGCCTTATCTTACTAGTATCTCGATATGATCCTCGGTACTCACCGACCAATTTAGAATGGGCACAACATCACATTGTTCCAATCACTGGGGAGCACTCTCCTGACCGGGACCGTCAAATGCGGTTCAAACTGTTGCAAGAGTTTCGACATCAAAGGCGATATTCGGAAGAGTTCTCAACGAAATATGATTCTCATGATGCGTGAATATCGTTAGGCGCTTACGGTAGAAGTTATCTTCTTCACGTTTTAGATCTTGGCAAGATTTCAATAATTATTCCTTGCGTTAAACACGTGGTCGAGAAACTGAACCTCAGACCAGTTATCTTGCACCTTGAATACTTAGCGTACATACGCTTCTTCTAAAATGAATTCAAAACTAAACTAGGAAGTTCTTAATGCTCTACACGGATACAAGAAGTAAGAATGTTGAAAGAGAAATTCACGAATTTGGCGAGGTACGAATGGCGAATACGATTTCCTAAAATTACGAAAGCCGCTTGCGCGTTTGTCAGATCAGACTGCATTGCACGAACTCATAATTATCGTAAGGCTTATGGAAATAGTCTTGAAAATGTCATCCTTCATTGATGATAACCAGATCGAAGATCAACTTTTGGAGAGTAACAAGAATTAGAACTGATCAAATAAATCATCAATCACAGGGGTAAAATTAACGGTTCTATACCATCAACTTATAAAGCTCTCGGTAATAAACCCACTATATCGACTCATTTTTCTTCTTTGAAGATTTCACGTGTGCACTTAACGGATAGTGACTAAGGCGTATAATATCGCTATCAGATAAATAATAACTCCGACTAGGCAACTCTGCCACTTCCGAAGGCGCTAAGAAAATCAAGGGGACTTCGCAGAAAGGTGTTGTTCCAAGAATAAGGTAAATATTAAATTCAGTTTGGCAACTTAAAAGAAGTTCAGGAAATTTCATGGGGAATGCATCCGCTTACTCACGAGTATCGGGCTAATCCTCTATCTTCATTGTATCGTATTTCGTCGCCAGATGGACGAGGTAAGTCAGATAGCCTTAACCAATATACTCGCGATTCTTCAGACTTACGATGGCTTGAAATATGAATCGACGAAGATGAAATCGCGAAGGCGAAAGGAATAAAGGAAAGTGATCAAGAAGATGTAATGATATGAGCGATGAGATAATCTCGAACGCGAAACGAACGGTGAATTTATTAAGCTCACGCATGACGGGGTAGTATCGCGACTACGAACGTCGAGGGGAGTTTAGAAATGTGAGATGACCAGAAGATCGGAAATAGGAAATGACGGAGACGGAGACACGATAGCGAAAAGGTGACGGATAAATCAAAGGCATGGTATGAATGATGATACGTTTAATACTACGTAGGGAACAAAGGTTTATTGAACATAGGACATGGGTGAATGAATCAATAAGGATATGTAATGAAAGGATCGTATAATCAAGAATATGAA
This sequence comes from Senecio squalidus, assembly GCA_910822075.1. Lineage (NCBI taxonomy): Eukaryota > Viridiplantae > Streptophyta > Magnoliopsida > Asterales > Asteraceae > Senecio > Senecio squalidus. The sequence goes on from CAJVGC010000592.1 coordinate 7,991,554, forward strand.
GTGAGCAAGGAATGATCATGCGTTTGTGCTAAAAGTGGAAGTAGTGAATACAGGGTGACGAGGAAAATCGATAACACATGCATCGGCACCGTACGAATTTGTAATGTAGATAGATTAACGGATCATTGCTTGTACGGCATACGAATCGTCTTTTGCGGTACACGAACTTGGCACGATGCGTCGAAATTCAATCCATTATAAAAATGATACTGGGAATTTCTCAGCTTCGACGAGTTAAGATTGATAGAAAAAGGAATGGTCGATAAGAAAAAATGTAGTTCCGGCAAAGTCTTCGAAGTTCTTCAACATCTAGTCGTCTACTAACTCTGCATCGTAGGTGAATTCTAACTGACTAAGGTTACGAAGAAGTGAGACGTAGAAGAGTCATGAGTTGAAATCTTCTCATCTATTCTAGGGATAACACGAATCGAAAGTCACAAGGCGAGAAAGCGATTAAGTGAAAGAAATGTAGACAAGAATAGGGATAGTTGATTAAGCAGACGGATAAGGTGAGTCACTAGTCATGCTTAGGTAATTTAATCATAGGTTATAGCAAGACTTAGTAATCCTCATATGGAAAAGTAAAGTTCAAATAATAAGTTGCAACTATGGTAACAAGAGTGCTAAAGGAGGTAGTCATAACGATGGTCGCGCTAGAATAAATAAGGTATCATACCATCAGAATCAAATGTACCAAATTCATAGAACCAAAGAATAATCAAATTAAGGAAGCGAATCCGAAGTTCCAAGTTTTACATAAACTGAATAAACAAAGTACAATAAGATCAAAAGGAATAAAGTACAATGATATCGAATAGATTCAAAAGGATTCCACGAAAGCGATCCAATGGGTTGCGGAAACGAGCATCAAACTATGGAAACTTCACATCTTGAGTTCCTACCACTCCGTTGTTTGACATGACAGTAGGAGGAGGAACGCTGAAAGGAGAGGAATCCAAATTTGGGCAATTGTCATGATGGTGTCCAAAAGTACCACACTCGTAACACGATCCGGGAGTAATCTTGCAAAAACGCTCTGCGTGTCGGTTGCTTACGCTCAAGGGTTCCTTGGGGCATCATCGTATAGGAAGAAAATAAAAGGGATATGAGTGTGTGAATAACTCGAGATTAAACTCAACGTTAAAACGAGTAAAGTCAAAACATATAAAAGTCAAAGGGAATGCACACAAAGTTTTCAGAGTAAATCGATATAAGCCTAAAGTTATAGTCTAAGTGATTCACAAGGGGAGCCACTTAGTTCGCTATAACCATTGGCTCTGATACCAATTTCTGTCACACCCGGCTCAGGCGGAAACCCGAGGTGTACAGTAATGTAGGTATCAGAAGACAAAGATTACATCGAAATAAAACTACAACATTCAAGTTTACATTAAATAAGTGTGGGAGTACAATAAATACAACATGAATACAAATCGTGGCTTAAATAGAAACTAAACTACGTCTAGCTAAGTCTCTTTAAAGTCCACATAAATAAATAAGACACCGAACTACGTCTAGTCAAGTATCTTCAAAATCTCAAAATCCATAACAAACAATGTACTCCATAATCGATGTAAAATCTCAATCTCCTGAAAAAGCGTTAAAAACGACATCAACACATGTTGGTGAATTACATTTAAATAAAAGTTGACCCAATAAAAGATTTAATAATCATAATAAGTTTCAAAAGCATATCTTGTATTATAACCATAGTGTGAGTATAGATACCAAAGATCAAACATACACTGAACCTGACCACCAAATCCCCTAACCTAAGGCGATGTTAAACCAAAGGCAACAAACAATCATACGGCCATAACATCCACTCATAGGGACGTCCTATCGAGCAATGAGGGTGGGTCAAACCCATATAGATCTATATATATGCAACCGTGGGCAAAAGCTAACAAGTGTATAAGGGGGGCTTACCAAAGCCTAAGGAACATCTTAATCTACGGTGATACTAATACACTAGGCAAAAAGATATACATCATATAATAGTTTCAAATACGCTTTCCAGCCCAAAAATAGTAAGAGAAAAAGGGCTACGAATAACTCACAATAATATGATGTCGGGTGACAAGTCAAACAATCCACAACTCGGAGTCACAGTCACGACTCCCGCCTAAGTGCCCTAGATGAATGATGAAAAATAAGTATCTTTCTAAGACTAAGTCTAGCACGGTTTAGCCCTTCAATTAATTTTATAAATGTTTAATTCAATATATATTCAGAGGAGTCATTTTAGGAAAAAATAATTGACGACGAATAATATTTTGATAGGGATTTCGAAGGAATGACATAACGTCGATTATTTGATAGGGGTCAACTTTAGTCAAAGTCAACCCAAAATTCAACTGTTACATTAGTATTTGCAATTACTGCGAATATATATATCTAAAACGCGAGAGTGGAATCGACATCGAACGAAAAACGGATGTCGAGACGAAAGTCAAAATTTAGTCAACGAGAGTCAAAATAATTAGTTTTATATACTTTAGAATGTATAATAAGTTTATTTAGTCTAAAATGTGAATTTATGAAAATACTGATGTTACGGTAATAATACTGGTTTTCCGAAAAACAAATACTGATTTTAGTCGAAATTATATAAGTTTATCTAAAAATCATATTTTATTAAATAATATCATTTTATATTATACAATGTCATTAAAAATGATAATTTTAAGTTCAAGTATTATTTTACGTGTTTTAACGTTTATATATAACATATTCTTTTTTTTTGTCAAGAGCACATAAAAGTCACGAGAACGTTCCGATAATTTTTATAAAATTATTTTAGTCAAATATATACATTTTTGTGTCCCAAATTCTAAGATACCAAGATTATATATTTATTTCACATTTTTAATTGATTTTAACGTTTTAACATTCTAATTACGTTATAAATTTAAATAGATAGCTAAAAATGTCAAATAATTATTACAAGTTCAATTTTCATATTTTTTTATACATTTATAACAATATATTATATTCTGGAACTTTTTCTAAAATTTTACTTCATATATCTTAGCCATTTAAACATTATTCCGCTTAATTTTACGTTATATTTAAGCGATTTTACGAAAAAGTCCAAATATGGTCGATATTAACAACGCCCAAAAATTTCGCTTTTTAATAACGTTTAATACAGTGAGTCCAAAAATATAAGGTTTACGACTAGAAAACGGGATAATAAGAATTTAAGGGAAAACGAGTACTACCAACGTCCTCCTCACAATCGACACGATCTCCGAAAAATCCGAAAGTTTCCGAGGAGCTAATACTCCTGAAAACATAGATAACGAAACAAAAATGAAGGTCAACGGGTCGATGGAGTGAAAGAAAAGTGAAAACGAAAATAAAAACGGTAGAAGAATGAGTCATCTAGGTGACTAACCTGGACAGTGACCGGACAAACAGCCCCGTCACCGGGTAAACCTGCCCCGGCTCGGTGACGGTGTCCGAGTAAAGTGCCTTGGCTCCGGTCCAAACCAAGAAAAATGCCCCCGTGAGCGAGTAAAACTGCCCCGGAACGCCCCGCCTCCTAGTAAAACAGCCCTAGTCGCGCGACCTGGTCCAAAAAAAAAAAAAGTTTTTTTTTTTTTTTTTTTTTTGTTAGGTTCGCTTGACATGGCTACAAGGGACTTTAAGAGTGTTTGTTTAGTCTTACTTACAAGGTATTAGGGTGGATTAACACGCGTGAAATGGCCAGAAAGCTTCTTGCTCGTGATTTGACTCCAAACCGAAAAGCTTGGATTTTGGCTTGAAAACCCGATATTGCTTGGTGTTTCATGAATTGAAACACTTCTAGCAGCTTTCTAAACTGAATGGGAGAGGGAGAGAAAACGAAATAGACATAGATGGAGAGATATGAGTTTGTTGTGGTTTTTGTTTTGTTTTGTGTGTGTGTGTGTGTGTGTATAAGATAAAAGGAAGCAAAAGTAAAAAGTCTCTAGCATGGGGAACATAAGAAAGCTGCAAGAACTGTCTCTGAATTGTCTCCATCGAGATCTAATATGAGAGAAGGTCAAACAAGGAAAAAGGTAGTAGTAGAAAAAGTTAAGTTCATTAAGTTTTCCGGTTAAAAGGACCAAAATGTAACAAATTCCGTTAAGTATTTAACTTTTTATAGTATTTCTTAACTTTGTTATTTCTTGTTAAAATTATTAAGTATTAAAATGGCATTTTACTTTAACTTGGCCAAGGACCAATTATATAATACCATTTTCGTTAAGTCCGGGTTAAAAATGACTAACTTTGTAACTTTTTAAGTTAAGTTTTCATTATCAATAAATATAATACTTATCCGATGCATTTAAATTAGAAAGTGTTCAATTTTTCGGATAAATTTCCAAAGGCTAAACTCACTAACTTATCTTAAGAAAGTACTACCAAAAAGGCAATAGGTTTTTAATATACTCCCATTCCAATGAATAGAGTTAAAATAAACAAATAGTTAAATATCCCGACAACCACAAAATAAAGTGTGATAACACACAAGGAGATTACAATGGGTCAAAACAATATATTAATAATACGGCTAATGACAAACCGGAATAATAACGAAAATCGCGGTTGTCACAGCCTCCCCAAGTAAAAAGAATTTCGTCCTCGAAATTACTTATGAGTAAGACTCTGGATAAAGGCATAAGGAAAGAGGTGGATAAAATCACAACATCTTCGAATGACTCCAGGAAAAGTAACTGGATGGGTACGAATAGAAAGATAATCCGAAGTATGAAACGAGTTAAACAGCTACATCGCGGTTCTCCAAAAAGGACGTGGGATATGAAGCGCGAGATACGAGCGGAAAAAAGAATGTGGAGCGATCTACGGGTGACTTCTCGTCTGCTATCTTCGAATGGTCGCAGTCCTCCACTCGGCAGGGAATATAACTAGAGATTTAGCAAGAATGATATTCATAGAATAAACAAGAGATGGACTCGACTTGTCTTGCGGATCAAATAAAATCTACCCACATATATATTACCACTTGGTGAAACACAAAAGAGACTTGCATTTGCGATCATGCGAAGTTCCAAAACAACGGATTCTAGTATGATCGAGGAAATGTAATGCCTTGTCATTCTTCGTTTCAAGATGTTTAAGCTGAACTAAAGAAACGTTCATTCTTATGTGATCGAATAAATTGAGCTTTCGAACTCAATGCACAGGAATAATTACAAACGTAGGCTAATAGGTTGGATTGTCTTTATAAGATTAAACACATCGGTGTCCTCGCTAACTCGAATCGGAAGATATTAAATTTCACAGTCACGTTCCAACGCAACTCTTCTCAAAGGAGATCTTATTATTAGCAATTCTTCGAATTTTCGGATACGGGAAATTATTGAATCTAGCGTAGACGGTACGCCTTATCTTACTAGTATCTCGATATAATCCTCGGTACTCACCGACCAATTTAGAATGGGCACAACATCACATTGTTCCAATCACTGGGGAGCACTCTCCTGACCGGGACCGTCAAATGCGGTTCAAACTGTTGCAAGAGTTTCGACATCAAAGGCGATATTCGGAAGAGTTCTCAACGAAATATGAAAAAGATCGACTATTCTCATGATGCGTGAATATCGTTAGGCGCTTACGGTAGAAGTTATCTTCTTCACGTTTTAGATCTTGGCAAGATTTCAATAATTATTCCTTGCGTTAAACACGTGGTCGAGAAACTGAACCTCAGACCAGTTATCTTGCACCTTGAATACTTAGCGTACATACGCTTCTTCTGAAATGAATTCAAAACTAAACTAGGAAGTTCTTAATGCTCTACACGGCTACAAGAAGTAAGAATGTTGAAAGAGAAATTCACGAATTTGGCGAGGTACGAATGGCGAATACGATTTCTTAAAATTACGAAAGCCGCTTGCGCGTTTGTCAGATCAGACGGCATTGCACGAACTCATAATTATCGTAAGGCTTATGGAAATAGTCTTGAAAATGTCATCCTTCATTGATGATAACCAGATCGAAGATCAACTTTTGGAGAGTAACAAGAATTAGAACTGATCAAATAAATCATCAATCACAGGGGTAAAATTAACGGTTCTATACCATCAGCTTATAAAGCTCTCGGTAATAAACCCACTATATCGACTCATTTTTCTTCTTTGAAGATTTCACGTGTGCACTTAACGGATAGTGACTAAGGCGTATAATATCGCTATCAGATAAATAATAACTCCGACTAGACAACTCTGCCACTTCCGAAGGCGCTAATTCGCAGAAAGGTGTTGTTCCAAGAATAAGGTAAATATTAAATTCAGTTTGGCAACTTAAAAGAAGTTCAGGAAATTTCATGGGGAATGCATCCGCTTACTCACGAGTATCGGGCTAATCCTCTATCTTCATTGTATCGTATTTCGTCGCCAGATGGACGAGGTAAGTCAGATAGCCTTAACCAATATACTCGCGATTCTTCAGACTTACGATGGCTTGAAATATGAATCGAAGAAGATGAAATCGCGAAGGTGAAAGGAATAAAGGAAAGTGATCAAGAAGGTGTAATGATATGAGCGATGAGATAATATCGAACGCGAAACGAACGGTGAATTTATTAAGCTCACGCATGACGGGGTAGTATCGCGACTACGAACGTCGAGGGGAGTTTAGAAATGTGAGATGACCAGAAGATCGGAAATAGGAAATGACGGAGACGGAGACACGATAGCGAAAAGGTGACGGATAAATCAAAGGCATGGTATGAATGATGATACGTTTTAGGGAACAAAGGTTTATTGAACATATGACATGGGTGAATGAATCAATAAGGATATGTAATGAAAGGATCGTATAATCAAGAATATGAAGTGAGCAAGGAATGATCATGCGTTTGTGCTAAAAGTGGAAGTAGTGAATACAGGGTGACGAGGAAAATCGATAACACATGCATCGGCACCGTACGAATTTGTAATGTAGATAGATTAACTGATCATTGCTTGTACGGCATACGAATCGTCTTTTGCGGTACACGAACTTGGCACGATGCGTCGAAATTCAATCCATTATAAAAATGATACTGGGAATTTCTCAGCTTCGACGAGTTAAGATTGATAGAAAAAGGAATGGTCGATAAGAAAAAATGTAGTTCCGGCAAAGTCTTCGAAGTTCTTCAACATCTAGTCGTCTACTAACTCTGCATCGTAGGTGAATTCTAACTAACTAAGGTTACGAAGAAGTGAGACGTAGAAGAGTCATGAGTTGAAATCTTCTCATCTATTCTAGGGATAGCACGAATCGAAAGTCACAAGGCGTGAAAGCGATTAAGTGAAAGAAATGTAGACAAGAATAGGGATAGTTGATTAAGCAGACGGATAAGGTGAGTCACTAGTCATGCTTAGGTAATTTAATCATAGGTTATAGCAAGACTTAGTAATCCTCATATGGAAAAGTAAAGTTCAAATAATAAGTTGTAACTATGGTAACAAGAGTGCTAAAGGAGGTAGTCATAACGATGGTCGCGCTAGAATAAATAAGGTATCACACCATCAGAATCAAATGTACCAAATTCATATAACCAAAGAATAATCAAATTAAGGAAGCGAATCCGAAGTTCCAAGTTTTACATAAACTGAATAAACGAAGTACAATAAGATCAAAAGGAATAAAGTACAATGATATCGAATAGATTCAAAAGGATTCCACGAAAACGATCCAATGGGTTGCGGAAACGAGCATCAAACTATGGCAACTTCACATCTTGAGTTCCTACCACTCCGTTGTTTGACATGACAATAGGAGGAGGAACGCTGAAAGGAGAGGAATCCAAATTTGGGCAATTGTCATGATGGTGTCCAAAAGTACCACACTCGTAACACGATCCGGGAGTAATCTTGCAAAAACGCTCCGCGTGTCGGTTGCTTACGCTCAAGGGTTCCTTGGGGCATCATCGTATAGGAAGAAAATAAAAGGGATATGAGTGTGTGCATAACTCGAGATTAAACTCAACGTTAAAACGAGTAAAGTCAAAACATATAAAAGTCAAAGGGAATGCACACAAAGTTTTCAGAGTAAATCGATATAAGCCTAAAGTTATAGTCTAAGTGATTCACAAGGGGAGCCACATAGTTCGCTATAACCATTGGCTCTGATACAAATTTCTGTCACACCCGGCTCAGGCGGAAACACGATGTGTACAGTAATGTAGGTATCAGAAGACAAATGTTACATCGAAATAAAACTACAACATTCAAGTTTACATTAAATAAGTGTGGGAGTACAATAAATACAACATGAATACAAATCGTGGCTTAAATAGAAACTAAACTACGTCTAGCTAAGTCTCTTTAAAGTCCACATAAATAAATAAGACACAGAACTACGTCTAGTCAAGTATCTTCAAAATCTCAAAATCCATAACAAACAATGTACTCCATAATCGATGTAAAATCTCAATTACCTGAAAAAGCGTTAAAAACGACATCAACACATGTTGGTGAATTATTCGCGATATTTAAATAAAAGTTGACCCAATAAAAGATTTAATAATCATAATAAGTTTCAAAAGCATGTCTTGTATTATAACCATAGTGTGAGTATAGATACCAAAGATCAAACATACACTGAACCTGACCACCAAATCCCCTAACCTAAGGCGATGTTAAACCAAAGGCAACAAACAATCATACGGCCATAACATCCACTCATAGGGACGTCCTATCGAGCAATGAGGGTGGGTCAAACCCATATAGATCTATATATATGCAACCGTGGGCAAAAGCTAACAAGTGTATAAGGGGGGCTTACCAAAGCCTAAGGAACATCTTAATCTACGGTGATACTAATACACTAGGCAACAAGATATACATCATATAATAGTTTCAAATACGCTTTCCAGCCCAAAATAGTAAGAGAAAAAGGGCTACGAATAACTCACAATAATATGATGTCGGGTGACAAGTCAAACAATCCACAACTCGGAGTCACAGTCACGACTCCCGCCTAAGTGCCCTAGATGAATGATGAAAAATAAGTATCTTTCTAAGACTAAGTCTAGCACGGTTTAGCCCTTCAATTAATTTTATAAATGTTTAATTCAATATATATTCAGAGGAGTCATTTTAGGAAAAAATAATTGACGACGAATAATATTTTGATAGGGATTTCGAAGGAATGACATAACGTCGATTATTTGATAGGGGTCAACTTTAGTCAAAGTCAACCCAAAAGTCAACTGTTACATTAGTATTTACAATAACTGCGAATATATATATCTAAAACGCGAGAGTGGAATCGACATCGAACGAAAAACGGATGTCGAGACGAAAGTCAAAATTTAGTCAACGAGAGTCAAAATAATTAGTTTTATATACTTTAGAATGTATAATAAGTTTATTTAGTCTAAAATGTGAATTTATGAAAAATACTGATGTTACGGTAATAATACTGGTTTTCCGAAAAACAAATACTGATTTTAGTCGAAATTATATAAGTTTATCTAAAAATCATATTTTATTAAATAATATCATTTTATATTATACAATGTCATTAAAAATGATAATTTTAAGTTCAAGTATTATTTTACGTGTTTTAACGTTTATATATAACATATTCTTTTTTTTTGTCAAGAGCACATAAAAGTCACGAGAACGTTCCGATAATTTTTATAAAATTATTTTAGTCAAATATATTCATTTTTGTGTCCCAAATTCTAAGATACCAAGATTATATATTTATTTCACATTTTTAATTGATTTTAACGTTTTAACATTCTAATTACGTTATAAATTTAAATAGATAGCTAAAAATGTCAAATAATTATTACAAGTTCAATTTTCATATTTTTTTATACTTTTATAACAATATATTATATTCTGGAACTTTTTCTAAAATTTTACTTCATATATCTTAGCCATTTAAACATTATTCCGCTTAATTTTACGTTATATTTAAGCGATTTTACGAAAAAGTCCAAATATGGTCGATATTAACAACGCCCAAAAATTTCGCTTTTTAATAACGTTTAATACAGTGAGTCCAAAAATATAAGGTTTACGACTAGAAAACGGGATAATAAGAATTTAAGTGAAAACGAGTACTACCAACGTCCTCCTCACAATCGACACGATCTCCGAAAAATCCGAAAGTTTCCGAGGAGCTAATACTCCTGAAAACATTGATAACGAAACAAAAATGAAGGTCAACGGGTCGATGGAGTGAAAGAAAAGTGAAAACGAAAATAAAAACGGTAGAAGAATGAGTCATCTAGGTGACTAACCTGGACAGTGACCGGACAAACAGCCCCGTCACCGGGTAAACCTGCCCCGGCTCGGTGACGGTGTCCGAGTAAAGTGCCTTGGCTCCGGTCCAAACCAAGAAAAATGCCCCGTGAGCGAGTAAAACTGCCCCGGAACGCCCCGCCTCCTAGTAAAACAGCCCTAGTCGCGCGACCTGGTCCAAAAAAAAAAAAAAGTTTTTTTTTTTTTTTTTTTTTTGTTAGGTTCGCTTGACATGGCTTCAAGGGACTTTAAGAGTGTTTGTTTAGTCTTACTTACAAGGTATTAGGGTGGATTAACACGCGTGAAATGGCCAGAAAGCTTCTTGCTCGTGATTTGACTCCAAACCGAAAAGCTTGGATTTTGGCTTGAAAACCCGATATTGCTTGGTGTTTCATGAATTGAAACACTTCTAGCAGCTTTCTAAACTGAATGGGAGAGGGAGAGAAAACGAAATAGACATAGATGGAGAGATATGAGTTTGTTGTGGTTTTTGTTTTGTTTTGTGTGTGTGTGTGTGTGTGTGTGTATAAGATAAAAGGAAGCAAAAGTAAAAAGTCTCTAGCATGGGGAACATAAGAAAGCTGCAAGAATTGTCTTTGAATTGTCTCCATCGAGATCTAATATGAGAGAAGGTCAAACAAGGAAAAAGGTAGTAGTAGAAAAAGTTAAGTTCATTAAGTTTTCCGGTTAAAAGGACAAAAATGTAACAAATTCCGTTAAGTATTTAACTTTTTATAGTATTTCTTAACTTTGTTATTTCTTGTTAAAATTATTAAGAATTAAAATGGCATTTTACTTTAACTTGGCCAAGGACCAATTATATAATACCATTTTCGTTAAGTCCGGGTTAAAAATGACTAACTTTGTAACTTTTTAAGTTAAGTTTTCATTAACTATTTTTCTTAATAATATCAATAAATATAATACTTATCCGATGCATTTAAATTAGACAGTGTTCAATTTTTCGGATAAATTTTCAAAGGCTAAACTCACTAACTTATCTTAAGAAAGTACTACCTAAAAGGCACTAGGTTTTTAATATACTCCCATTCCAATGAATAGAGTTAAAATAAACAAATAGTTAAATATCCCGACAACCACAAAATAAAGTGTGATAACACACAAGGAGATCACAATGGGTCAAAACAATATATTAATAATACGGCTAATGACAAACCGGAATAATAACGAAAATCGCGGTTGTCACAAATAAGACCATGATCCAAGAGTTCCTGAAGCTGTTTAGACAGCTCTTGCATCTCCGGTGGGGCGAGACGGTACGGTGTCCTAGCGACCGGTGCTGCACCAGGAATGAGGTCTATCCGGAATCCCACTTGTCGATGCGGAGGTAACCCGGGCAAATCTTCGGGAAAGACTTCAGGGTGATCCTTGACTACTGGGATATCTTGAATACGGATCTCCTTGGGTTTACGTTCAACAATGTGAGCCAGAAATGCGTCACAGTCCTTCTCGAGGTACTTACGCATTTTAATGGACGACACGAGATGGAGTGATCGTCCGGGTTTGTCTCCTTGAACAACTAATGTTTCAGTGTCAGAGAGAGGAATGTGAATGAGTTTGTCAAAACAGACGATCTCGGCTCGGAAACGAGAGAGCCAGTCCATTCCGACGATGACATCAAAGCTTTTCAGCTCGATAGGGATTAAATCAATAGGGAAAGTCTTATCGGACAGGCATATGGAACATCCTATGATTATATCCTTAGCTTCGAACTCCTGACCGTTAGCGTACTCTATGGTGAAGCTATCCTTAAGAATCTTAGATCCTAAGTTAATAAGGGGTCTAAATTCTAAGGACACAAAGCTTCTTTCGGCACCAGAATCGAACAAAACGGATGCATAATGATTATTAACAGGGAACGTACCGTTCACCGCTTTTGGGTCCTGTCGATCCTCTTCAGCTGTGAGTGAGAATTCACGTCCTCGACCTCGCCCGCCTTGGTTAGGTTGGGCGTTTCGGAGTCTCGGGCAAGCATTTCGGAGGTGCTGGTCACTTCCGCACTCGAAGCACACAGGCTTCGGACCTGGAGCTGCCAGCTTGTCCGTGCAGTACTTAGCAAAGTGCCCTTCCTTATGGCACCTCAGACACACGGGACAGTTACCGTGATGGTGGAAATTGCACTTGTTGCACTTGGGGTTCGTTCCCGTGTATCGGTTTCCAGCTGGTGGAGGTGGCGGTGGCGGTGCTACGGCTGCTATGGCAAGGTTGCGGGTGGTCTTCTTCTTCTTGTTCCTATCACTCCGCCTTGGAGTCTGGTCAGACTTCCTTTTCTCACCCGACTCCTTCTTGGATGAGGCAGGGGTGGTGAGTAGGTCGCTCGTGAGGCGGTGAGCTAGGATAATGGCAATCTGGAGGGTCTGGGGTTCCTTAGTGAGAACCATTCCTCTGATTTCGGGAACAAGACCGGAAATGTACAGGTCGATCTTGCTTTCCTAGAGAGTTACTAACCTTGGGACCAGTCGGGCCAACTCATGGAATCGGGCAGTGTACCCTTCGATGTCGTTTCCGACCATCTAATGATCCCAGAGCTCGGCCTCGAGCTTCTTGATTTCCCCTTTGGGGCAGTACTCCTCAATCAGGAGGGTCTTGAATTGTTCCCAGGTGAGAGCATTAGCGGTCTCGCGTCCCCTGTTGCGGACCACATTGTTCCACCAAGTCAGTGCCTTACCGTGCAATACGCAGGAGGCGTACTGCACTTTCATGGCTTCGGCACATCCACTGATGTGCAGCACCGACTCGATGCTATCAAACCACGATACCAGGCCTACGGCACCAGATGTGCCATGGAACTCCTTAGGCTTGCAGGCCATGGAGCTTTTGTAGGTGTAGGCTGGTGGGTTTGGGGGTTGCTGTTGGTTCTGGTGGTTGTTCTGTTGCTGCTGCTGCTGTTGTTGATGTTGTTGCTGCTGTTGCTGTTGCTGCTGTTGCTGTTGTTGCTGCTGTTGCTGGTGGTTGTTGACGTTAGCATTGATTCCCGCAGTGATCTGGGCGATCATGTTGGGCATCGCTGCTTGCAACTGTTCGGCCACTTGCTCAGCGATGATTGCGGCGATGGTACGGGGTGCCATGATTCTACAACAGACAACAGATTCAGTTTAGAACGCACAATTAGAATATGATACGAATTTAAGTCAATGAACAAGTTAACAATCACGCAAGAGTAAGGTAATAGAACAGATAGTACACGCACGAAAAGTTTCAAGAGATTCACACGACAAGGATTCATCCGCAAGAAAATGATTCAACACAGTACAAGATTCACAAGACAAGGTAATAATAAATGGAACTTCATTCATTAATATAAAAGTTGAGTACAAGGTTCAAAAGTAGAAGAAGTACGGTACAATACATAAGGAAATAAAGAAAATGGCGCGAAGCTGTGTACATGGGAAAATTACAACTCGGCCTACAGTACAAAATAAAGGGAATAAACTAACGGCGTCTCTCGAAGAACATCTTGGCAGCAATAACCGCCAACAAGGTCCCCATGACCAAGCAGACTCCTACCAAGCGTTGCACCGTACGGGCCGTGGCCTGAACCACAGAAAGGTGACGCAACGCTTGTTCCGACAACCTCTGCGCGGCGTCGGAGACCTCGCAAAGGAGCAGCCCTTGTTGCTGGGCTTCCTCTGAAAGTCCCCTAACCTCGCGGTGGAGGTGCAGGAAGGCGGCAGGAGGGGGTAGCTGTGGGGTAGGCGGCATCCTCTGCCTGGCTGCCTCATCGTCTCGAGCCCGCTGCATCTCCTCTCGCTCGAGCTGGCGCTCCCACGAGTAGTGATCCAACATCGAGGTGCGCGGAGCCTCGGGAGGTGGGTGCCCGAATGGGAAATGGGGTGGCGCAGGCCTGGACGGGCCGTCCTGCTGCGCTGCCATCCTATCGGGTAGCCGTCCCGGAAGGATTACCTGCTTACGTGCCGTCGTGACGACACGTGGTCCACGGCGCTGTGGTGGCGCGGCAACGGGGGCCGGTGGAGGTGGTAAAACCGACCTCGGGCTTGACCCGATGCTGCTGGACACAGCCATGGAGGTATCCTCCGTGGGGTCCGTGGTCTGGTGTCGGAGACTTTCCGAGGCGGTACGGCCCTCGGATTGCTCATGTGACGACGCGGCTCTCGGTTGGGATCGGGACTGAGATCATGAGGGGGATCGCGAACGTGACGATTGAGACATGATGTGACAACCGTCTAAATTTCAGGTGATTCTCAGTTACTTAATCGGTTCAAATTTCTAGTTACTCTCTATCGTGTTCATATTGTTCGGGTTCATACTTATTGTGTCTTTTATCGTCGGAACTAATGTCGGAATCAAAATATAAATCCTAACACCAAATAAACAATACAAGAACTTGACTAAGTTCATAACGGAAACTAAAAAGATTCTAGTCCTTAACTAATTAACGGGAAACTTAAAACGTCAAAAAGCTGGACTTTGCAATCCAGCCGGCGGCTGAATATACTCAGCCGGCGGCTGAATCCCGCTGTCCAGCTGGATGATGACTCATTTTTGCATGAAACGTGATTGGACCAACCTTTTTGGCTCGGGACTGGGAAACCATAACTGCCATTGTGGCTTCCTAGGCCAGTCTCTCAACCCCCTTTACACTCCCAATTCACTTTTACTTCATTTTTCAAATTAACAAAACACACACACACATAACACTCTCTCTACTCCCTTTTCATTTCCTCAAGAACATAAACACAAATCAGTCCATAATCACAAATCCATCCACAAAAATCACACACAAATTGTCCAAGAAGAAAAGGGTATCAAAGAAAAGGTTTAAATCGGGTTTTCAAGAAGTTTTTGGAGCTAAAACTCATCCAAACCGTCACCTTGCTTTTTCCTCCGGTAGAACTTTTTTATTTTACTCTTTTTACATAAATAATCGATTGCATGTATAATCTATAAACTGAAAATGTGTTTTCTTAACAATCTAAAACGTTTTCTTGCTTAAAAACGAGTTTTATGATAGATCTATATATTTAACATGTAAATCTAAAAGAAAACAGTGATTTTACTTTAAAAATACATATGTTTGAGTTATACCAGTTTGCATGTCGAATCTAACGGTTAAATGAGCTTAAAATCGGAAAATAAAGCAACTTTGAAACTGGCCGAAGGCTTTAGGCCGGCGGCTGAAGGATTCCAGCCGACGGCTAAAGTCCAGCCGGCGGCTGAATACCTCCAGCCGTCGCCTGAATATTGTTGTTCATTACTTTCTTCGTTTTAAAGGTCGTAAACGTGAATATAAGCTAAACTAAATTATCACAGAACATATACATATTAATAAGCTACTGTTTTTGACATATAAGTTGGTTGGAAAAGCTTTTGGACTTGAAACTTTTGTATTATTGAATAAATCGTTATATTGTGCATTCTAAATCGGGAAAGTGTTTTGAAAATGGACTTAATTTTTATTGCGCGGAAGCGCTGCCCAAATTTCACCATAAACATACCTTAAATTCAGTAACTTAACATTTCGGGACTTATATACTTTGACTTGGAACTTTGATACTTTTTGAACATAATTGGACTTATCGGACTATAAAACGTACACGAACACATGAACCTTATAAACTTTCCGTAATAATCTTTTTGGGACAGAATCTAAGTATAAAACAATTGAGGTCTAAAATGTTAAATGGAAACTTAACATAACTCAATTATACTAATAAAACTTGTACAACTTTCCGGTGTTCCAGGTCGTTTGTGATTCCCGACGCGTTCCGTTTCTTTTGTGCTTGTTCATACCTCTTATCTCCGCAAACTGTGAGTTACAACCCCACTTTGTTTTACTTTTGTACCTTTAAACATTATTTGGGGGAAACATAAGATCATGCTTTGTAACTTTTAACACTATTTGCGAACTACTTGAAACTTTTGGAAACTTGTACGTAACTTTGGAAACTTGATACATTTTAAACTCGTGAAACTCGTAAACTTTGGAAACTTGATACATTTTAAACTCGTGAAACTCGTAAACTTTGGAAACTTGTATGAAACCTTATTGAAACTCTTATGAAACGTTGAACTTTGGGAAACTTGGAACTTGTGAACTATTATGCGTATATGTGTTATTGCCTTAGCGGGTTAACTAAATTTAGGATACTTGTTAGCGACCAATCCTTGATGAAAGTATAAGTCCGTAAGAACTTATTACTACTTTTGGAAACTTTGTTCATTTGCCCGTTTTGGTTCAGGAACTTTTATACACTATTAGCAACAACCGTTAGTCATATGGGTATCGATACTTAGGAGCGGTCACTCCTTACTAAGGGTTAGCGTCCCAAGTACATATTACTAAGATTCCGTTAGCAACTTATTCAAACATTTTTGGGCTAGATCAGGACCACACAATCGGTTTAGTGTATACTTACTACTTATATTATGCCAAGTGATTGATACGAGGACTATTTAGTTAAACACATACTCCCTACGCATACACCTTTTTAGCGCTTGGATTCCGCTGCAACTTTATTATACGAGTTTTATTTATCTAACTTACTTGTGTACGTTCAAACCTTTACTATTTTCGTTTATGTTCAAACGTCGCTCTGTTCCTCTTACTTATGAGGTCATCATATACTTTGCAACTTTCAATTTTTTTTTGGAAACTTTCCCGAAACTCTAAACTGTAACTCACTCACTACTTTATGTAGTTGACACTTTATCTTATGTTTCAGTAAATTAATGTAAGTGTACGGAATGCATGGCAAGGGAGGGTCAATATGGTTACGTGAGGCGCTAAATGGGAAAAGACCTTTTCTATTTTGGGAATTTTATTTTGGAAACATTGTTCTTGTACTTATTTAAAACTTATGAACTGCTTGGTTGTTGAAACTTGAACTATTTTTATTTAATTGAAATGACTTGAATCGTTTATATTTGCTTATGACCGTGTAATGATATTCCTGCTCTCACATTCCGTGTTTCCGCTATAGCGGGGTGTGACACATGACGGATCTGCGACATAAAGAGTTTCGTAAGTACATGAACAAGATAATGTTAAAGGAAATTAAGTAAGGAATGCAGGTAAGGGTCGATCACGTGAGGTTGGGAATAGTAAGACCGAGAATTTTCGACTCAAAACCGTTTATCTTTAGTAATTACGTTTCGTCCTTGCATAAGTCATTTTGAACTAGGCAGGGGTGATCAGGCCATGCGTAGTTAAAAACAATTATGCAATCGCAAAATTAATTCTCTAAAGTTTTGAACCCATAATGATTTTCCGAAAAGCCTTGGTTATAGTTTGGTTTCAAAAACTTTTTAGAAATTGTTAAAACCGTTTTCACTATAACATGTGCTCTGATACCAAGTCTGTCACACCACGCTAAAGCGGAAACACGGAATGTGAGAGCTGGAATATCATTACACGGTCATAAGCAAATATAAACGATTCAAGTCATTTCGATTAAAATAAAATAGTTCAAGTTTCAACATTAAAAAACAACCAAGTAGTTCATGATTTAACTTAAAGTACAAATACAAGTTTCAAATAAAATTCCCAAAATAGAAAGGTCTTTTCCCAATGAGCGCCTCACGTAACCATAACGACCCTTCCTTGCCATGCATTCCACACACTTACATTAATTTCCTGAAACATAAGATAAAGTGTCAACTACATAAAGTAGTGAGTGAGTTACAGTTTAGAGTTTCGAGAAAAGTTTCCAAAAATAGAAAGTACATGAAAATAGTGACTTCGTAAGTAAAAAGAACGGTACAACGTTAGAACATATAAGTGATTAGTAAAAGGTTTGTACGTACACAAGTAAGTTAAATAAATAAAACTCGTATAATTAAAGTTGTAGCGGAATCCAGGCGCTAAAAAGGTATATGCGTAGGGAGTATGTGTTTAACTAAATAGTTCCTCGTATCAATCACTTGGCATAATATAAGTAGTAAGTATACACTAAACCGATTGTGTGGTCCTGAACTAGCCCAAAAATATTTAATTGAGTGAACATCTGAACTTAGCAATATGTACTTGGGACGCTAATCCTGAGTAAGGAGTGACCGCTCCTAAGTATCGATACCCATATGACTAACGGCTGTTGCTAATAGTGTATAAAAGTACATGAACCAAAACGGGCAATTGAACAAAGTTTCCAAAAGTTGCAATGAGTTCTTACGGGCTTATACTTTCATCAAGGATTGGTCGCTAACAAGTATCCTAAATTTAGTTAACCCGCTAAGGCATCAACACATATACGCATAATAGTTCACAAGTTTCCAAGTTTCGTACAAGTTTCCAAAGTTTCAAAGTTTCCAAAGAGTTTCAAGTTTCGTACAAGTTTCCAAAGTTTACGAGTTTCATAAGTTTAAAATGTTTCAATAAAGTATCAAAAGTATCAAGTTTCCAATTGTTTCAATAATTTGCAAATAGTGTTAAAAGTTACAAAACATGTGATCTTATGCTTCCCCCAAATAATGTTTAAATGTACAAAAAGTAAAACAAATGGGGTTGTAACTCACGGTTTGCGGAGAAACGAGAACTCGGGAATCGGTCGAAAAGGAGCCGGGAATCACGGAATGCCTAAGGATACCAAGATTGTCCAAAAGTTATTATCTCATTAGGTTACTTTATATAAGAGATTAGGTAATTTTTGTTTAGAATTAAGTGTTAAGGTCAATATTGTTCCAAAAATTTGTCCGAAGCGGTTAACGTTATATTTAGTCCGAAAGTTCAAAGTTAAAGTTATTATTATGATAGACATGTTTAGGTTACTGAAATGGTTTAAGTTTTCTAACGAAATTTGGGCAGCGCTTCCGCGCCCAAATTTCATGTCCAAAACCTAAAGCCATTTCCGCTCACAAAACACATATAAACACATAATAACTTAATAAACAAGTCCATTTAGTCCAAAGAGTCCAATACAAGTCACCATTGTTATTATTTTAGTCATCTCAGTCTCATACTTTTATTCACCAACAAATCCAGAACGTGTACATAAGTTTTAAATGGCCAAAACGGCGATTTTCGGGAGAGTCAGCAGCCCGGTGCGCGACACCTACCAGGGGGTGCTGCGCACCTCCTTGCTGTTCTTTCCCGTTTTGTGTTTTTCTTGTCAAGAACGTTTTGTTACCCATAGATTTCGACATGCAAGCAGTAGATACTTAATAATATGGTGTTTTTACAGTTTCTAAACAACTTTTAACCACAAATACATAGATCTAAATATTATTTAGTTAAAAATCGTTTTTGTATAAAAAGAGTTATAAATCTTTATAAAAACTCATTTTTATGGTTTAGATCTTACATGCAATTAGTAAAAACAGTAAATAAAGGTAGGAGAAAGATTTCTACCGGATGAAAATGAATGGATGATGTTTTAGACGGATTTAGAGCTCCAAAATCGGTAGAAAGAGCTTGAAACCGAAAATACTTTGCTCCTCCTTGATTGCTTTGATGTTTAAACGTTTTTGATGGTTGATTTATGGTGGATTTGTGGCTGTAAACCTCTGGTTTGTGTGGTGTTCTTGAGGGAAAATAGAGAGAAAATGGAGAGGATTTGTGTGTGTGTGTGTGTTTTTGATTAAAGAAAATGAAAATGAAAAGAAAATAGGTAGAGTGTAGTAAAGAGGGTCTTGGGAGACTGAGAAATCAGTAATGGAGTGTTACAAATCGTGTGTGATTGGTTTAAGTTTGTGTAAAAACGAGGCAAGGACTAAAAATGTAAATAATTTGAATTCTGGCAAGAGGTGCTGCGCACCGTGCATTTATCAAATTTTTATCTGATTTTTGTTTTTACGTTATTGCTTCGTTGGACCTTTTCGTTAACTAGAAAGTTCTTAATTATGATTTGTTATGAACTTTGGAAAGTTCAATAGGTGTTTTCTTGGTATTAGGACTTATATAATTGATTCCGGGAGTTATTTCGACACTGGTTCCGACAAATAAAGACACAATATGTACGAGCTAGAGAATTATGAACACTGTAAAAAGAGTAATCGGAGTTTCGAACCGATAAATTAACTGAGAATCACCTGAATTTTTGACGGTTGTCACAGCCTTGGGTCCATCAGGGCTTTAAACCTAGCTTTAATTGCTAAATGGCGATACAGATTTAGATTGGAGTCGTCTGCTTTCTGGGTATGCACGTTAAAAGGTCAGCACGACTCTTATCAGGTCCGAAATGGTGAGATGTCTGCGAATAATATGAGTGGAGTATGGCGATCGATATGTCGTATTGATGGTGCTTTAAACAAGGTGGGAATTTCAAGTGATGATATTATTAGGACGAACAGGGATCGCGATGGTTGGAGTTCGAGTTTTGCAGGTAACAGAATTTTTAGCACCAGGTCCCTTAGAAATAGAATTGATCGCTCCAATCATTGGATTTGTGACGGAAGGTTCGTTTGGCTTAAACTTGTTCCTATCAAAATCTGCTGCTTCGTTTGGAGAGCTCGTCTGGGGAGGATCCCCTCCGCCGCTGCTCTGATGTACAGGGGTGTCAATGTTGACTCAACGTGGTGTATTTCATGTATTAATATTGAAGAATCTGGCGATCACCTTTTAATCACCTGTTTGTTTGCTAAATCCGTTTGGGAAAAGGTTTTCACATGGCTGAAATTAGCGGATTGAGACAACCATCAAAAATTCAGGTGATTCTCAGTTAATTTATCGGTTCGAATCTCTAGTCACTTTTTATCGTGTTCATATTGTTCTAGTTCGTACTAGTTGAGTCTTTATTTTGTCGGAACCAGTGTCGGAATAACTCCCGGAATCGAATTATATAAGTCCTAATACCAAGAAAACATCTAATGAACTTTCCTAAGTTCATATCGTATCATAATTAAGAACTTTCAGTTAACGAAAAGGTCCAACGAAGCAAAACTTAAAATAGAAAAATCAGAAAAATACTGAAAAATTGGACCAGTGCGCCGCACAGGCAATCAGTGCGACGCACTGGCTGGCAGAATTCAAATTTTTAAGTTTTTAATACTTATCTCGTTTTTATAAAAACTCCAACCAACCACAAACGAGATTGGACTTATTTACTGCCATTTTTGACAGTCCCAAGGGCTTTTATCATTACACTCTTTATTTTCTTTTCATTTTCATTTTATATAATCAAAAACACACACACAAAACACATAGTTCTCTCATCCTCTCCATTTTCTCTCAAGAACATCACAAACACCACCATCTCCAGTGATTTTCCAGCCACTTAAACCCACATTTTAACCATCAAAAAATGTTTAAACATCAAAACAAGCAAGAAGGTGCAAGTCTAATTCGGTTTCAAGCTTTTCCCACCGATTTTGGAGCTCAAATCACTTCTAAAACATCATCCAAACACTTTCATCCGGTAGAAACCATTCTCTTACCTTTATTTACTGTTTTTACTTCTTGCATGGATGATCTATGGACTAAAAACAAGTTTTTATATAGATTTATAACTCTTTTTGTACAAAAACGATTTTTAACTAAATAATACTTAGATCTATGTTTTGGTGGTTAAAAGTTGTTTAGAAACCGTAAAAATACTATATTATGAAGTATCTACTGATTGCATGTCGAAATATTTGGGTAACAAATCATTTTGGGCAAGAAAAACACAAAAACGGGAAAAGACAGCAGGTAGTGCGCAACACCCCTGCTCAGTGCGGCGCACCGGGCTGCTGTCTTTCCCGAAAATCAACGTTTTGGTCGTTTTGGTCGTTTGAAACTTATGTACGTATTCTGGATTTTTGTTAATAACGTTATTGGACTGAGATGAGTAAAATAATAACAGTGGTAACTTGTATTGAACTCTTTGGACTAAATGGACTTGTTTAAATAAGATTATGTGTTTATATGTGTTTTGTGAGCGGGAAATGACTTTAGGTTTTGGACATGAAATTTGGGCGCGGAAGCGCTGCCCAAATTTCGTTAGAAAACCTAAATCATTTCAGCAACCAAAACATGTCTATCATAATAATAATAACGTTAACTATGGACTTTTCGGACTAAATATAACGTTGACCGCTTCGGACCATTTTTGGGACAAAATTAACCTTGACACTTAAAGTTAACTAAAAATTGTCTATTATATTATATAAAGTAACATAATGAGATAGTAACTTTTGGACAACCTTGGTATCCTTAGGCATTCCGTGATTCCCGGCTCTTATTCCGACCGATTTCCGAGTTCTCTATCTTCGCAACCCGTGAGTTACAACCCCACTATGTTTTTACTGTTTTAAATTACTTATTTGGGGGAAACATAAGATTGTATGTTATTTTAACTTTGTTGAAACTATTTGAAACTCGTGAAACTTGAAACTTTTGAAACTTATGAAACGTGAAACATGTGAAACTCGTATGAAACTTTGAAACTTTTGAAACATGTGAAACTCGTATGAAACCTTGGAACTTTTGAAACGTTGGAAACTTTGGAAACCTTTGGAAACTTGGAAACTATGGAAACTTGTGAAACTTTGAAACTATTATGCGTACTATGTGTTAATGCCCCTTAATTGGCTAGACTAAATTTAGGCTACTTGTAGGAGACCAATCCTTGATGAAAATATAAACCGTAAGTGCTTACTACTATTTTTAGAAACAGAACTCAGTTGCCCCGTTTTTGGTTCGAAACTTTATACACTATTAGCAATAGCCGTTAGTATTATGGGTATCGATACTTAGGAGAGGTCACTCCTTGCTCAGGGTTAGCGACCCAAGCACATATTACTAGATTCAAGTGGAAACTCAATGAAACATTTTGTGGCTAGATCTGACCAGACAATCAGTTTAGTGTAGACTTACCTTATATTATGCCAAGTGATTGATTCAAGTTACTAATTTAGTTAAGCACATATTACCTACGCATATACTTTATTTTAGCGATGGATTCCGCTTCAACTTTTATTATACGAGTTCTATTTTTACTTATGTGTGTACGAAACTCTTTTATATATATACATATATGATCTAGCGTCGCTCTGTTCCTTTTTACTTATGACGTATATATATAATTCTATTATTGGAAACTTTTATCGAGAAACTCAAAACTGTAACTCACTCACTACGTTATGTAGTTGACACTTTATCTTGTGTTTCAGGAAACTAGTGTAAGTGTAGAAGTGCATGGCAAGGAAGGGTCGGTATGGTCACGTGAGGCGAACCTTGGGAAAGACCCTTTTGTTTTGGGAATTTATTTTGAAACTTTGTATCTTGTACTTGAATTAAACTATTGAACTGCTTGGTTTTTTTCGAATTATGAACTATTTCTTTTTAAATGAAATGACATGAATCGTTTAAATTGCTTATAACCGTGTAATGATATTCCAGCTCTCACATTCCGTGTTTCCGCTATAGCGGGGTGTGACAGACTTGGTATCAGAGCACAGGTTATAGTGAAAACGGTTTTAAATTTTTTTCAAAAAGTGTTCGAAACCAAACTATAACCAAGGATTTTCGGAAAATCATTATGGGTTCAAAACTTTAGAGAATTAATTTCGCGATTGCATGATTGTTTTTAACTACGCATGGCCTAATCACCCATGCCTAGTTCAAAATGACTTATGCAAGGACGGAACGTAATTACTAATGTTAAACGGTTTTCCCGGTCTTATTATAAACTTGGCGGTAACATGGGGAAGCGGGTCATTCAAGACTTTGACGGCGATTTGCTACGGTGCTTTGTGGTGTATTTGGAAGGCGAGGAACGATAGAGTTTTCAACGGATTTATGGTGTCCCCTGCTAAAGTTTTCCAAAATATTGTTTTCTTTAGTCTATTGTTGGATTAAACATAGAGTTGGTGTCGTTAATATTGTTTGGACCATCTGGTTATCGGATCCTCTTTCTTGTATGTAACGTTTTGGGTGTTTTGCTTTCCCGCTTTTCTAGTTTCATGTTAGGCGGGTTGGCTTGTTAATATATTTGCCGTTTCCAAAAAAAATATATAAATAATTATTATTATGGAATAAGGGAAACGAAAAAGTAATAAATGTTTTATTCAAGTAATTAGTTAATGGTCGACCCATAAATTATTAAACAATATATATATATATATATATATATATATATATATATATATATGTCACACCTCGCTATAGCGGAAACACGGAATGTGAGAGCTGGAATATCATTACACGGTCATAAGCAAATATAAACGATTCAAGTCATTTCGATTAAAGATAAAATTTGTTCAAGTTTCACAACCAAGCAGTTC
>CAJVGC010000592.1:8016066-8101621 GCA_910822075.1 Senecio squalidus
TGAACGGTATAATTGACTTCGTGCTTCTTCAATTGTCTCGATGCATAAGCTATGACTTTTCCTCGTTGCATTAACACACAACCAAGACCATTTCCCGATGCATCACAATATAACCACGAAATCTTCGGTTCCATCAGGAAGACTAAGACAGGAGCTTTACAAAGTTTGTCTTTAAGAATGTGAAATGCTGATTCTTGATCATCTTCCCAAACAAACTTCTCAGTTTATGAGTTAGCTTCGTCAAAGGAATAGCGATCTTTGAGAAGTTTTCGATGAAACGACGATAATAGCCTGATCGAATCTCAGAAGGATTAGTTGGAATAGGCCAGTTACGAACGGCCTCGATCTTAGTGGGATCAACGTGTATTCCCTTTGCATCAACTACATGACCCCAAAATCTAACTTCCTTGAGCCAAAATTCGCACTTCGAGAATTTAGCATAAAGCTTTTCTTTCTTGAGGAGTTCTAGAGCAAGTCGCAAATGAGTTTCATGCTCGGCTTTGGATTTTGAATAAATGAGAATATCATCGAATAAGACTATGACGAATTTGTCGAGGTATGGTTTACAAACGCGATTCATTAGATCCATGAAAACAGCAGGTGCGTTTGTGAGTCCAAATGGCATAACCATAAACTCGAAATGACCATAGCGAGTTCGGAAGGCAGTTTTAGGAATGTCTTCTTCGGCTACTCTAAGTTGATGATAGCCCGAACGAAGGTCTATCTTAGAGAAACAAGTAGCACCTTGCAATTGATCAAACAAGTCGTCGATTCGAGGTAAAGGATAACGATTCTTGATGGATTGTTTGTTAAGTTCACGGTAATCGATGCAAATCCGAAACGAACTATCTTTCTTCTTTACAAATAAAATAGGAGCACCCCAAGGCGAAGAACTAGGGCGAATAAAACCCTTGTCGGTTAGTTCTTGCAATTGGCTTGAAAGCTCTTGCATTTCCGAAGGAGCGAGACGATAAGGAGCTTTAGCAATAGGAGTTGCATTAGGAATGAGATCAATACGGAATTCCACTTGTCGTACAGGAGGTAATCCAGATACGTCTTCGGGAAAGACTTCGGGGAAATCCCGAATGATGGGAATATCTTCAGTTTGAGCGGTTTCTTTTCTTGTATCAATGATGTGAGCTAGAAACGCAGAATAACACGGAAGATCCTTCTTATGCTTACGCAGGTAGCTATAAGCTTGCGTACATGACATGAGTTTAAGTCCCTTTGATTTTGTTTCACCACAAACCGTAAGAATACTACCATCAGCACACAGAATACGAATAGATTTATCAAAGCAAATGAAATCCATCCCTACGATAACGTCGAAACTACCCAAATTCATAGGCACTAAAATCTATAGCGAAATCACGATTCCCTAGACTTAAGGTACAATCATTCAAAATAGAACCTTAGTTTAAGAACCTTGCCATTGGCTACTTCAACACTAATGGGGATCATGCAACTTATTTCTTTTCAAAGCAAGCAAAGGTTCAAATTGGGTAGAGATAAAGCTACGATCGGCACCCGAATCAAATAAAATGGAAGCATAAATACCATTGATGAGAAACGTAAACGAGTAACGATAATTGACTGGGCGTACGCTTAACAATGACCAACGAATGATTTAACGAATGATTAACAGGTAATTAACGGATGAGTAATGAATAATTAACGGATGATTAACGAATGATTAACGAATGATTAACGAATGATCAACGAATGATTATTGATTCACGTATGATTATCGTATCCGTACCACTCACGTATATGTTTAAAGAAATCATAAATAATGAATATATAAGTATAAATACGAATAAAATTGATTTTTGAGGGTTACGGTTAAATCCGTAGAAATTCTCGACATATCAAGAATACCAACTCCAAAGAATCATATCGTGACCTAGGAGAGGATGACTCTCATTCAAATTTCCCAGTTTGGTATACGTAATTGTAACGAGATACCGCTCTAGACAGAAATTGAACTACCGATCTTCCAAACCTTACAGCCTTATAACATGAACTTTTAGAATTTTAATTCAAGACGAGAAGGGTAAAACATTTCATTATTAAAGATTTGGTTTAAGTGTCGCGCTTTGGCCTAGGAGAGGAGTGTTCGTCGAGAGTTTACGAACCAGTATCGTTAACGCTCTCTCGATTAGTCACATCCAAACCTTACAGTTACTACGCAAACAAGTACTAAATCTTCAATAAGGTTTAGAAATATATATATAGTATTTATAATTTTTTTTTTTTTTTGAAAACGAAGAATGAAGAATCTCTCAAAAGAATTTAGTAAGAGGAACACAAAATTAGTTAAAAACAATTTTTATGATGCATGAACACACGAGGACGTGTGTGGGGTAGCTTATAGACTAGGTCGTTTTCTAACCACCTAATTCCCTATAAACACGAGCTCTGATACCAACTGTAACACCCCGGCTAAAGCGGAATACACCTGAGGCATTACAATTGTTCTTAACTCGTGTTCCTCTATTAGGTTATAATAGACACATTTAATGATTTAAATGAATGCATTAAAGATGAATAAATGTTTTACAGAAAAGTAACCGAAAAACGACAAAAGACTTAAATTATTCATTAATGTCATTAACTAGGTCCAAGCTCTTATATTTTCTTCAAGCAAAACTATCCATTTCCTGTATCATGTAAAAAGTAAACGTCAATACAAAAGTATTGGTGAATAAACAAGTTTAAGACACAAGCATAAAGTATTAAAAGATTACGTAATAAAGAGTATAAAAGTAATATAAATGAATATGTAAAATGTAGTATAAAAGAATGTATAATAAAAGAATATATAAAGATTGTATATTGAAAGCAAGTATAATATGTGTATAATGGCATAACACGCGTTTGTATCAAGTCTGATGTATATCATATGTGATCAAAGTCACATAGGGTCCGGTCGAGGGCCTCGACATTCACAGTAACACGTCGGAATGTCTAATAACGGCCAATAGATCTATCACGTTTCCCGTTTAGTATATACATATAATGAATGATTGATTGTTTGAATGTTTGATTTATCGTGTGTGCATCCCATAATGATTGTGTCACTTGATTCATTCCAATGTTTGCCATAATACAAAATATAGTATCAAATATGAATATAAGTACATATAAACATAAATGACTTTACGAATGAATATAATAAGAATGACTTTTATGAATGAATACCAATATGAATGAATTACGATGAATATAATACAAAAAATATACATATAAACATGATTATAAGTGAGTATATAAACATGAATATAAGTTTTAATATGAATATAAGTATTAATCTCAATATGAATATAAGTCTGAATATACACATAAATATAAGTATGAATATAAACATAAATATGAATATGAATCACCATATTACTATAAGTATGAATATAGACATAAAATATAAATGTGAACATAAGTATGAATTAAACATAAAAGTATGAATATAAGTATGAATATGAATGTCATGATACAGCCCAAAGATTTATATAATAAAAAGGGCATCGAGTTTACTCACATGATTAAATACGGAGGTAGATACGGATACTAGATTATGAATACGGAATACGTTGAAAGGAACACCAAACTTGCCTTTACAAATCTAGAAATAAGAATAAATATGAATAAGAATATATCATGAAATTAGAGTTTTCTAGATTAGAGTTTGAATAGACAAGATTAATAAGATGATGATGGTAAGCTTGAGTAACATAAAAGATAAAAATGATTATGATGAAAAACAATAGAATTGGGAACCTTTACAATCGATTATGGGAGGCTTGAAGTCTTGATTATGGAGCTTTGTGTGGGTTTGATTTTTGACAAAAAGACACCAATTTATAGAGTTTGATATGTGATAAAGAAAGGTCAAAATGTAACTCCCCTAATAATTAACTCCAAATTTAATTATTGTAGGTTACAAAAAGAAATGGTTAAAGAGGTGTTTAAAGCCATAAATAAGAAATGTGTAACTCATTTGACCAAACTTGAAGGCTAAGAACAAGGAAACATACATACATACATACATACATAGTTCCTTGCATGCATGTATTAATTAAACTACTTGTCTTTAACACATTACTTGAATTACTTGCATTTATATAAGTCCATGTGTATTAAACACATTTTAGTGTACATTAATGTACACATGCAAGATAACACATTAATAATGTTATATGATATAATAAACAAGGTTTAAATAGAATTAAGATAACCCAAATATACATAACTCAAATCGAACTTTTATAAATCGTCAAATGTATACAATTACAAAGTCCGAATTAAAGTTACAAGTCAAATATCGGGTCGGATTCGGGCACGGTGTTACAAAATAGCTCTGCAAATGAAAAGAGTTTGAGAGTGTTTTTGTTGGGAGTGTTTAAAATGAGAGAGAGAGAGTGAATAATGAGAGTGTTTGTGTTTAGGTGTGTGTGTGTGAATTATGTTATGTTTGTGTGAGTTGTAGGTGATGTTTCTGGACTTTAAAAGAGGTTTTGGACTCTAAAAACCTGGGTCAAAACGTTGGTTTATGTTTTGGGTCCGTTTAGTTAATTTTTACAAAAACACAAACATTGCTGAACTAGCCCCGAATGCGGCGCCATTTGGGACAACAGGCGGCGCATTCGGGCTTGTTTCAGCCTTGTTCGTTTTTCGTTTGTTCCTTTGTTAAGCGTTTTCGTTAGTTGAAAGTTTCCGGTTATTTTAGATAGGAACTTAGACAAGTTCACTAAGTGTTTACATGGTATTAGGATTCATTTTGTGATTCCGATTTCGATTCCGACACACACAAGGTTAAGAAGCAAGTAAAGATAAGATCAATTCGAATTTAACTCAAAGATAGAGAATGCGATTTTCACCGGAAATAAGACGGTTGTCACATTCTCCCCGGGTTGAAAAGAATTTCGTCTCGAAATTTAGTTCGCCTCATCGAGAGGAAGAATCTCTGAATAGATGTGGATACCTCCAACGGGTCTGGTCTTCACGTTCTCACGTGAATTCGTGACCTCGTCTTGAATTCCACCGAACCTTGACAATAGGGATACGACTTTGCTTGAGTTGTTTGACCTCTCGATCTACAACCACAAGCGGTTCTTCGATGAAGTTAAGCTTGTTGTCGATCTGGACCTCGTCCAGTGGAATAACAATAGTCTCGTCTGATAAGCACTTTTTCAAGTGCGAGACGTGGAAGACGTTGTGAACGTTGGAAAGAGTTTGTGGAAGTTGAGGTCGGTACGCCACTGAGCCGATACGCTCAATTACCTCAAAGGGCCGGTGTACCTCGGGTTTAGCTTGCCGCGTTTCCCGAAACGGACCACCCCTTTCCATGGCGATATCTTGAGGAGTACTCTATCACCCACTTGGACTCTAGGGGTTTCCTTCGGTTGTCGGCATAGCCCTTCTGCCGGGTACGGGATGTCTTCAGTCTTTCCCGAATGGTAGTGATTTTGTCGATGGTTTCCTGGATGATATCGAGTTTGAACTTCTGAAATGGTTCCTCCTGTTCTTTGCCCCAAAGGGAAACTGTATATGTCGGAGTAAGTTCAGTCAATGGCTTAGCGATCCTTGAGAAATTCTCAACGAAGCTTTGTTAGTAGCCAGCCAATCCTAGGGATAGTCGGATTCCCGTAGGAGTCGTTGGGGCTTCCTATTTCTCAATCGCTTTGATATTGGCTGGGTCTACGTGAATTCCCTACAAATTGATCGCCTGACTAAGGGAATGTACTTCCCGGATTCAGGATTTACATCTCGAGAGTTCCACGTGTCACTTCTGATTCCCTAAGGAGTTCTAGAATGAGAGTCCAAGTGCTTCGCGTGGTCTTGATTATTCTTTGAGTAGCTGAGAATGTCGTCTATGAATACGATTGCGAACTTGTCTAGGTATGGCCTACACACTCTGTTCATTAGGTCCATGAAAAGTGCTGGTGCGTTGGTCAGATCAAATGGCATGACAAGGAATTCGTAATGACCGTAACGAGTTCGGAATGCGGTTTAGGAATGTCGGTCTCACTGACACGAACCTGATGATAACCTGGGCGGAGGTCGACCTTTGAGAAGTAAGTAGCATCCTGCAACTGCTCGAATAGGTCGTCGATCCTCGGGGGTGGTTATCGGTTCTTGACGGTCAGCTTGTTAGGTTCATGATAATCGATGCACATACGGAAGGATCCGTCTTTCTTTTAAACAAAGAGGATTGGGCTCTCCAGGGGGAAACGAGCTCGGACGAATAAGGCCGTGATCCAAGAGTTCTTGTAGCTGTTTAGATAGTTGTTGCACTTCGGGTGGTGCTAGACAATATGGGGTCTAGGCAACCGGTGTTGTGTCAGGAACGAGGTCTATTCGGAAGTCCACTTGTCGTTGCGTCAGTAGCCCAGGCAAATCCTCGGGGAAGACTCTGGGTGATCCTCGACTACAGGAATGTCTTGGACTCGGCTTTCCTTAGGTTTACGTCTGGCGACATCGGTGAGGGGGGGTGTCGTAGCCCTTCTCGAGGCACCTACGCATCTTTATGGACGACACGGGGCGGAGTGATCGTCCGGGTTTGTCTCCTTGAACAACTGGACTTTCACCGTCTGAGAGGGGGATACTAATGAGTTTGTCGAAACGGACGATCTCGGCTCGGAAACGAGATAACCAGCCCATTCCGACAATAAAGTTCGAGCTTTCCAGCTCTAGCGGGATCAAGTCGGTGGGGAAAGTCTTATCGGTAAAGCACATTGGACACCCTAGGATTATATCCTCAACTTTGGATCCTTGACCAATAGCAGAATTGATAGTAAAGCTATCCTTAAGAACTTTAGATCCTAGATTGATAAGGGGTCTAATTTCTAAGGACACGGGGTTTCTTTCTGCTTATGAATCGCATAACATAGATGCGAAGTATCGTTCACATGAATTTTACCTGTCGTTGCGTTTGGGTCGTACCTTGTCTCTTCGCTAATGATTATGGAGCGCGTCCTCGGCCTTGCCCGGCCTGATTTGGTTTAGCATTTCGCAACTTGGGGCAAGACTTTCGAAGGTGTTTGTCGCTTCCGCATTTGTAGCAAACTGACTTCTTCCTTCTACCACCAGTTTCCTCTTGGCAACACCAGGGGTAGTGTCCCGTTTCGTTACATATTCTGCACACTGGGCAGTTTCCAACATGATGGAAGTTGCATTTGCCACACTTGGGGTGCGGCCCGGTGTACATTCGGGGTTCGGTTGTGGGGGTGGCAACTATTGCAAGGTTGTGTGTGGTTTTGGGTTTCTTGATGTGGTCGTCTGTATTTGGTTGTTGATCAGCTTTTCGTTTATCATTTTCCTCTCGCTCGACAGGTGCTGGAGCGGTAAGGAGGTCGCTGGTTAGACGATGAGCGAGGACAACTGCGCTCTGTATCGTCAGCGGTTCAGCGGAGATCACCATCCCTCTGATTTCGGGAACAAGGCCGTAGATGTATCGGTCGATCCAGTTTTCTTCTGGGGTTACCAACCTTGGTACCAGTCTAGCCAGCTCATGGAAACGGGTAGTGTATCCGTCGATGTCGTTGCCGACCATCGTGTGGTTCCAAAGCTCTGCCTCGAGCTTCTTCATCTCACCCTTAGAGCAGTATTCTCTTGTGAGGAGATTCTTGAATTCGTCCCAAGTAAGGGCATAGGCAGCTTCACGTCCTCGGGTTTGAATCACGAGGTTCCACCACGATAGGGCCCGTCCGTGGAGTACGCAGGAGGCATACTCCACCTTATCAGTTTCAGCACAGCGGCTAATGTGTAGGACTGATTCGATGCTTTCGAACCAGGAGAGTAGCCCTACAGCACCAGTGGTGCCATGAAACTCCTTTGGCTTACAAGCCATAAAGCCCTTATATGTGCAAACGGGGAGGTTTCGGTTTTGGTTCGGGTTATCTCCCCGTTGTTGCTGGTTTTGGTTGTTGTTTATCCCAGCAGTGATCTGGGCGATCATGTTGGGCATGGCAGCGTTAAAATGGGCAGCGACCTGCTCGGCTATGAGGCTAGCATTGCTTCGCGTAGGAGCCATGTTTCTACAACAGAAAAAGAGAACCAGTTTAGAACGCACGAATAGGAATAGGTGATAAGAATTTAAAGAATGACTAGTGACCGTGATAACATAAGAAGAATTAAGGAACGATAAATAGCACACGCACGATAATGGTTACGGAATGATAATACAATTCAAGCACAACCGAAAGTAAGGATATTAGTGATAGATGTTCCATTTTGTAAAATCGGTTACCTGTTTCATCGAGATAACAAGAGAGAGTTTGAAACATGAATACTAGCGTGAGTTTTAAGTTGCTACAGATACAGAGAAATTACAACTTAACTAGGGTACAATACATGGCGTGAAATAAGCTACTGAAGCATGTTAAGGGACATCTTCGGTAAAATAACGGAATCAGGGTACTCATCGCCAGACACACGCTCACTAGGTGCCGATTAGTCCTTGGTGTCGACTGAGTCGAAGAGACGATTCGAAGGGAATGCTCGGATAGGCGGCGAGCGGTGTCGGAGACCTGGAACAGAAGAGGAGCATGTTGCTCACTCTCCTCAGTAAGTCCCTGAAGGTCTCAACGGAGTGTAGGGGACTTGGCCGGTGTAAACCTCCGAATTGGGGTCGTCGTGAGCAGTGGTCGAGATGGTCTTTCTCCCACATGTAGTGATCCATGGGTGGCGTAGGTGATGCCGCATACGGATCTTCGGGGTGTAGTGGAACATGGGGAGGTGTAGCTCTGACCGGGTTGGGAGTCTCTCGTCCCATCAGGTGGTAAGGTAGCTGATCGGGTAGCATGACCTGCTTACGAGCAGTCACGGATGCGCGGTTCGCTTGGTTGTAAAGACGCGACGGGAACCGGCGAAACGGTAGTTAGGGCAGTCCTCAGACTGGGTGTATAGCGACTGTTGGCAATGGCTCTAGAGTTCTCCTCCGAAGAGTCGGTAGGACCGAGGTGCTGAGCTCTCGATGCGGTGACGTCTTCAGGGACCTCAGTCGAGGATACGGTTCGAGAGTACGAGTGCACGGGTCGATGCGACGATTCAGACTTAACGAGATTTGCAATAAGATGGAACGAGTAATTATAGTTAAAGGAAAATGTAAATAGGACAGTGCATGTTCGGGTCAGTCACGTGAGAATTCGGGTATCGGGGAATCGAGAACTGTTGACTCAAAATCGTTTAACAATAGCAATTACGTTCCGTTCTTGCATAATTTATTCCGAACTAGGCGTAGTTGGCCAAATTACGCATAGTTAGTAATGAGTCATGCATTTGCGGAATTAATCCACTAAAGTTTAAAACTCGTGAAATGATTTTTTTTTCGAGAAAGCCTTGGTTATAGTTTGGTTTTGAAAATTTTGAAAATTTTGAAAACCTGTATTCACTATAACCTGTGCTCTGATACCAAGTCTGTCACACCCCGCTAAAGTGGAAACACGAGATGTGAAGAGCAAAGATATCATTACACGAGATATAATAAATACAAACGGTTTTTTAAGTCATTGAAGTTAGAAAACGTTTACAAAGTTCAAAGATAACCAAGTATTTAACAATACAGTACAACCACGATAGCTTATGTAAAAACTTCAAAAGACAATTCCCAGAGTAAATAAATAAGGTCTTCCCGATTCTTAATCACGTGACCTTCCTGACCCATCACAAGAGGTATGCACTTAACGTCCTTACATTGCGTTTCCTGAAACAAGAGATCAAATGTCAACTACAATAAAGTAGTGAGTGAGTTACAGTTTTCTAGTCCTCGACTAAAAAGGTTTAGGTTAAGTATATCAATACTTAAAAGTTTCTAAAAGTAGGACAATACTTAAAGGATAGTTTCGATCCAAAAAGTTACTCCAAAGATAGTTCGATCCGTAAAATTTGTTTAAGGAGAGTTGCGGAGATCGTATATCCATATACGCGCAAGAGAAATAAACTATTGATTGAAATCATGTATAACGACTACTTGGCATAATATGACCTAAGTGTTCACGAATAGATGAACCGTCGAGTAGCGGGTATTTGAGGTAACGCTCTATACCAATCGAGAAAAATAAGTACTTGAGCTAACACCCAAAATTTCGTGTGAGAAAACACTTGGACTAACATCCAAGATCAATCGATGAATAAACACTTGAACTAACATCCAAGATCAATCGATTGATGAGCACTTGAGCTAACACCCAAGTTGAAACGATTAAGATCTTAATACAGAATTTGGCTAACACTAAAGTGTACCTAGGCTAACACCTAAGTAAGGATCCGAGTGATATGTACTTAGGTCAACACCTAAGTGAGAAATGATGGTTTCCTAAGTATTGATACTCATACTAAGCGGCTTAAACAAGCTAGAAGTATGTAAAGAAACCGAGCACTATTAGTCGAGAGGCACTTACGAATCGCGTTATATTCTCATCAAGAGTCACGTTAGTTATACGATTAATCAAAATTCATACG
Source organism: Senecio squalidus (assembly GCA_910822075.1). NCBI lineage: Eukaryota > Viridiplantae > Streptophyta > Magnoliopsida > Asterales > Asteraceae > Senecio > Senecio squalidus. Next base: position 8,026,525 of record CAJVGC010000592.1, read on the forward strand.
GGTGCCGAGAGTGGCATAAAGTAAGTTTATCACAGATTTGAACCAATAAGACGATTAAAGGTGGCTAACCATTAAGCCGAAAAAGGGTGGCAAACCATTTAGTTTATTGTATGCCAAACGGGCAATTAAAACTGTTTTCGCATGTAAGTTCCACAAAACGTTCAATAAGAGTACAATAGTAATAAAACGTTGCAAGAATTCATAATAGTTCCAAAGTTCATTTAGATCTCATGTTTCCCCCAAAAGTTATGTAAAACAATAAATAAAAGTGGGGTTGTAACTCACTGTTTGCGAAGAATAGCACAATAGAGAGAGAGCGGTCGGAACGGGTCGAAATGGGTAGGAATCACGGAACTCCTAAGGAAATACCAAGATTTAATAAGTAACCATGTTTATAATCTTGTTAGGTAACAAAATGTTTTTATTACAAGTGTTGGTTTTTGGTCTACCGAAAATCGGGCAGCGCTTCCGCGCCAAAATCATTAAGTCCAATTTAACACTTTCCCGCTTAACAATTTTTATAGCCAAAATTCATATATTTATACCAAACATAAAATGATGAAAACTTGTTCAATTAGTCCCTTTACATGTAAGTTTAGCTCTTTACAGGTTATTTGACTCGGTTTGAAGAAATAAGCTCAAGATCACGTCTTATACCGAAAATTGCAAATTTTTCTGGCTGCTGATCTAGGAATGCGCCGCCATTCATAGTGAATGCGCCACTTACAGCTTTTTGGTAAAATCGTTTTTATGCTAAAAATTGGTATTTTGATGGTGGATTTCGACATGCAATGATAGATACATCCAAGTACTTGATGTTTTACAGTTTATATTGAGTTTTTAACCACAAATTCATGGATCTAAACATCCATTTTATAAAAACCCGTTTTTGAATATAAATGGTCATAAATCATCATGAAAACTCGTTTTTAGTTGTTAGATTGCACATGCAACGAATATATGTTGTAAAAACAGAAGATTTAAAAGAGTTTTACCAAATGGATGATGATTTGAAGAAGGTGGAAGTGTTCTCTTGGTGATTTTTGACCCAAAATGCTAGAAATCGACTTTTAACCCAAATGGATGAATGCTCCTTTTCCCCCTTTTGCTTATGAACGATTTATGTGTGATTATTGTGGTGATTTTCACTGTGATTTGGGTGAAATAGCTCTGCAAATGAAAAGAGTTTGAGAGTGTTTTTGTTGGGAGTGTTTAAAATGAGAGAGAGAGAGTGAATAATGAGAGTGTTTGTGTTTAGGTGTGTGTGTGTGAATTATGTTATGTTTGTGTGAGTTGTAGGTGATGTTTCTGGACTTTAAAAGAGGTTTTGGACTCTAAAAACCTGGGTCAAAATGTTGGTTTATGTTTTGGGTCCGTTTAGTTAATTTTTACAAAAACACAAACATTGCTGAACTAGCCCCGAATGCGGCGCCATTTGGGACAACAGGCGGCGCATTCGGGCTTGTTTCAGCCTTGTTCGTTTTTCGTTTGTTCCTTTGTTAAGCGTTTTCGTTAGTTGAAAGTTTCCGGTTATTTTAGATAGGAACTTAGACAAGTTCACTAAGTGTTTACATGGTATTAGGATTCATTTTGTGATTCCGATTTCGATTCCGACACACACAAGGTTAAGAAGCAAGTAAAGATAAGATCAATTCGAATTTAACTCAAAGATAGAGAATGCGATTTTCACCGGAAATAAGACGGTTGTCACATCACTCGATGGAGAAATTCGCACAAATCTATATCAACGAGATCATCTCTCGCCACGGAACACCTCTCTCCATCATCTCTGACAGGGATAGTCGATTCAAGTCCCGCTTTTGGAACGCGCTTCAGAAGTCGCTCGGGACGCGACTAGACCTTAGCACGGCTTACCACTCTCAGACCGACGGGCAAAGTGAAAGGACGATCCAAACACTTGAGGATATGCTTAGAGCATGTGTAGTTGACTTCGGAGGAAGTTGGGATACTCACCTACCCCTGGTCGAGTTTTCCTACAACAACAGCTACCACGCTAGCATTAAGTGTGCTCCGTTCGAGGCCTTATATGGACGTAAGTGCAGGTCGCCGCTTTGTTGGCTAGAAGCCGGTGATCGACAACTCACGAGGCTCGACATCGTCCAGGAAACCATCGACAAGATCACTACTATCAGAGAGCGACTGAAGACGTCCCGTACTCGGCAGAAGAGCTACGCCGATAACCGAAGGAAACCCCTCGAGTTCCAGGTGGGAGATCGGGTGATTCTTAAAGTATCGCCGTGGAAAGGGGTAGTTCGCTTCGGGAAACGCGGCAAGCTAAGCCCAAGGTATACCGGACCATTTGAAGTTATCGAGCGCATTGGGCCAGTAGCGTATCGACTCCAACTCCCGCAAGTTCTTTCCAATGTTCACAACGTGTTCCATGTCTCGCACTTGAAAAAGTGCTTATCTGATGAGACCATCGTCATCCCACTCGACGAGGTCAAGATCGACAATAAGCTCAACTTCATAGCGGAACCGCTTGAAGTTGTGGACCGCGAGGTCAAACAACTCAGACAAAGCCGTGTTCTTATTGTCAAGGTTCGTTGGAATTCCCGCCGTGGTCACGAATTCACATGGGAACGTGAAGACCAAATACGTCAAAAGTATCCGCATTTGTTCAAAGATACTTCTACCTGATGGGACGAGTCAAATTTCGGGACGAAATTTCTTTCAACCCGGGGATGATGTGACAACCGTCAAAAATTCAGGAGATTCTCAGTTAATTTATCGGTTCGAATCTCTAGTCACTTTTTATCGTGTTCATATTGTTCTAGTTCGTACTTATTGAGTCTTTATTTTGTCGGAACCAGTGTCGGAATAACTCCCGGAATCGAATTATATAAGTCCTAATACCAAGAAAACACATAATGAACTTTCCTAAGTTCATATCGTATCATAATTAAGAACTTTCAGTTAACGAAAAGGTCCAACGAAGCAAAACGTAAAATAGAAAAATCAGAAAAATACTGAAAAATTGGACCAGTGCGCCGCACAGGCAATCAGTGCGACGCACTGGCTGGCAGAATTCAAATTTTTAATTTTTTAATACTTATCTCGTTTTTATAAAAACTCCAACCAACCACAAACGAGATTGGACTTATTTACTACCATTTTTCACAGTCCCAAGGGCTTTTATCATTACACTCTTTATTTTCTTTTCATTTTCATTTTATATAATCAAAAACACACACACAAAACACATAGTTCTCTCATCCTCTCCATTTTCTCTCAAGAACATCACAAACACCACCATCTCCAGTGATTTTCCTGCCACATAAACCCACATTTTAACCATCAAAAAACGTTTAAACATCAAAACAAACAAGAAGGTGCAAGTCTAATTCGGTTTCAAGCTTTTCCCACCGATTTTGGAGCATAAATCACTTCTAAAACATCATCCAGACACTTTTATCCGGTAGAAACCATTCTCTTACCTTTATTTACTGTTTTTACTTCTTGCATGGATGATCTATGGACTAAAAACAAGTTTTTATAAAGATTTATAACTCTTTTTGTACAAAAACGATTTTTAACTAAATAATACTTAGATCTATGTTTTGGTGGTTAAAAGTTGTTTAGAAACCGTAAAAATACTATATTATGAAGTATCTACTGATAGCATGTCGAAATCTTTGGGTAACAAATCATTTTGGGCATAAAAACACAAAAACGGGAAAAGACAGCAGGCAGTGCGCAACACCCCTCCTCAGTGCGGCGCACCGGGCTGCTGTCTTTCCCGAAAATCGTTGTTTTGGTCGTTTGAAACTTATGTACGTATTCTGGATTTTTGTTAATTACGTTATGGGACTGAAATGAGTAAAATAATAACAGTGGTAACTTGTATTGAACTCTTTGGACTAAATGGACTTGTTTAAATAAGATTATGTGTTTATATGTGTTTTGTGAGCGGGAAATGACTTTAGGTTTTGGACATGAAATTTGGGCGCGGAAGCGCTGCCCAAATTTCTTTAGAAAACCTAAATCATTTCAGCAACCAAAACATGTCTATCATAATAATAATAACGTTAACTATGGACTTTTCGGACTAAATATAACGTTGACCTCTTCGAACCATTTTTGGGACAAAATTAACCTTGACACTTAAAGTTAACTAAAAATTGTCTATTATATTATAGAAAGTAACATAATGAGATAATAACTTTTGGACAACCTTGGTATCCTTAGGCATTCCGTGATTCCCGACTCTTATTCCGACCGATTTCCGAGTTCTCTATCTTCGCAACCTGTGAGTTACAACCCCACTATGTTTTTACTGTTTTAAATTACTTATTTGGGGGAAACATAAGATTGTATGTTATTGTAACTTTGTTGAAACTTTTTGAAACTCGTGAAACTTGAAACTTTTGAAACTTATGAAACGTGAAACATGTGAAACTCGTATGAAACTTTGAAACTTTGAAACTTTTGAAACATGTGAAACTCGTATGAAACCTTGGAACTTTTGAAACTTTGGAAACTTTGGAAACCTTTGGAAACTTGGAAACTATGGAAACTTGTGAAACTTTGAAACTATTATGCGTACTATGTGTTAATGCCCCTTAATTGGCTAGACTAAATTTATGCTACTTGTAGGAGACCAATCCTTGATGAAAATATAAACCGTAAGTGCTTACTACTATTTTTAGAAACAGAACTCAGTTGCCCCGTTTTTGGTTCGAAACTTTATACACTATTAGCAATAGCCGTTAGTATTATGGGTATCGATACTTAGGAGAGGTCACTCCTTGCTCAGGGTTAGCGACCCAAGCACATATTACTAGATTCAGGTGGAAACTCAATGAAACATTTTGGGGCTAGATCTGACCAGACAATCGGTTTAGTGTAGACTTACCTTATATTAATTGATTCAAGTTACTAATTTAGTTAAGCACATATTACCTACGCATATACTTTATTTTAGCGATGGATTCCGCTTCAACTTTTATTATACGAGTTCTATTTTTACTTATGTGTGTACGAAACTCTTTTATATATATACATATATGATCTAGCGTCGCTCCGTTCCTTTTTACTTATGACGTATATATATAATTCTATTATTGGAAACTTTTATCGAGAAACTCAAAACTGTAACTCACTCACTACGTTATGTAGTTGACACTTTATCTTGTGTTTCAGGAAACTAGTGTAAGTGTAGAAGTGCATGGCAAGGAAGGGTCGGTATGGTCACGTGAGGCGAACCTTGGGAAAGACCCTTTTGTTTTGGGAATTTATTTTGAAACTTTGTATCTTGTACTTGAATTAAACTATTGAACTACTTGGTTATTTTCGAATTATGAACTATTTCTTTTTAAATGAAATGACATGAATCGTTTAAATTGCTTATAACCGTGTAATGATATTCCAGCTCTCACATTCCGTGTTTCCGCTATAGCGGGGTGTGACAGACTTGGTATCAGAGCACAGGTTATAGTGAAAACGGTTTTAAAATTTTTTCAAAAAGTGTTCGAAACCAAACTATAACCGAGGATTTTCGGAAAATCATTATGGGTTCAAAACTTTAGAGAATTAATTTCGCGATTGCATGATTGTTTTTAACTACGCATGGCCTAATCACCCATGCCTAGTTCAAAATGAGTTATGCAAGGACGGAACGTAATTACTAATGTTAAACGGTTTTGAGTCAAAAATTCCCGGTCTTATTATAAACTTGGCGGTAACATGGGGAAGAGGGTCATTCAAGACTTTGACGGCGATTTGCTACGGTGCTTTGTGGTGTATTTGGAAGGCGAGGAACGATAGAGTTTTCAACGGATTTATGGTGTCCCCTGCTAAAGTTTTCCAAAATATTGTTTTCTTTAGTCTATTGTTGGATTAAACATAGAGTTGGTGTCGTTAATATTCCTCTTTCTTGTATGTAACGTTTTGGGTGTTTTGCTTTCCCGCTTTTCTAGTTTCATGTTAGGCGGGTTGGCTTGTTAATATATTTGTCGTTTCCAAAAAAAATATATAAATAATTATTATTATGGAATAAGGGAAACGAAAAAGTAATAAATGTTTTATTCAAGTAATTAGTTAATGGTCGACCCATAAATTATTAAACAATATATATATATATATATATATATATATATATATATATATATATATATATATATATATATATATATATATATATATATATATATAGATTGGGGTTCAAAAGGGATCCCTAATTTTCTAGAGATCCAGTGATCCCTTTCTAACCACCCATTTTTCCTTATATCTTTGTTTTTTTTTTTTTTACTTTTTTTCTAAAAAAAAAATTTTAATTTTTTTTTTTTTACTTTTTTCTTTTACATTTTTTTTTTTTTTTTTTTTTCGAAAATCACATTTGATTTTCAACCTTACTGTTTAAAAATCACATGTGATTTTCAATCTACAAATATTTTATGGGAAAAATTACGTTTGATTTAAAAAAATTATTGATTATTTTTTACCAAAATCACATGTGATTTTTAACTTACAAACTATTTTGCTTATAAAATCACATGTGATTTTCGAGAAACAAATTTTTCAAGTGTGACTTTAAAATTTATAAATTTTGGTTTTTGAAAATCACATGTGATTTTCGACAAAAAAAAAAATTCACGTGTGATTTTAAAATTTATAAATTTTGAGGCCAGATAGAAGGTTGCTTATATGTTCAGGCTCGAAAATATATCTTTTACCTCTCCTCCCTGTCTCCATTCTGATTGGTTTTTGAAAATCACATGTGATTTCAATTTTTTACAAAAAATCACATGTGATTTTGAAAAAAAAAAAAAGTTAAGTAAAACAAAAAAAAAAAAAAAAAAAACCGAATTAAAAAACAAAAAAAAAAATGAAAAAAAAATAAAAATATAAAGGGAAAAATGTATGGCTAGGAAGCCTTTGTGGTTTTGACCCCTATATGAATTTATGTGGCTAAAAAGTGGATCCCTGGATCTCTAAAAAATTGAGTATCCCATTTGAACCTCACCCTATACATATACATATATATATATATATATATATATATATATATATATATATATATATATATATATATATATATATATATATATATATATATATATATATATATATATATGTCACACCTCGCTATAGCGGAAACACGGAATGTGAGAGCTGGAATATCATTACACGGTCATAAGCAAATATAAACGATTCAAGTCATTTCGATTAAAGATAAAATTTGTTCAAGTTTCACAACCAAGCAGTTCATAAGTTTAAAATAAAGTACTAGTACAATGTTTCAATTAAAATTCCCAAAAATAAAAGGTCTTTTCCCATTTAGCGCCTCACGTGACCATATCGACCCTCCTTTGCCATACATTCCGAACACTTACATTAATTTCCTGAAACATAAGATAAAGTGTCAACTACATAAAGTAGTGAGTGAGTTACAGTTTAGAGTTTCGATAAAGTTTCCAAAAATAGTAAGTTACAAAACATATATTGTCGTCATGAGTAAAAGAACGAGTCGACGTTTGAACATATATGTAAATAGTAAAAGTTTGTATGTACGCGAGTAAAGTAAATAAATAAACTCGTATAGTAAAGTTGTAGCGGAATCCAGGCGCTAAAAGTGTTTGCGTATGTAGTATGTGTTTAACTAAATAGTAACTCGTATCAATCACTTGGCATAATATAAGTAGTAAGTATACACTAAGCCGATTGTATGGTCCTGATCTAGCCCAAAAATGTTTAAATGAGTGAACATCTGTTGTGGTAGTAATATGTACTTGGGACGCTAACCCTTAGTAAGGAGTGACCGCTCCTAAGTATCGATACCCATATGACTAACGGCTAATGCTAATAGTGTATAAAGTTTCCAATACCAAAACGGGCAATTGTACAAAGTTCCAAAAGTTGTGTTGAGTTCTTACGAGCTTATATATCCATCAAGAGTATCCTAGTTTAGTTAACCCGCTAAGGCAATAACACAAGTACGCATAATAGTTGCAAGTTCCAAGTTTGTACAAGTTTCCAAAGTTGAACAAGTTTCCAAGAGTTTCAATAAGTACCAAAAGTATCAAGTTTCCAAAGTTTGAACAAGTTTCCAAAAGTTTCAAGTAGTTCGCAAATAGTGTTATAAGTTACAAAGCATGATCTTATGTTTCCCCCAAATAATGGTTAAATGTACAAAAAGTAAAACAAATGGGGTTGTAACTCACGGTTTGCGAAGGTAAGAGATATGAACTAGCACAAAGAGAGGCGGAACGCGTCGGGAATCACAAACGACCTAAAACACCGGAATGTTGAATAAGTTATATTAGTATAATTTGAGTTATGTTAAGTTCCAATTTAACATTTTTAAGTCTCAATTTATTATACTTAGATTCTGTCCCAAAAGTTCATTACGGAAATCTTTATAAGGTTTATATGATCGTGTACGTTTTAAGGTCCGATAAGTTCAATTATGTTCGAAAAGTGTCAAAGTTCCAAGTCAAAGTGTATAAGTCTCGAAGTTATTACGTTACTGAAATTGACATGTATTTTACGGTGAAAATTGGGCAGCGCTTCCGCGTTATAAAAATTATGTCCATTTTCAAAACACTTTCCCGCTTCAAAATACATAATATAACGTTTTAAACAATAATACACAAGTTTCAACTTCCAAAAGCTTTTTCAAACAATTTATAAGTCAAAACAGTAGCTTATTAATATATATATATTCTGTGATAATTTATTTTAGCTTAAAATCATGTTTACGACCTTAAAAACGACAAAATAACGAACAGCGCCATTCAGGCGGCGGCTGGAGGAAGTCAACCGCCGGCTGACCTTTAGCCGTCGGCTGGAATCCTTCAGCCGCCGGCCAAAAGGCTTCGGCCAGTTTCAAAGTTGCTTTATTTTTCGATTATAAGCTTATTGAACGGGTAGATTTAACATGCAAACTGTTATTATTCAAACATATGTATTTTCAAAGTAAAATCTCAGTTTTCTTTTAGATTTACATGTTAAATATATAGATCCTTCATAAAAACTTGTTTTTAAGCAAGAAAACGTTTTGCATGTTTATGAAAACTTATTTCCAGGTTTTAGATTTTACATGCAAGTGAATATATATATATATATATAAAAACAGTAAAAAGGAAGTGTTTTACCGAAGGAAAAAGAGATGTGATGGTTTGGATGAGTTTTAGCTTCAAAAGTGTTGGACAAGTTCTTCAAAAACCCGATTTATACCTTTTCCTTGCTACCCTTTTCTTCTTAGGACGATTTGTGAATGATTTTTGTGGTGATTATGGACTGTTTAGAGTGGTTATGTTTCTGTTTTTGCTTGGTGTTTGAGAGAAAATTAGAGAGAAAAAGAGAGAGTATATTGTGTGTGTGTGTGTTTTGTTTGAAATGAAAAGATAAGTGAAGTAAAGTGGGAGAAAGGGTGATGTTTCTGCTCTTGGGAACCCCAATTGCAGTAAATATTGTCCAAAACTCGAGTGAAAAACGTTGCCCAATTGTGAGACATGCAGAAATGAGTCATCATCCAGCTGGACAGCGGGATTCAGCCGCCGGCTGAGTATATTCAGCCGCCGGCTGGATTGCCAAGTCCAGCTTTTTGACGTTTTTTCAGTTTTCCGTTAATTAGTTGAGGACTAGAATCTTTTTAGTTTCCGTATGAACTTAGTCAAGTTCTTGTATTGTTTATTTGGTGTTAGGATTTATATTTTGATTCCGACATTGGTTCCGACAATTAAAATACAATAGAATGAACCCGAACAATATGAACACGATAAAAGAGAACTTGAGTTTTGAACCGATTAAGTAACTGAAAATCACCTGAAATTTAGACGGTTGTCACAATATATGGGGAAGTGAATATGAGGCTGTTACACATGTAAGCTTACATGCGAAACTCATTAAAACTATGTCGTTTTGTGGTTTAAATCATTTTCAACGCTTGATTTGTCTTACAATCATCAAGGGAGAGGTGATCCCCAAAATGCAGAGGGTCATTGTTTAATATGAAAAAGTTATAAAAAGTGAGTTCGATAGATGTCCAGTGATGACAAAAAAACTTATATTTTTGAAAGACACGATTAATGAAGAAAAAGATGTGAATAGATAAAAAGTTGTAAAGTTAGTTTAATAAATATGATTAAAATTATATAGATTTGAAGAATTTTTAACAAAACGACATATTTTTTGATGAGTTTTGCATGTAAGTTTACATGTGTAACAGCTCTATATTCACTTTTACATATATATATATATATATATATATATATATATATATATATATATATATATATATATATATATATATATATATATATATATATATATATATATATATATAATATATATGATATTCACCAGTGTATATATATGATATTCACCAGTGTATATTTAATATGATATTTACCAGTGTATGTATATACACTGGTGAATATCATATATATACACTGGTGAATATTGGTTCCTAATGGTTCCTAATTATTTGTATGGTTCTCATTTGAAACCAATTCTATATATATATATATATATATATATATATATATATATATATATATATATATATATATATATATATTGTAGGTTCTGATCAGGTTAGAGAGAGAAACACAACTTAGAGAGAGAAAGTAAATTTAACAATTAAGCATAATCTCTTTAGCATTACACACACCCCACACTCCTATAAATAGGAGTGTGGGTACTTTACAAAGACTTCTCACAAATTACAATTAAGCCCCTAACAACGACTACAAATACAAAGTTATGAATATTCTATTCCTAACAATACCCCTTTATTTGCAGTTGTTCAAAATATGAAGTCTTTGTCTTTAAGCATCTTCATGTTGTTATCTTGACCGTGTAGATGCTTGATTTGATCTTTAACCGCAACTTTGGATTTCATCAGAGTAGATTGTTGTAATCTTTGATATTTTTTGTATCGAAAGATAAGTTGCTTGAAGAATCTTTCTTTTCTTTTGAAGGCTTGACCTTTACGTTGTATTGAACATGTCATTGATGAAGTATTCTCGAAGGTATCTCTCTTTGAAGAAGTCTTAAGAGCCTAATCATCCAAAAACTCTTTTTGGCGAACCTTGGATGATAGTCTTAATGATCTCCTCCTTTGTCTTCGTGGTCTTCAAATTCAACTTTAGATTTCATCAGAGTAGTGTTTAAATCTTTGTATCGCGGAAAGCACACTTTGAAAGTTGATTTGAAGAATCTTTCATTTCAAACGAATGTTTTATGTAGACTTGTAGTGTTTGATTTCATGATTCCGATGTGAACATAACATTCGTTTCCTTTGACCGTTTGAACCATAAAGTGGAACGCTCCCCCTTATTTGAGTGCCCCCACCTTAGTTGAGTAGTTTCACTTTATCGTTCAACTTATTGAAGCTTGATTGGATTTCTTTGTTTGAAGCTTCTTTTGTTTGAGCAATCGTTCCAAAATCCTTGACGTTTTGATTTTTCATTTAGCTCCCCCTCAACTCATACTTGAAGTCAACTATCTGATCGTGATGTTTTACTTCGTTATAGTTTGATGATGAACATTCTTCTTTACTTCACGTTCTTCCCATTGGAAAACCATTTACACACGTTTTTCCCTTTGGTACACGTTCTTCCCCCTCATGATGATTATGACTCGTTGTAATCATCATGTAAACGTGTACCCAAATAGTATTCTCAAATAGCGTCCATGAGCGTGAAACTGGGTAAGTAACTACGAGATCATTTAGATTGCTCGTTAACACAACAATCAAAATCACAAAAGAAGTTGATTGTGTGACCTACGTTCAATGTTGGAAAAACGTTAGCATTGGTAGGATTTCCATTCGATCATCGTGAAATACCAAAATCGTTGATACCACTACAAATGTTCCGAGCGATATCACAAAGACATGCTTTTATCAAATTCGGTCGTGTCCTAGAAAATGTTTAACATTTTGGCGCTAGACTCAATATTGTATGAAATGAAATCGAGAAATGGAGTTGGTTTTCTCTTGTTCCAATATCAACATTCTCCGAGTGAGAATATGATAGAAATGTGCGACTTCTCCGTGTATATTGAAACAAATTCTTGTGAAGAATTTGAGTGGAGATGAGGTATATGTGCATTGCATCACTGGGTCCATGATGTCTTTTTCAATATCGAAAATCAACACAAGAAATTCGATAGAAACTTGGTAACCCGGCGATTTAATTGGCGAAGAAACGGTCTCTCATTCTTTTAACCGTATCACACACTCCTCACTCAACATCTCGTAATATTCAACTCCACCCTCATTTTGGCATTTTGAAAATGATGTTTTTGTTGATTTTGCACCTTTAACCTCCAATCCTAGACCTAAATAACCCTCACATTCGAAAGGGATTCCTTGGGTAAGTCCCTCCGGCTCTGGTTGGACTATAGGAAAAAGATATCGTTTTGAAAATCGCTCAAGGTGCATCAACATTTTGCCCAATTGTTTTGAAAAACATTTCCAAAGTAACTTCGAAAGTTTGCAATATTTCCGAAAAGACGCTCCCCCTTCAACATATGCATGACAATATTTTCGAAAAGACGCTCCCCCTTCAACATATGCATGACACCATTTTTGGTTATGGGAAGTCTTTTTCGAAAATACATTCGAATACTGCATTTCGAAATATTTATTTGAAAAATTGTTTCGTTGAAGCTCATTTGAAAGATTTAGGAGGTAGTTCGAAAAATGATTGTAAGAACTCCCCCTCAACGTTTGATTCTCCATGTTTGATCGAACAAGTGTTTTTGAAAAGATTTGACATTTTGAAAACACTTGTTAATTACGAAAATACTATAAAACACAAATGTAATACTTTGAATATGTTAGTTCTAGTCGAGATTGAAAATATGCTACTATTCACATTCATCATATTAAACTTGTATTTAGACCAATAAATTCGTAATTTTTCGGGTTTAGAACGGGTTTCAATTTGAAATAATTGAAAGCCTAAATTATTTGAGGATTGCGTTCGAAACCGAGTTGTTCCGAATTCGTCGTGTTCCAATCTTTCATGATATCTCGTGTAAGCACTTCCATGAGGTTCGAGTCAGAAACTGAGGTATTCCGGAGTCATCTTGATGATCTACGGTTCTGCACAATCAAAACAAACTGCTTTTGGTACCCATTTCATTTTGGGTCCTTTTTGGTTAGCTATGTGCAAAGAATATGAATTCCATTTCTCCGGTAAACACACATTTGAAGTAGTTGATATTTTAATAGGTGTGTTTGTTTTTGAAATTGGTGTAGATTTTGGAATCCATTTCTGTTTAAGAGTTGGTGAAGGACTTCTTGGTACAAAACCATTTGAATTCATTGAAGTTCGTTGTTTAAATTTAGGAACAAAACTATTCACTTTTTGCACCGAATATTTAAAGTGTGATGGTGCAACTTCAAATAACTCGGGTATTGAATAAGTGAACGCTTTCTTTTCCTTTTTGTTCATTGGAGGGCAAAGTGCTTTCTTTTCAACATGTTTGCTTGAGTCTATTTTGGATTTAAAACTCAAAGGTGTTGTAAAAATTCCATCAGTTTGTGATTTCGGTGAATACTTTTGATTCTTTTTCGGGAAAGAACTAGTACTCGGAGAAACCAGTTTTGAAAATGTTTTTGAAGATTTACCGTTGTAAACCTTGAATGGAACTGTAACATCCTTTTTCGAATCTTTTTGAAGAGTTTTAGATTTCCGTTTCTCCTCATGTGAAATGCTTGGGGTTTTTGGTAAAACCGGACCATTCATTTTCCACATTGAATCAATCTTATGAGTTAAAGCTTCGCTATCCTTTTCTTTTGAATGTAATGCATTTTGAAGAAATGATATCTTAGCAATAGATTGTTCATTCGAGGAGAAAGATTCCAATGAACATTTGTCATTTGAAGTTGAAGATTTATCAAGGGAAGCTTTTTCAAAAGACGCAAGTTTCTCTAAAAAGTTAAGTTTTTCATTCTCAAAATAGTTAGTTCGACATTCCAACTCTTGCTCAAGTTCCGAAAATTGTTTTTCTAAAATTAGAGTTTGAACATATACTTTTTGAAAGACAACTTGTTTCAAAACATCATAGGAATGAAGTTCCTTTTCGCTATAACTTGGAAAGTAATCATCCGAAAGAAGAATTTTCCTAGTTTTATAACTCTCATTTAAGGATTTGTAATCAAAAGATACTTGCGTTTTATCAAAAAATGGTCGTTTTGCATCCTCTTGTTCTTCATTTTCTTTGGATGATCTAATGAAAGACATTGTAACATTTTCTTTTCCCAAAGATTTTGTGTCGTAAATAGGGCTGTGCAACCCGGTCAGACCGGACCGAACCGGGTCAACCCGAGACCGACCCGGGACCGAAAGTGGGAAAAAAACTAGACCGAAAACCGGACCGTTTAGACCGGGCCGGTTCGGGTTTTAGTCGGTCCGGGTCGGGTAAGACCGGATATCTGAAACTTAAACTTCAGAGAGGAAAAAAAAAAAAATTTGAAGATTTGCTAAACCTCCATCAATCTTTCTCACATAGAATCGTTTCTTATTAATCCAAAAACCACCATTTGTTATTGCCAAATTGGTGTTAATGGAAAAGAGGGTTTTAATTTCTATAAATTAAAAGTAGAAATCAAGAATCAGAAAATAGAGGAAATGAATCTTTAATAAAAGGATTTTGTTTGAATACTTGATGATGATATGAAGATGTAGTTTTGATTTGGATGCTTGATGATGATATGAAGTTGTATTTTGATGATGATTATGACAACTGTTGTTATGCGTTTCAGCCTACAGCCACCACTGAGAGAAAGAATTCTTAAAATTAGGTTTTATTAATATGGTATTTGGGAATTAGGGTTAAATATTAGTTCAGATTTTAGTAACAAGATGTTAATAAATATTGTTTTTTCAGAAAAATAACAACAACCCAGTTGTAGCATGGTGGTAAGGAGCATCCTCTCCACCTAACCAACCTGGGTTCGAATCCTTGCAGTGGCATTTAAGTATTTTTGGGTATAAATAGAAGAAAAACGGGTTTAACCGGTTAAAACCGGGTATGGACCGGACCGACCCGATACCCGAAATAGCTCTAAAACCATACCCGAAGACCGAACCGAATTATAGTATGCGGGCGGGGCCGGGTCGGTTTGTCGGGTTTAAAACGGGTCGGCCCGTTTCTGAACAGGGCTAGTCGTAAAGACCGGGAGCATGATACATAGCTTTCTTTAGATATTTTGGATTATCATGACCCAAACCTTCTTGTGGATTGAAAGATCGAAACTCTTTTGGTTTGTTTGGAAAAATGAGTTGATTCGTTTGTTCTCGCAAACAATTTGGCTTTGAAATTTCATTTCGATTTTCAACTTCAAGTGCTTGTGATTTTAAAGCTTTAATTTCCGTTTGATAATCTTCAATTTGTTTTCTTAAAAGCATAAGATTATCGTTAGCACTTAGTCTCTCATTTCTTTGAGTATTTAACTCATCGATTAACTCCATGCTTTTAAATCTTTCATCCATTCGTTCTTTCTTAAGATTCTCGAGTTCCTTTAAAACATTGTGATTATATTTCCTCTCATCAAACGTAATGGGTTTTGATTGTTTTTGAAGTGTATTGATTAACTCCAATTTTTCATTAAGTTCATTTGTAAGATGTTGAAGTTGAATCACACTTTGATCATATTTCCCCTTCCAAGAAGTTGCTAACTCTTTAAACTCTTCGAGTTTGGAATTGGTAAGGTTTAAAGCTTTAATTTGAGATGTCAAAACTTGAGTTTCATTTGAAAGCTTAGAATTCTCATTTAAAAGATTAGCTTTTTCGTTTGAAAACCGTAAAACCAATTCGGTGTTAGTTTGCAACTTCTTTTCCAACTCAATGATCTTATTATCAAGGGTAGATCGAGATAAAGAATGTACCTCTGCGACGTTGTCCTGGCGTGATGATGATAAGTTGGAATGCGATATCGTCGATAAAAATTCTCGTGCACGTGTAGCAACATTTCGCTTTCGATCCAATCTTTCATGACCGTTCCAATTAGTAGGAGACAATCTTCTCCCCGTGTCTTCACACAATTTCTCTAGCTCCTCTAATTTTGTCCAAGCTTGGTCCGGAGGACAATAAAATGTAAGCCCGTCATCGTTGTCGATTGTGAGATCCACAATATTCCCGGTAAAATCTTTCTTCATAATGAAAATTTGGTGGCGAAAATCCCTTAAAAGTTAATGAAAAATTTCTCAATGTTGAAAATTTGACGAAAAATCCGGATAATCTTCACCTGAGGTATCTCACGCTTGTACAATCTTTTTCCCGAAACCTATTGAACTAATCGAGTACAATAACACCGTTGAATTCGCTTTTCAATTTCGATTCCGGAAATATAAATCTCGTATTTTTCCGATGCTTGAATCTCGTCAAAATTCGTCGCGTAAGCTTAACCGGTATCCGAAAACTGTCGGGAAAAATAAAAATCCCTCTCTTTAAAAATGTTCTTATTTTCCGATTTCGTCTCTAACGTGAAAACATGGAATCACGAAACTTCTATCCTAACACACGAATCCTTGTGTGTTAAATTTCTATCCTAACACACCAATCCTTGTGTGTTGAATTTCTATCCTAACACACGAATCCTTGTGTGTTGAATTTCTATCCTAACACACGAATCCTTATGTGTTGAATTTCTATCCTAACACACTAATCTTTGTGTGTTGAATTTCTATCCTAACACACTAATCCTTGTGTGTTGAATTTCTATCCTAACACACCAATCCTTGTTCTTTTTTTTTTTTTCTTTTTTTTCTTTTTTTTAGAAGTTTCGGGATCTTTGTTTTCAAAAAAACTGATCGTGATCGTTTTATACTCTTTGTAAAAGTTTCTGTTCGTATACTAGTTCGACTTCGTGTAGACTAAATGATGTCTTCGAATGACACTGAATTGTGTTCGTGTGGTGTAATTCGAATAAGACTGATTTCTATTCGTGTATTGTAATTCGTGTATGTTCAAAGTGTATTCGAATGGATAGATCGAATGGTGAGTTTGAATTTTTTTTTTTATAGTTCGTGTATGTTGATTTCACAATCTAATGGACACTTAGACAAATTCCTAAATAAAAAGGCTCATCTTCATGTGAGAATCCTAGTAGAGTACCGAGTAACACTTAATTCGTTCACCACTTACCCTAGTCGAATGTCGAGTAGTTTGAATACTTGTAGATTTTACCTTTACACGACTGCAGTGATTAGACTAGTCTAACCAGTTGAAATCCTAGTCTAATGGATTGTTCTAACCAGTTGAAATCCTAGTCTAATGGACTAGTCTAACCAGTTGAAATCCTAGTCTAATGGACTAGTCTAACCAGTTGAAATCCTAGTCTAATGGACTAATTCGAATATGTGATTAGACTAGATAAACACCTTACACGAATTGACTGAAATGAGTTCGTGTATATGAGTTCGTGTACACACAAAAACAGTTCGTGTGAAGACTTGGTGAAATTCCTTCGTGTTTAACTAGTGTATGACACTTTGTATTCGTGTATGTGAGTTCGTGTACGCACAAATATAGTTCTTGTATATGAGTTCGTGTATGAACAAATACAATTCGTGTGTATGAGTTCGTGTACACACAAAAACAATTCGTGTGAAGACTTGGTTAAAATCCTCACGTTTTCGAGATAGTTATACAACTTATCCTAGTCGAATTGCTATGTGATTAGACTGAATAAGTACCTTACACGAATTCGAATGAAACACGAATAGACTATTAGAATGTGAATCCTTCTTACACGAATACAACTTGAATTCGTGTAGGTTGTTTTTGTAGTCTAATGGTCTATTTCCAGTCGAATGAACAGGTACTTTTGAGAGTATCCCGCTCTGATACCAATTGTAGGTTCTGATCAGGTTAGAGAGAGAAACACAACTTAGAGAGAAAAAGTAAATTTAACAATTAAGCATAATCTCTTTAGCATTACACACACCCCACACTCCTATAAATAGGAGTGTGGGTACTTTACAAAGACTTCTCACATATTACAATTAAGCCCCGAACAACGACTACAAATACAAAGTTATGAATATTCTATTCCTATATATATATATATATATATATATATATATATATATATATATATATATATATATATATATATATATAGGATTAAATACAAACAATTTCAACTCTACATACCAATAAGTACGTTTCAAAAAATTATTAAAAAATAGTAAAAAAAAAGTTTTTTTTTCACATTTTGTTCGGAAAATCTTCCTAAAATAACCTAAAAAGTATTTTTATGAAATAAATTGTTTTTTGATTTTTTCGAAAAAAAACGTAGATGCATTTTTTCGGTAGATGCATTTTTCTAATATTACAAAAAATGCATCTACCTTTTTTCAAATATGCATTCAGTTTTAAAACTGCATCTTATTATTAATATTACAAAAAAAATTGAGTTAAAATACAACTCATTTTTGAAAATACATCGACTTTTCTAAAAAAGGCATCTACCATCCAAGTTTTTAAAAATCAAAAATTTCGAAAACAAATCCAAAATTGTAGAGGTTATTTTAGGATGATTCTCCGAAACAATTTTGAAAAAAACATTTTTTTTACTATTTTTAAATTAATTTTTAATTGATTTTGGAGTGTTCATACCGGTATATATTTTAAACATGAAGTGTAGGGGAACCTCACCCTATATATATATATATATATATATATATATATATATATATGTGGGTTTTATAGGAACCATTAAATATTTAGGAACCCTAGGAACCACTTTTTAACCACTAATTTAAAATTCACTTTAAATTAACAATTAACTTTAAATTAACATATCTAGAGTATAACTAGATTTTAGGAAAAATAATTATACCATTAAAACAAGCATTTAATTCTCTTTCCAACGAGAGACCCACTTGATATATAATTTTGGCAATTTTTTTTTCCCGATATATACACTAGTGTATATACTAAATATACACTGGTGTATATACTAATTCGCCAAAAACACATTTGAACCATATATTCACTAGTGAATATATATGTATACACAAGTGAATACACTTTATTCACCGGTGTATGAACTAGTTCGTGACGTACATACTAACCATATATTCACCACTGAATACATACGTATACACAAGTGTATAAGATGGTATTTATCAGTGTATATACACAGTTTTTGAAAAATTCAAAATTTGTAGTATATACACCAGTGAATATATAAAACAAAAAAAGTCGTTAAAATTTAAAAAGTTTATATTTTTCTTAAAAAGAAATTAAATACTCGTTCCAACTGTATATTTTTTTATTTCGTAAAAGTTTATAATTTAAAAGATATTTATTTTTAAAAATGAAGTGGGTTTTGTTAAATGAGTAGTTAAAAGTGGTTTCTATGGTTCCTAAATATTAAGTAGGTTCTCGTTTGAAACTAACTCTCTCTCTCTCTCTCTCTCTCTCTCTCTCTCTCTCTCTCTCTCTCTCTCTCTCTCTCTCTCTCTCTCTCTCTCTCTCTCTCTCTATATATATATATATATATATATATATATATATATATATATATATATATATATATATATATATATATAGAGAGAGAGAGAGAGAGATGTTGGTTCTTGTAAACCAAACCTTAAGATCAAGTAAGTAAAAAAAAAAAAAAATTATTTATACGGTTTGAATTTTTGTATTATCGTTCATTTTAGCCATATTTCAAACTTTAAAAAAGGAAGTTTTGTTGTACATCAAAAAATAGGTAGTTTTATTATTGTGTATCAAATTTAAATATCTACTGCACAAAAGCCATTAATTTGATTCACAACCCTTAAACCACATATATTTTGATGCGTATCAAAACTTGATTTTTTAAAGTTTGTTATAATTAAATAAATAAATATAATACAAAATTACACGTATCAGAAATTATTTTTTCATTCTTTTTTATTTATTTTACTTTAAGTTTAGTTTTATAAGAACCTTTTATATATATATATATATATATATATATATATATATATATATATATATATATATATATATATATATATATATATATATATATATATATATATATATATATATATATAAATCGTTTGAAATTAAGAGTTCAATCTTCGAATGGTAAACAAGGGTTTTACGTAATACAGATAGTTCAAAATAGAAACTATTAGAAGCTACATATAAATAATTCTTCTAATGCTCTGAAGGAGCAAACGAGAAACTATTCAACGTTGCATATAAACAATTTTTTATTGCCCACACGGTCGAACTTTAAACTATTTCATATTACCTCTTACGATTATGTCTAACAAGGAAAGTGTATATATCACGAAATTAATAAGAAACATCATAAGCCATAAGGGAATATAAGTTTGTCTAAAATGATTCTTTTATTTCAACTGATTTGCGTGATATATGTGGCTAGAAACAAACCAATGTTCCAGTTTATAGACCTTAACTTTATAATCGTTTATGTCATTTAGGAGTGGTTCTGAAAAATCCATTACCCACCCCAGAGTAGAAGTTGTCAAAAAAATGTTTCTGAAAAAACTACGGAAGACGAAGATAAGTGGTTTGACAATATTCTAACTTTTAACTCATGGAAATTCCATTTCTTAAACTGAAAGTCCATTTTTTTTCTTTTTATGAAACTGAAAATCCGGTTAGCCCCCTTTTTAATTCCAAAAAAGCTTTCCAATTGTTGTTAAAGATTTTTTTACCCTAAAGGCTTCTCGTGGTCGGACAAAGGTTTCAAAGGGTAGAATGTTCCATCCATCCGAAGTACATAAAAGCCCCACCGAATTACTCACTTTATTGAGTAATTCTTCTTATGGCTTGAAGGAGCGAGCTAGAAACTATGCACTAAATTTCATTTTATCGGACATACATTTTTATCCGCCGCTACATCGCGCACGTTCTATAATAGGTATTATCATTACAAGTCTTTAGACCCGTATAAACACACAGACAATGTGTAAAAACGATTTGAAGATATTTTAATGAATAATAAGTATTATTGAGGATTTTTTCTACGTATAAAGTATTATGTATTATTTCAAAATTCATAACTTATAAATGATTTTTATAGTTATATTCGCGAAATTTATTAGTTTTAGTTTTATCATGTTACTTTCATATAATTTGTACTAATTTGTCAATATTACTATTCAAATTATAAAAAGAAACTATAACATATATATGTTTTTAGACCTTTTAGTTTACGCATATAAATGCATAGTTTAAGAATATAGATTCATAATTACGTATAATATTAACTTCCATATTAGAAATTTAAATGTTTAATTAACTGTCACACCCTCGCGCTGTGAAATGTACGAAGTTTGTGACTTTCATGGACCAAAGTCAAGATATGAGTCGTTTTAAATAATAAAATTTACTAAAATGAAAATATAAGTCTTGACAATAATCCAACAAGTCATTAAAAAGTATTTATGATAACTTCAAAATGAAATGCTCATAGTCTTGAATAGTAAAATGCTTTGAAGACTCCATAAACTAAGTACCTGAGAATGCATTTAAAGTTAAGTGTCATCTAAAAGGGTTGAGTGAGTTCATAAATATAAAGACTCAATAAAACATTTAGACCACAAGATTTAAAGAAGTAGCCTTAGTCACTTATCTACATATAATAGTTTTGTCATTGCATACACTCATGTAATAGAAACCTTAATAAAAGAGATATATTAAATATCACAAAATTGTGCCTCAAAGAAAGCATATATAACATGTATATTCGTAAAGATTTCAAACAGTATGTGTCCGACTAATGGGCGCTAACCATCCGAACATTGTTTTCAAACACAATACATCTATTCACAAACCTCACATTTAACTAACTATCCATGCTACATGCAGTTTGTCTTATCGTTATCTAAGCAACGAAAATATGTAAAAGTAGTACTTGTGTCTAAAACGTACGAAGAAAAATAGAAATGATATTCTCCCCCAAAATAGTTGAAATAGTTGAAAAGAAGGGTACGAACTCACCTTAAGTGAATGCTTGAAATGTAGTTGACAAACGTAGTGTAATCCTAAATATAATAAGGCTAGATTATAGTTTATAAATATGCTATTTTTAGTAAGTTTCCATAATGAGTAAGTTTCTGTTTTGAGTAAGTTTCCAATAATAGGAGTTGATAGAAATAGTAGGTTTCCAAAAGTAGAAAGTTCCTTTAAATAGTAAGTTACTGAATATAGTAAGTTTAACGTTATTCATATTATGTAGAACTTGCTATTTATATATTAGATTCAATCCCGTCATGTATTGTTAACCTACTTTACTTAGTGAGACCATTTCATTAGCTCTACTTAAGCGGACCAGGTAAGACGGTGATAGGGCCACTGGGACTACCACTTGTTAATAGCCGTTCTCATTATGACGTGTGCTCCTTAATCTTTCCTAGGCATCACAATTAAATAGGTGAGCCTATTTGAAAATACTTTTCAATATATCTAACTCGTTATAAGCAAATAGCAACTATAATGATCTAATACATAAACGATATATAATATAACAATTAAATAAATCAAAATAAATAAATAAATAAATAAATATATATACATAAATACATAGGGTCAAACATACATATACATATTTAGGGTACTGAAAAAAATTGTAAGTAAAACATGTTTATGTTGAAGATCTAACATTATTGAATTAAAATTGTTTAGATCCAATCTAACATCAATCAACAAGATGTAAATTAAGATCAACAAATAATTTAGTAAAATTAGGTTTATAAAAACTCATATGAACATATATGGAAATCGAAAATATAAAAAAAAAAAATTAGGGTTTAGACTTACTTGAAACAAGCTAGAAATCCCTAAATCGAAAACCCTAGAAATCGAAAATCGAATTTCCCCTTGTAGTAATGAATCAAACTTTAATTAAAAAAAAAGATATTTTTGTTCATCACAAACAAAACTTTTTCTTTTATAATTCATATGAAACCGCTTAAACAATAATATGTTTACAAAACCATTTGTTGAACGTGGCATTTTTCCAACAGGATGAACCCAAAATACTAAATCTAGCCTTATTATATTTAGGATTACACTACGTTTGTCAACTAAATATTATAGGCTGTTTTTCACATATCGGTGAAAAGTTACACATTACTCATTAATATTTCACCTATAATATTTACGTTTTCAACCAATGATAGTAGCAACTTGATTGTTCTCGAGAACATATCATTACATTACTATATACAATTCATTTCTCGAAATTCATTATGGTTTTAATCAAAATTCCGGGTAATAAAAATGCAAATTAAAGAACATATCTTTAAATTTAGTTTGTACCATTCGTTTCTAAAAACTCATTAACAATTTAAATAAAAATGTGTCGGGTAATATTCATAGATTATGTTTTAAGATTGTAGAAAAAATATATCGTACTTAAAACAATTTTTAATTATAAATAAAACAATTACAAAATAATAACAAGTAACATATTATAATTATACTAGAGTGGATTGATACAAAATTAAAGAAAAAGAGATATCAACAAACGATATATATCACGAAAGGAAGTCGAGACCCGTGTTGGACACGGTTCCTTTAAAACATATCCGCCGTCTATACATGTCGTCTGTTTTCCAAGGTACAACAGCCGAGGCAGCAGTACTGCCTGACTTGAACCCGAATGTCCGAAACTTCGTCGAAATTTAGTTGTGTGTCAACAATATGATGAACAAACTTTTGTATGTATGCTTCATACGTGAAGTGTGTGTGTTTCGGTGTTTGATTTTTTTTATCTTCTCCATTATAATGAATTACCAAAACCGCATTTATAATGCAAACCAAAACCGAAAATGTTAATGACGATTATTAATTCTGTTTAATAATCATTATATAGTAATTAACAATACTCGTTACAAAGTTTGTTTCATTAAAGTGGATTAATGAGACTAGGTCATTATTACCATATCAATATACGTTTTTGTAACCAGAACGATAAAAGAAAACATGATTTCTTTTACATCAAACACATCATTTTTAGATTCGATATCTCACTAAGCACAATTATTTTGAACATATAACTTGTGACAACCGTAAATTTTGAGGTACTAATTCCGAGTTTAACTTTTATTATTCTTCTTTATTTCATTTTGACCCATCTTATTATTTCGATATTTCGATTATTTACACTTGCGTTTGTGTCGGATTACGGTTACTATCTTTTGTTTTATGTCCTTTGCGACTTAAACGTTTATTTAACTAAGTGCCTAGCAATTTTAAGTATTCTCGTAGGTTAATATTGGTATTTTAAAGCCTTCGTCTTTTCGAGAAAAATTAACGTTTAAAATATTACAAATTTTACCCTCTAAATAAAAATATATTACAAAGTTAGTCCTTTAACGAGAACTAACGGAATCTGTTACAAATTCAATCCTTTTAACGGACAAACTAACGGAGCAGACTTGGCCACGACCGCGTCCGTGACCGCGTCGGACACTTTTTGACCGCGGGGCGGTCGTAGACCTGCAGTCACAAGTTGCCAAAAACGCTTTTTGACTCTCCTTGAGATCCCAACTCACATGCAACCATGTGATTTTTGCCCAAAACTTACTCTAATGGGTATGGATGAGTGAATTGTGGATCCTTGACCAATTCAACTCATCTCTCATTCCATTTTTCCTCCTTAACCCATTTTTCAACCCATTTGGTTAAAAATTGTATCTCTCTCTAATTCAAACTCTCTCTAGAATCCTTTCATTTCCAGGAACTTCTAGAGAGATAAACCACATTCAAGAGTGGTATTTGAATTGAGAAAGATCAATTGAAGACATCCTTTGAATTCTACATCTTTCGGTAAGTAACTTTCTTTGAAAAATCCATCATTTACTCACTCTAATTTTCTTATTTGACACTAAGAGTATACTAACCAAACTCTTGTGTTCTTGCAAGGAGTTCATCCATCAAGGTTTCATTCCGGCCTATTCTTGAGTTGGAAGGTTTTCAAACCTTGGAAATTCGGTAAGTAAAAACCGTTATAATTACTTTTCCCTTCAATTCTTTCTTCACAAATTCATATTCTAACATATTTTCGTTTCTCATTTGGAGCTCTCTTTCTCCACATCTTTCTTGGAAGATTATCCGGTTTATTCTTAGATTGGAAGTTTCCCATATTGGTAGAATCGGTAAGTAAAGTTTCATAAACAACCTTTTCCATTTTTATCTTTAAAAACTCAAGTCCTAACACACTTTTATTTCTTGTTTGGACCTTTCACTTTCCATATCTTCCCTTGAAGTCTTTCCGGCAAAGAGTCTCAAGACTTGTTTGGCCATTTCGGAGACTTTTTGGTAATTCTACAACTTTACCTCTTTTATTCATTTTTCTTTTCAATTCTTCATTTTCTCACCTAAACTATCTTAAAACTTATTTAAAATGGTTAAAATGATTAATATGGCTAAAACCTAAAGTTACTATAAAACTTAATAAGTTTACCATGTTAATAGGTTATTAGAAAACTTAACCAAAAATGTTATGTCAAACTATTATAAAACCGGATAATCACATATAGGATTATTAGTAAATTATTTCCAAAAATGTTCCAACACTTTCATAACATTAGTGGACTTATAAATCTAAGTATTTTCATACATATTATGTAATATAAACAAACTTAACAATATATAACGAAAATCTTGTAAAATAAGTATATGTATGAATATGTATATTTTATATAATTACTTATTAGTTATTTGACTAAATAACTTTATTAATGACTTTATTTGACTAATAACTTTATGAGTTTTATGAGTTATTTGACTAAATAAATTTATTAACAAAATATATTTTATATTATAAACGAACTTAACAATATATAACTAAAATCTATATTAATAAAGTATACGTAAACCTATTTTAGTATACGTAAAGTATTATAAACTGATAAATATGTGTTTTGGACTCAAAACATAAAACGCAATCTTAAAATATATATTATTTACCGTTATAAACTTTAAAACGTCTTTTTATCGCCTAAACGTTTATCTCTCAAAAAACGATTAAATCTTCGACTTTTAAACCTAAACTTTTATATAACTTTTATAAACTGATTTCTAAGCATATTTTACTCAAATATTCAAATTTACATATTTAAAATATTCAAATTGGTCAAAGGTTGACTTTCGTTGACTTTGACTTCTCTTTAAAATGATTGACTTTCGTTGACGTTGACCAAGTCAACTATCCTTGATATTGACTTTGGTTGACTTTGACTTAGGTTGACTTGGACTTAGTTGACTTTGAACATAGTTGACTTTGACTTCGGTTGACTTTGACTTTGGTTAACTTTGACTAAATCTAATACTCCTTTCAACGATATTCCTGGTAGTCACTTTGGGCTCGGATATCATTCCTATCTAATCATATTTATAAACTTAAATGATCGATATTTCTAGAAGTCACTATCGACTCGAAATATCAAATACCTATTCTATACGTCGCCTCGCTACGACTTTTCGACGGTGGTTTCGACGACTTTAATTCTAAATAATTATTATTCGTCTAAACTCTACTAAACTCTAATATTTAATACAACGTTAATAAATGCGATGCTAAACCTATTACATTAGAGATACTTAGACCTTTTATGTCTTATGCTAGGGCACTTAGGCGGTGGATCTTATACCGCGTATCTTTGAGTTTCCGACACTCTTACGCTTTATTTACGCTTTTACGCTACCTGTGAGTTATTCGATGCCCTTTTACCGCTTTATAAATTTTACTTCGAGCATGATTAGGGTAACTAAATTTTATATATCTTGTTTATGCAAATTAGATTATGATGCCTTAGGATTATCGTGTTACCTTACTTACTTATATGGCCTTGGTGGTAGTATAAGGCCCCGTTTACACACTTGTCAACTCTTATTGAGCCTACGGATATATATATAGATCTATTTGGGTCTAACAAACCCTCATCGACGTATTGGGATTTTGCCGGTGTGCGGTCCTTGCGGTCTGATGTTATTACCGTGTATTATTTCATTGACTAAACTTAAATTAACACACTAAGGGGGTTGTTGCCTTTTATGTTTAGGTTCAAGTGTATTACTCTAGGCTAAGGAATGTTCATATTGTTATTTGCTATTTTAAATCAAGATATATGTTTATTACTAATGAATTTACTAAACCATTGGGTCAAAAGCTTTATTACTTATGTTTTATTAACTTTACGAATAACCCACCAACATTGTGTTGACGTCGTTTTTAACGCTATTTCAGGGATTTGAGGTTACTTCTTGATGACTATTATATGACTACGTGGATCTTGCTTGGGAACTTGTTTTACTATGATTAGTTCTATTAGGATCCGTATGTCGATTATGTATTTGTATTTTTCTCGAACTTATGTACTTTGTAACATTTGTAACTCGATAACTTATATTTAATTTGATGTTACCCTTTTGTTATTTAATTTGTTGTAACCTTATGACTCTGAATATACTAATAATGTACACCACTGGTTTTCCGCCTGAGCGGGGTGTTACATAACTCTTAATGCATCGTCTACATATATTATGTTATTTGTATCAAAAGTTGGTGAAAATTAACTTATTCACCACAAGTATATCAGTTTTGTAAAGTATTTTAATGGTACTAAATATGTTCATTTATATTGTTATATTGATCTTGATTGTGGAGGTCGAAACGAATAACGCGAAGATATTGCTTGATAACTCTGTGGCAATTATATTGTCAATTTAAGGGCATTGCTCGATAAAATTCGGCATTTGCAAGTTATCGTATACATTGATTGTGATATATGCGATTATTTATACACTAATCAAGAAGAAAGATATTGTGTTAAAAAAATTTGTCGAGCGTGACAATTAGGTTCGACAACTATTTTTTGACAATAGGTTATGTCTATCAATAGAACAACGAGTTGTTTTGACATAATATGGATGTGGCATAGCATGTTTTGGTCTCGCTTTTATTTTACATGGACCTATTACGGTGGCTTTTGAATGTCACAACTCTATTACATTGCATTAACACTTGTGTTTATGTAAAACAACGTATTGTTCCTGTTAACTGTATTTACTAAGAAAAAAAATCAGGAGCTAGTTACTTGTTAAGGGCCTACAACACACTTAAACAATGTATAAATGATTTATTGTCGTACTTGATTTGGTAGAACCTTCAATATAATGTTGATTGCATTTATAATAAGGGGATATCTTAAATGTTGTTTGTAGTATCAAAATTAGATGCAATATAAGTGAAAAATTATTTTTTTATTTTTTATTTTTAACCTTTAACTTTGTTACATATACATATTTGTTCTTTTCTTCTAAGATAACAACACATAGCTTTATAGAACATCAATAAGAACTAACATTTTTCGTTACAATAATTTAAAAGGTCTCACGATACTCTCTTTTAGAAAGAGTAGAATACATAATATAATAAGGAAAAATTATATATGTTGTCGACATCATAGAAGCTACATGCCCTAGTCAATTTTTTTATAAAACTTTATATTTAACCCTTCAAGTTTTCCAAATAAACATAAAGTACCCTTATTTCGTAATTATTTGTCCCTTGGTGTATATAAGGCTAAATGGAGTTTGTTACACATAACATTATCTCATATAATAATTGACACTTTTCTTTACAAGACTAATACCACAACCTCGAAGTTATTGGACTAATTCATATACCATCAAACCGAAGTCGATATCACATTAAATGTTTGTGTGTCTCTTGAAATTGACCACAGTTAATTACCAATCAACTACATTGTGGTGGTCGTATTTGGATGGACGGCGGAATCATACTTAGAATATGCCTACTTATGATAATATAATGTAAAGGAAATATACTGGAATGTACTGTTTAATCTACAATGATATTGCCCTTAATAGATACAGATTGTTCATGTCTATAGTATGGTTTTTGAATTGATAAGAATGGAAGAAAGCAAGTCTTTAATGACGGGTCGTGTGATCTTGGCATTTGATGCGACCAAGGATCGAAATGAGCAGGAGTTTATGAACGTAATAAATGAAATCATATCCGGAGGGGAAGTGCTTAAGAGGGGAGATACCATTGTTGTGTTTGGTGTTCTGCATAAAATTTCACATCCATGTAAGCCTTTGTCTAATTGTTTTATAAGGTTTTTATTTACATATATATATCATCTTTCCATGCAATCTGTTTTTTTATGCTCAGTTGGTTACCAAATGAAGATAGAGAGAGTAAACATTAGAGCCATGGAAGAGGAAATTCAATTAAAACTTGATATGTACGCCAAGATGCTTCAAAAAAGTGCTCAACATTGCCAACAACATGGGGTATATCAATCATTTTCCATTTAATTTTATAATTCCCACAAATCTCGAAATGGAAGATGTTACATACACTTTAGTATTGATTTTCGTTATCATTAGCTAACCTTTCTTCAATACCTTGGTTTAGAATTTTGATGGCTAGTGGGCGGGTTAGGTAACTGGTCAAAAGAGGTTACAAACATAATATCATTCTAGTTGTAATCTTTTTATTGAATAATGTGTTGCAGGAGATTATATGCATTATAGATGCATTTTGAGTAACTTTTTACTTTGAATCCTTTTATCTTGTTCGGGATGAAACACAACTCCAATAAACTTATTCGTAAATAAAACGTTTGACAATTACACCACAAAACTCATATCTCTCCTCTAATTCTTACGCGACATATTTCTACCGCAACTAATATTTCATATGTACCCGACTCATAAAATAATTTACTTCTTTTCATCTGCATATGATTTAGGTTGACATACAAGTAAAGATTACTTGCGGAACTCCAATTAAGAAGATTATTCAGCAAGAGGCTTTAGCTTGTAATGCAACATGGGTCGTCCTTGATAGGTAGGCTTTATATATTGTTTAGTAGCCGAGGATGAACTAGATTTGATGAAAGTGAATAACTAAATAAAATATTATGCATAATATCTTAAGCTTCATAAGTTTGACATGGATGTAGAGTAATTGTTTGAGTTTCACAAGTTTTACTGTTCTTAGTACTAAGCTCGTTCTTACTAACCAAACTAGCTAAGTCTTCAACACGTTCCTTTTAGATTTATATAGATTTTTGGTAAAGCATAACTTTCTGAGATAACGTAACCAATCTAAGCTGATGCGTGGCAGACATCTAAAACGGAATGTGAAGTTTTACCAAGGTCAAATCCACTGCAAGCTAGCAGCAGTTTTAGATAACTTGACCATAAAGAGTTTTACAACCGAGCCAGCTACCGACACAGATAATACAGAAGTCAAAGTAGTTCTTTACAGGTCAAAGCATGTCGAGCTATCAGCTCCACAGGATAATGAAAATGTTGACCAGTCAGTTATCTCTCACAGCTACTCTGCATCCTTTAGTTCAGTTGAAAACCTTAAAATGCCTTCAAAGAAAGTTTCGTCTTCATTAAAGCCAAAACCTTTGGGTCAAAGCTCTATATTGACCAATGATATAGATGTTTCATCAAAGCAAGATATGTCAGGTGAGGGAGTTTGTGCTACATTTCTATCGATGCAAAGAACTTTTGAAATTTTGAAACTTTTAAAATCACACTTTTATTACCGAGACTTATGATTTAAGTGTAATTTATGTGAAAATGGGAGATAGTGCATCTCATGCTCACGTATTGGTTCAATTTTGAAGCAGGTAGCTTTTCTCGAGCTGGAAATAATAGTATTAATCCTTCATTGATATCTGAAAAGTTACAAAAGAGTCCTAGTCGGAAAAGATCCTCTACTACACCTGTTCTGTGCAATGCTTGTGGGATGACAACACAGTTATATATCAAAGAGTCCATGAGATTCAGTTACTCAGAGATACATGGTGCCACAAATTATTTTTCAGAAGATAACTTATTAGGAGAGGGAGGTTATGGTAAGGTTTACAAGGGTCAACTCAATGATGGGCAGATCATTGCTGCTAAGGTGCGGAAACAAGCAAGTACACAAGGATTTGAGGAATTTCATTCTGAAATTTACGTTTTGAGTTTCGCACGCCACAGAAATATTGTGATGCTGTTGGGTTATTGCTGCAAAGAAAACATTAACATATTGGTTTATGAATACATCTGCAATAGATCACTTGAGTGGCATCTTCTTGGTAAGGCATGTGTTTCGTTGTTTTCATAAAACCATTTCTATATCACTAATATTTTGTCTAAAACTATTTTCTAATTTGAGATATTCTTTTTGCTGATGTTATGCTTGAAACCTGTTATCTTAAGTAATAACCATTAAACCTATTCGTAATACTCTGTTGGTTCCCCAAAAAATAAATCAAGTCGTAAATGGTTACTATTTATGGGTCGTGTTTCTTTTATTTTCACTTGTTTACTTTTTGGTTTGGTATCATTTAAAGATGAAGCTGCAAATGTTCTTGAATGGCGGCAAAGGTATGCAATTGCTATAGGAACTGCTAAAGGATTGCGATTTCTTCACGAAGAGTGTCGAAGTAGTCCTATTATTCACCGGGATCTTCGACCAAGCAATATCTTGCTGACACATGACTTTGTGCCAATGGTAATTTCCCCTCTAATTTTACTCATTAGGATTGTCAAAGTTTTGATATAGTGACGATTTCATCATGGGATTAGGATGAGAATATGCAGTTTTTTGGTAGTTTCTTTAAATTAGATAAATATGATTTTATTCAAAGATCAATTACATTTCTTCAATTCACATTTCTTTTGTGACAAATAATTCATTTATGACATAGATACCATGAGTAAGTGTCCGTTCCTAGATATAAAAACGGCTTAACAATATCGCTTTTTTTCTTCATCTTTCTCTGCTCTTGTTTAGGTTGATGCTTGAAATCTTCATGATTAACATTGATGAGAAGTACTAACATTTACGTCATATATATTATGGTTGCTTCTAATACGAGCTATCTTTACTCACTCAGTTAGGTGACTTTGGCCTTGCAAAATGGAAGACAAATGATTCTCCTATACAGACTAGGATACTCGGTACATTGGGGTGAGAAATATATTTTATCAGATTGGTATATACTTTACTTAATCGTATGTCCATCCTACGTTTGTTTAAGCGTTCATGATTATGTTAATAAACCATGTGAAATCATACACAAACAATCTTCTTCTTTGACGTTATTTACCTGTATCGATGAATTCGCATTAAAATTCATACTGAGGTATTTTATGAGGGTTGATCTAAATTCCATTCTCGAATTGGAACTCTTGCAGTACTTATATCATTAGGAATCTACTTATTTTTCGAGTAATAAATATTTTATGTGTTAACAATTTTGTAGTTACCTCGCTCCAGAATATGCAGAGAATGGTATAGTTTCAGTGAGAACAGATGTTTATGCGTACGGTATTACTCTTATACAACTAATATCAGGACGGAAAGCTGTTAGCTCAAATAGTGAGGACTACCATCAGTCCCTGAGACAATGGGTATGTCTTCTTAGTTTTATGTATCTTTGTCATACCAGCAACAAACATTTACATTTTGTTTTATGTAGTTTCACACTTTAATAGCAATATAATCTTGAGATGAAACAACACTCTTGTAGATAGGGGTGGCAACGGGTCAAAAAGGTGTCATTATTAGTATTTCTGGAAATGTGCGGGTCAGGTTAACTCACCAACAGTTTTTTTTTCCATTTGAGTTTCAAATTTGTATAGGAAAAAAAAAACATAGGAAGTTGTATGCATTCAAAATAAACTTTGAACGACTGCCAACCCGTTTGACTGGTCCCCTTTTTATCTATTATTTATTCCACTCGTTTTAGATAAAACTCACCCAAATTGACCTATTTGTAAGTAAATGAGTCGAAAGTGCCACCTCTACTTGTAACCTGAGAGTCTCTACTCTTTTCTTGTGTTGAAATCTATAACTCTCTGTTTGCACAAACGCATGTCATATTATGTGTATATGTATTAATTTCTTTCAAGTAAATTGTAACACAGGTGGAACCATTAGTAGAGAACCTTGCTTTGCATGATCTAATTGATCCCCGCCTTGGAGATTCATATGATCCCTATGAACTGTATCACATGGCGAAAACAGCTTACCTGTGTGTTAAAGTTGATCCCGAAAAACGTCCATCCATGGGAGAGGTAAAAGCTTAGTCATATTAACATTAGTTTAATTACAAAAGCAAAAAACAAACCAAATTTGATCCAAAAAGTTAAAGATTGCCTTCAATCAAATTTTAGGACAAAAGTTTTGTATTAGCTAAAATCGGATTTGGACATAAGTTGGCTTCAGTCTATGGCACTATAGGTGCAACAAAACCGGTTTTTATCGGTTATCGGTTAAAAAAAACCGGTTTTAATCGGTTTCGGTTTTAATCGGTTTTTTTGAAACCGGTTTTTTTCGGTTAAAAATATTCGTAATCGGTTTTTTTCGGTTTTGAACCGGTTTTTTAATCGGTTTTTTTTTTTTTGTTTTTTTTTCTGAGGATTCTAATAAAAACGAAGTTAATTCTTTTAGTATAATGTTATAAACGACTTAATGTGTTTAGAAAACGAAGTTAATTCTTTTAGTATAATGTTAATTCTTAATTTAATTGAAATTTGAATTGGGCCCTTTATTTAATTGGAATTTGAATTGTGCCTAGAACTCTCGTGAAATCAAAATAACACAAAGAAAAGGAATTGATTTGGGATTACATTAAAATACGCTGGGAAACAAAAATCAAAAAGGGAGACAGCAGCTGCTATTATCATTTCTTCCTTCATCGATTTTGGTTTTAGTTTTGTTTATCGTTTTTTTTCATTAGAAAAACCGGTTTTAACCGGTTAAAAAACCGAAAATAAACGATTTTCTAAAAAAACCTTAACCGATCATAACTGGTTCGGTTATTGCAAACCGGTTTCTACAAAAACCGGTTTCGGTTTTCGAATCGGGTATCCCAAAAACCGGTTTTAACATTGCACCTATTATGCAATTAACACTATATATATCTTAAACCCAATATTTAGAAGTAAAGTAACTTATATGAGTATAATTGTAGGTTGTGCAGCTTCTTGAAGGGGAAACCGACCATTTTAAAACTCTGTTAGATCAGTTTATCCCACATTATAACCCATGACACAACTTCAGATTTCTTCACTTAAGATTTTCAGGAAACCGAAGGTAGGCAACTATTTGCTCAAATCATATATTTTGAAGTCTTATCGGATCCTATTATTCAAGTTAAAGTTCATATCAAGTAGGGAGACGATCTTTGTGTTGTATAAAAAACGATTAGATATTCTTAACGTTACTTTTTTGTATACAAGAATTTGTCGATCTTGAACCATTCAATTGTTTCCATTTAACCTTGTGACACACCGAGATCAATCAAGAATGTCACATCTTTTTAGCATGACTTCATGCCAATAGACTATATAAGATTGTTAATAATAGGATTTACATACAAAGGTATGATGAGAATCTTCATAATTCAGGTGTAACTTGCAAAATGCATTTTGCAGTTAAGATTAATTTCTCATCGATAGAAACGTAAACAAACCATAATCCAACAACTTAAAATAATCCAATATTTATATAGTATGCAAAAGAAGATTCTGGAACTATGGTTTCATTTCAAATTCAGTTATTGTATATTGTAGGAAATATAATCATCTTCACGTATATGCTATTGTTTTGCTAGACGTTTATTTGTTTTGACCCAATGGGTTAGTTTGTTAGATAGATTTGTTATCTTATGTTATAAGAATAAGGCCCCTGGTAAAAAAAAATGCATTGATCAGTTTCAGTTGGAAACTCGACCTCTTATTCAACCATTGCATCTCTTTGGATACAATGCTTCATTAATCGACATATTGGTTGAAAACCACCGTGTCACTATGTACATATATTCAGACAAAATTATAATCTAAAACGTTACTTAAAATAAGAATCATTTTTCATGGATTAGAGACCAAACATTTATAGAACAAAAAAACAAACAAAATATAAAATAATTTAGAATTTCATTTTTTTTAAATGTTCATTTTAAAATTATCTTATTGATGTTCTTGCTAAATATTGATCAACAACTGATAATTAATAATTAATCATTTATATATATATGTGACCCCAATCAAAATCATACTTTACTTAATAATTTAGGCATATGTATCATTTCTCCTATAATATTTATAAGAAAAGAAAAACTATTGTTAAGTGATAATGGTCCAACGGATATTACAAATATCATTGAGAGGATAATCACATAAATAATTACTACTAACTATAAGAGTCATAATCTACTTCTAATAAAAATATAAAAGAAAAAGGGAAATCATATTGCCTCTTGTTATTTATGCTCCGAAAGCCCTTTTATCATCCGTGACTTGAAAACATGCCACAATAACAGAGACAGTGGTTATAACTTATAATTAAACAAAGGTGGCAATATGGGTTGATTGTATAACGGGTCAAAATATTGCAAATAACTACTCAAAAATACATAATAAGCATTTAAATGTAAATGGTGTGTTTGAAATAAATTACCTTTCTAAAAAAAGAACATTCAAACCCCGAAAATGTAGTTGTTTCAAAGTATAGTTTTTTTTATAATCTAAACATGCTGACTTATTGTAATGGTTGACAATACTTCAGATACTAGTCAAAATTTTACTTAAGGGGATTTGAGAGATAATATTAATGGCTAAGTCAAAACAGTGTGTATAAATATTAAACGATATATATTATATAATATGTGTCCACAATTCACGTTGACTGAATACACAAACGATTTTGAAGTACGTTAATTTTTGAAAAAAGACATAACTGAAACAGGGTTTTGAGTTGGAGAATATCATGGGCATATTGTTCAAAATCCTACCCAAAAGTTTCACGTAGTTTTCCAACTAAGATGTGGAAATTTAGACCCATTTACTTATGAATGGGTCAATTTAGGGTACGTTATATCTCCAAACGGGTCATAAGGCTAAAGTCATAAATTTTGGTACAATGAGTTAAACATGTTGAAATTCGTACTTTAGCAAATTTTATCGTCATTATATAGTTTATTAATCACGTTTAACACAAAATTTAAAAAATAGTAATTTGATCGAAAATACATCATTTTCAAAATAATTTTTTCGTGTAATCTGTTACATATTCAAGAAAAAATTGTATAAGAAAAAAGCTAGGTTAGAAATGTGTCAAATGCTCAACGGGTAAAATACATCTAGGCAAATGGTGAAGGAGTAATCTTAAATTAAAGTTAGATTAGAAAAGGAATAAAAAACCAAATTGAGTTGTGTAGTGCATGCTACATATGCATTTGCTCCATTGTAGTATTCTCAAAAAACAAAATTTTAGAAAGTGCAAATCTCATAAAAAGTTGTAAAGAAGACAATTTTAACCCATTTGCCAAATAATATAACCTATATATGTTATTATTTGTAACTGTTACTAGTAATAACATATAATATAAGACATCAAATTTATAAAATAGAAAAACCCTTGTGTGATGTGAGGATAATTGCCTAAAAAAAACATATGAATATGTAAACTACGATGACAAGTAAACACCATGTAAAAAGACATTTTCTGAAATCATCATTAGAAAACAAAAGAAAACAAGATAGATTCCTAATGTAAAACGTCAAATAAGCAAAAGTTTCAGCTAAAAGTAATATATATATATATATATATAGATATAGATAGATAGATTGTAATTAATAATGTAAAGTCGTGTTTTTATTATTATCACTTTTAGTTAAGCTGTTGCCAAACTTCAATCATCTACTATTTCTTTTACAAATTAAAGAGTAATGCATACACAGACTTTGATTAGAAGGAAGGGGTGTTTTTCGTCTTGAATGCATCGATCTGAGAGAGGCAAACGATTGGGAGCGATTGGTTTCTATTGATGCGGTTTGTTCCTTTTTTTTTTCTTTTTCTTTTTATGAAACGTAATCCCCTAATTCAATATATCTATTAATATATGTACATAAATAATCAGTTAAGACACATAATCTTCTAAGAAAAAAAAACACAATTTGACTATTCATCTAATTTTAATCTAATAACTAAGATTCAAACAAAAAACACACTTTTTTTTTCTTTTTTAAAATTAAATTATCTTACAACCCGTTAGTGGTTAAACGAAACAAACTATGTGAAATTAGCACCAATATGTAAAATTTTATAGAAGAGAATTACTTTAAAACGTATAAACTACCAAAATTTAAAAAACAATATCGATATGTGACGACTTTTTTTTTTCCTTTTCTTTTTGACATAAATGCGATTGTATTGTACATCATATGCGATATTACTATGTATGTAAAATTTTAAAAACTCGAATAACATATATGATTTTAACTTTAAGTATGAATTTTAAAACACATCAATGTTATATAATGTTGGGCCAAGAACTGGAATGGATAAAGCTATGGAGTCTTCAGTGTGTTTGAATAAAGATGATTTTAGTTCATGGAGGGTCCGAACTGAAATCATCAAGAATAATCTGAAGTGAAATTTTCAGTTCGGAGAACAAGTTAGTTCAGATACTTTGAACTAAATGAAGTTCCTCCGAATTGAAAATAAGCTGAAGAATAAGTTAAGTCAACAAAAGTCAGCATTGAAGAAATCAATTCGGAAGATGAAGACTTTAGTTCAGAACTGAAGTGAACTCCCCGAAGTGAAATTAAAATGTTGATAATGTTGTAATAATTTAGTTCGTAGTGTGTCTGTTCTTAGATTTTGTCTATAATTTAGTTCGAGTTTGTTGTCTTTGAACCCAGAACACTCTCAAAGAGGTTCCGTGAGCTTGAATGTCAGTTGTAACAAGCTCGGTTCCAAACCAGTTCACACTATCAATGAAATCTATGAAAACAGTTATGCTCAAATTGTTGTTCTAATCAATTTCACAAATCCGACTTCAATATTTTCCTTCAAATTCTAATTCCAAACTCAGGTCATGAGATTCCGCATCATGACCTGTTTCAATTCGATTCGCTGAGTGTATAGTGAGCTCAAAGAGGACTTGTCATATGATGTATAACATATATGGACCCGGAAAAATGTTCGAATTTCTACAACTTTTTACTTTTTCGTTTATGGCAAAATGTTGAATTACGTAAGGTAATATCACCTTTAATTTTTATATTAAATGTGAATTTCAAAACGTAAATACGTTATATGATGTATATTCAACTTGAATAAAAAAAAATAAAAAATTACATGTTCTACTACTAATATCACATTTGATATAAATGTGATTTTATATATAAAATTTCAGAACCCATAAAAAATCTTCCGAAATTTCTTTTTGTCAAGAGTTTATCGAGTTGGTGCTCTAAAGAAAGCGAATTTAATGTACGTTGCAAAGGTGAAATTTATTTGTTTAATACATTAATAGTTGCAAATGATCTCCAGCCAAGCTGGTTGTGATGCACAGGGTTTTATACCCATGTGGGCTGAGGTCGTGGGTTCGACCCTTGTGGTCGTCGCAATAGCGTAATTTAACTTATGCCTCTTAAGGCACGCATGGCGAATTTTCCCCTGGAGACCCCCGTGGGGGGCTGGGTTTGCCCGCTATGCGGAGATCGAACTTGGGGTGCTCGTTGGAATATTACGAGTAGGCTCCGATGTACAATCATTTGCCGTTTCCAAAAAAAAAAATACATTAATAGTTCTTTAAATAATTTATTTTTAGACAAAATTTAAATAATATATATTAGAATAATTGATAGTGTTAGTAGGGTCTAGGTCTATGTTTATAAGACTCAAATCCTAGAAACACCATAAAAGTCCAATAACTTGGGAAGCTTGGAAGCTTTGATATGCCCAACACCCAGAACTTGAGAAGTTTGTAAGCTTGGATATGCCCAACACCCAGAACTTGGAAAACTTGGAAGCTTGGATATGCCCAACACCTAGAGCAAAGTTCCCAACGACCAAGAGCCAAAGTACGGGGGCACCGAGCAAATTGTACCCTACAACCAAAGCCCCATCACCGAGTAAAGTGACCCGACGGCCAAGCCCCTTCACCGAGTAAATGAGACCCGCGACACACGACCCCGTTATCGAGTAAATGAGACGCGATAAGTATGCCCCCCCCCCCCCCCCCCGAAAATGTGGGCCTGTGCATTACTCCCGCCGTCGGACAAATGTGACCCGACATACGAGCCCCGCCACCGGCGAATTACGTTCACCCACGTTAAGGCCATGTCGCCCGCCTAGCATAGGTTATTACTCGTACCCAACATCCTAACCGTCTTAACATTTATTAAGAGTTATACATTTAAAACACCCATGATACCCATCATAATGATATGGACGTTGGAGCGTTATGAATCCCATAATGATATGAAGGTTTGATGTATAAAATCTAGTTTAATAAACTCGACCTACTTAGACTTAATTACACACTTATAGGCAGTGAGCCTATTCGTATATAATATAGCTTTAAGTAAGTAAAGGTTCGAACTCAAGGACTAATTTAGCTTTTAAATCTCGAATTAATAATACTTGTTTGTTTTGGGGCTTTTTGTTATTACTAATGATTAACTACTTAAAACTAAGATTGATTATAAAATCGTTTTGAGAAAAGAATTGTTTGTTATCAAATAATGGAAAAGTATACTCGTTTGACACTTCACTTGTTTTCTATTTATGTTTACGAAATTGAATGTATATTTAACTTCTAGTTTATAGTAAAACTCCTCTCAAATATTTTACTGACTTTAACTACTTCAAATTATAATGTTCCTCTCGAATACAATTACAATTATCGATAATTAAGTATTAAGTAACAAGTCGGTGATATATGATTTAACCTTATAAAGTTTCCTCTCGAATAACTTCTCTAATTATTAAGTCCTCTCGAATCTTAACAAATAGACTTACTCGTTTACGTTTTATTACCTAAATTGTTATTACTAGGTCCTCTCGAATCCTAATAATTTTAAACCGATTATAGACCGACCGATTATTTCATACAAGTTAATTAATCTATCTAGATTCCTCTCGAACACCTACAATATTGATTAACTAATCTGAATATAAACAACTATATGATAATATCAAAACACAAACAATGAAGGATCAACGATTAAACATAAACACCTAAAACAATCAATAACGCATATTTATATAGATTCGGAAAAAAAAGGATTTTGAAGACTTTTTATTTTTCCGTTTTTTGACAAATCTTGATATTCGTAAGGTAAAATCACATATAAGTTAAACACTAAATTTGGATTTTAAAACCTACATATGTTATATGATGTATATTCAACAATAATCGAAAAGGAAAAAACAAAAAACATTATTCAAATTATTAAAATCAAATGTGATTTAACCGTAATTTTATAATAGAAATTTATCAAAAGCTGTAAAAATTGTAATTTTTTTAAGTGACTGCTCTATAATAATGCTCGTTTTAATGTTTTAATTTACTACATTCATAATTTTAAGATAATCAATTTTTAAACAAAATAAATTAAAATGAGTTTTTAACATAAAAGTGCAATTGGATTTCTAATGATTCATAGTTTTCAATCTTCTATATTTAAAACTTTAAGTTTTTAGTATGATGATAATGAGTTGTTGTGTTCCCACGTTGCGACGGATTTTAAAACGTAAATTTATAGTGATTGCATAAAACAAAAGTAACAATCTAAAATTAAGAAAAAGTAAAAAAAAAACAGAAAATATAAAACTAAGAGTAAATTACATAGATCGTCCTTATGGTTTATATGCAATTACGGATTTCGTCCCTAAGTTTGAAAAGTTGCATGGATCGTCCCATTGTTTAAACTAATTACTCATTTCGTCCCTATTTTGGATGTCCGTCTAATTCCACCGTTAGCCTTCCCTCACGTGTTAAACATGTGAGGGTATTTTAGTCTTTTCGCCTCTATCATTTTAATTACCCCTCTTTCTAAACAATTTCATTTTGTATCCCTAGTTTTAACCTAACACCATTTTCTCAAAACCCTAATTCCTCCATTTCCACCTTCACCAATCCAAAACCAGAAACCGTAACTTTTCCACAATGGAACCAGAGAATCAGCCATCACAAGAACCAGAGCAGCAACCATCACAAGAACCAAGCAAAAAAGCCTCCAAAAAAGAAGCCGCAAAAGCCGAAAAACTCCGCCGCCGTCAAGAAGCCGTCGTCGCCGCAGTTTCAATCGACGGTCCCGAGCTCACGCGATTCGTGCCTTCGGGAAGAAAATGGCGTTTTTGACTGTGAGGGAGAAAGGATATATTGTGCAGTGTGTGTTGACGGTGGCGCCTGATGTTGTTAGTGCTCAGATGGTGAAGTATGCTACCAATATTAGTAAGGAGTCGTTTATCGATGTCCAAGGAACGGTTACGGTTTCGCCTGACCAGATTAAAGGTGTTTCACAGCAGGTGAATTAAAGATTATAACCATTACAACTGAGAAAAGGAAGATGAAGAAAGAGGAAGGTAATTAAAATGATAGAGGCGAAAAGACTAAAATACCCTCACGTGTTTAACACGTGAGGGAAGGCTAACGGTGGAATTAGACGGACGTCCAAAATAGAGACGAAATGCGTAATTAGTTAGAACAATGGGACGATCCATGCAACTTTTCAAACTTAGGAACGATATCCGTAATTGCATATAAACCTTAGAGACGATCTATGTAATTTACTCTAAAACTAAATATCAATCATAAGTCGAAATCAATACATAACTACTTTCTTTAATAGTCTAACCAAAAGAAATTAATATAACCCAAAAAAATAAACTAAAAATTAAACTCATTTTAATAGCGTAACATAAAAATAAAAAAGCAAAAATATTTGAAAAAAACCTATAAAACAAAAACAGAAAGCTAATAATAAAAATTAACGATCAATTGAAATATTAATACGTAGTAATCTTATTAGCGATTTTAAAAAATAATAAAAAATGATAGAAATGTATATACATTTTAGAGAAATACAATTAAGCAGCCTAACATCGCGGTCCATCAGCACTCCAGTTTGTAAGTATATGTATGGTTAATAATAATAGAAGTTTAATTGTTATAAGTTTTCATCAGCACATCCTCCAAAACTATCCCCCGTTTAGACAAAACCCTA
Source organism: Senecio squalidus (assembly GCA_910822075.1). Taxonomy (NCBI): domain Eukaryota; kingdom Viridiplantae; phylum Streptophyta; class Magnoliopsida; order Asterales; family Asteraceae; genus Senecio; species Senecio squalidus. Next base: position 8,068,552 of record CAJVGC010000592.1, read on the forward strand.
ATTTGATCTAAACAAATCTCAGAAATGCAATCAACAAGTCGAGCTGAAGCTGAACGGTTACTTGGAATCGCCGAGAAACTGTTGCAAGGCAAAGATCTAAACGGGTGTCGAGATTTCGCTCTTCTCGCTCAAGAAACCGAGCCTTTACTTGAGGGTTCCGACCAGATCCTAGCTGTCGTTGATGTTCTTCTCGCCGGCGAAAAACGGATCAACAGTCATACTGACTGGTACGCCATACTTCAGCTTGACAGTCAACGAAATGACGATGAACTTATTAAACGACAGTATCGACGTCTGGCACTTCTTTTACATCCTGATAAGAATAAGTTTCCTTTCGCGGATGCCGCGTTTAAGCTAGTGGGGGATGCTTGGGCTTTGTTTTCTGATAAGTCTAAGAAAGCTGAGTATGATAATAAGGTGTTTGCGTTTACTAAAGTTGATCTTGTTTCTGATAATAATCAGAGTCTACGGGAGAAGATTCCTGTCAGACGGAATGCTGGACCTGCTGAGGTAGACCTCAATATATGGACTGCGTGTCCTTACTGTTATAATTTATATGAATATCCTAAAATGTACGACGGCTGTTGTTTGCGATGTGCCAATTGTAAGAGGGCTTTTCAAGCAGTGGCTATACCTGCGGCAAATATGCCGCCTGTTATAACAGGGAAAGAAGCTTACTATTGTTGTTGGGGGTATTTTCCTATGGGGTTTGCCATGGCCAACTCTGAGACTGTTAAAACACTTAGCATCCCAAATTGGATGCCGCAGATGTTCCCGACGAATGCTAAATCTTGGCCGTCTCCTGACTCCCTGACGAATGACAGCAAAGTGGCATTGGCAAAACCCGCTGAAGGTTTTGTTGTGCCAACACCGCCACCAGCTGCAATGCCGAAACCGCCACAAGGTTTTGCTGTCCCAACGCCAACTGTTGCACAACCTAAACCTAGCGTGCAGCAAAAACCAACTCCTCCTCCGTCTGCTGGAGCTACTGTTCCTAGAAAGAGAGGTAGGCCGAGGAAGAATCCTGTGCCCTAGAAACTTGTAGGGAATCAAATTTTCTGGATTGGAAAAAATGTTCCAACAGAATCAGAAAAGTTAGGTCGTTCTCTATTATTATGTTATTGTTGTTCTGTTTGTTAATGCTTTTGTAGAATTTTGTCCTAGAATCCTAACTTCTCTTGTAGATTTGAAGATGTTAAATTATCATGTAATTTGCAGTATGGTATTGATCATTGGGTAATTTTCTGGACTTAAGGATGCAAAAAATGGTTATGCCAAGGGAATTTTCATCATCTACTCTTTGAACCATGGTTTTTATGTTTTGTTTGAACAAACATTAGGCCAACAGTATCCATAGCTTTAAGCTTATATTTTGCGCTTAGAAAAACAGTAAACAGTGTTTGACTTTTATATGTTTTTCAATGACATTGCTCTTTCTTGTTTTGTTTTGCAGTTAAGATATCATTTAGGCATGGTTGTTTGGCGCATTTGTTCATGTTGGTTTTCATTTTCAGTCCATAATCATCTATTATTTCTAGTCGGTCTACTTTTATCTGTGCTAATGTTCTCTAGCTGAAATATTAAATGTATCTGTGTTTGTATTCTGTAGGTGACCTATAAAACACATACAAAAACACAACTCATTTGAGTTGGATCATAGTTTGTTATCCCGAAATTGAAACAACACACATGAACAATATTATGCGATAGTGTTGATTCTCATTGGGTAACATCCTGTACAATGATTAATCATATTTGTTGAATATATTGTGGATAAAATATATAATCGGAAAAAAGTAGATTAGTTGATGGATAGTTAGTTGTGGTGAGCAATATGGAATTATGAGGATTCTAAGTAGTCACTATGCCATTATCAAATCAGAAATCAGACAATAGCCCTACAATTGCAAATACAAGCGAAATGAGTCGAGAGAGAAATGAGTTGAAATTGAAGTTTGGTTAAGTGTTCATACTTCATTTAGGAATCTGGAACATTGTCTCTCATTCACCAGTTGAGTTCTCTGTAAGAACATTAGTTGCTCTTTCCTATATTTTGTTTTTTATTTCCATTTGAGTGATTTTCCATGATTAATTGCAACTGGGATGTAATATCGATGTTCAGCCGAGGAGGTTGTGTATATGCTCTTTTACAAGTGGTTTAAAAGTGGCAAAGTTAGCTCGTACGAAAGTTGAATCCATACTATTGGGTGCTAAGATCTCCGCATTTATTTTTAACATCTTATCATTGTTGATATGTTAGATGGTGGATTAGTGTCTTTCAATGCCATCATGACTAAACTTAACCACCAAATGAGTGTCTTCTAATTATTATTGAGAAGAAACCATTGATCAAGGACGGGACCCAACGCTCTATTCCGATTTAACCTTTTAGAGGTGTTATTCAAATGGATAGTGATTTCCCTTATACTAGCTAATCATGTACCTGATCGTAAAACGTTTAGTCACTTAACCACCAACAAATCAAGGCGTAAAATTGTATACATTATAATCACTGTAAAGGAACTTGCAATCCGATAGACCAAAACCTTTAAGGGCCCAAATGATTCTATAGGTTGCATATCCCTATCTTAGAACAAGATAGGATGCAGAATACCCAAATGATAGGTTGTGAATCCCACTATCCATGGATATGTAACCTTTGAGCGACAACTAACAAAAGTCTTGGTTGAGGGTCGCACCTCATACTAGACACCACCTGCGAACCATGTGCTTGCAGTTGCACATGTGTCATGATCGTTTAGTTTGTATAAACCTAAAGCACGTTAATGAAATATCTTAATCTATTAAGGAAGTTTAGCAGCGGATAAACACCTTGATAGTACAAGTTTAACGATCAAACAAATATTGTATATGAATAATAATGAACAATGAACAATAACAATAATGTTTGTCGAATGTTAAGCCTCAATATATTGATAATAACGAATAACCAATACACGTGTTTTTCTTTCTACAAGCATCTATATATATATATATATATATATATATATATATATATATATATATATATATATATATATATATATATATATATATATAGTGAATGGTTCCTGCGGAGAACTCAAAATTCTGCGAGAACTGCGAGAACTTAATCTGGACCTTTGATTAGTTGATCAATGGCTAAAATTCGTGATGGAAATTTCGTAAATAATTTGAAGATGAAGTATTATTTTATAAAACTTAGACTATGCGGAGTGGTAAGTGATAAGTGATGATGATTTGGAGTGATAGAGGTGATTTGTAGGAAAGAGAGTGTGATTTGTAGGAAAGAGAGTGTGATGATGTGGAGTGATAAAAATGGGTGGAGTGGTTGTGTGTAAGTGATGATGATGTGGAGTGATTGAGTTTATTTTGTATTTTTATTATATAATTTTATTTAAAAAGTTGTATTTTTATTAAAAATAAAAAAAAACACACTACAATTTATTTAAAAAAAAACATACTACAATTTATTAAAAAAAAAAACATACTACAATAAAAAAAAATACTACATATGTTGAGGAATTTTTTTTTCGATAAGCCTTTTCTTTTCTTCTTCCGCTATTGTTCGGTAAGGCTCCCCGAGATGACTGATGTCCTTCATGATCGCCTTTAACGCTTTTGCTCGCAATTTTTCTTGAGCAGTTTCAGTAAATTCCCCGAACTTTTTCCCAATAAACTGGAGTGATTCTTCGGCCCCCGAAGAAGAAGCAGCGGCTTTGCCCTTTCCTTTGCGCGCTTTTGCCTTTGCTTGATCTCTACCAATCGGTCTTGGAAGCTCTTCCTCCAACTGAAGATCATCATCATCATCGTTGAGATCGATTCCAGCAAAAGGCGATACCGGAGTGACGGGAGTGGCGGGAGTGGAGGGGTTACTAGACTCCGATGTTTTGCGCGCTTTTGAGGACCCTCCAGATGTTGGTACATGTTGACAAATCGGGCTTCTTCTCAATATTTCCCAAGACGAGTAATGTTGGAAACCCACTTGCATTTTGGTGCGGTATATCTTCATAGCATGTTCGAGCACTTGTTTATCACTTTGACCGCTTGTTCTACTTTGTTGGGCTTGTCGCATAATCCCGTTGAATTTTCAGACCTTTCTTTGTAAGTCGGTCCACTTGCTCGAAATCATGTCGTTGGTACGAGCGTAATCGGGATCATCTTGACGCATCTTGTGGAAGAATTTTTCGCGAACACTTGCCCAATAAAGTGGTGAATGTTGATCATTTCCCAAAATGGGGTCCTCGGATGTCGACGACCATGCTGAAGCAAGTGCCACCTCCTCCCGTTCGGTCCACCTCTTCTTTTCGGTTTTGCCTCTTTGCGATTCGGTTTCTTTCTTCTTATGTCGCCTCTTCCCACGGGTCGGCATAATTTCCGGTTGAGTTTCCGGAACAACGTCATCGTCTTCGGAATCGACCAATCCGCGTCAAATGGAGGCACTTGTGGAAAATCGCTGAGGTTAAGCAATTGTTGGAACGACCCTCCTTGGTATAGCGGGTCTTGGGATGGTCGTTGTGGTGGTGGAGTTTGTTGGTAAAAGTGTGGATATTGGTTAGGGTTTGGAAGTTGGTTAAAGTTTTGAAATTGGTTTGGGTGTTGATATTGGTTGGGGTTTTGAAATTGTGGATATTGGTTTGGGTTTTGATATTGGTTGAGGTTAGGGTTGAAGCATTGGTTGGGGTTGTTTTGATTGTTGAACCATTGGTTGGGGTTGTTTTGATTGTTGTTGTTGTTGGGATCCATTTGAGAGAACTGAGAGAATGTTATAAAAATTGAGAGAATGTTATAAAAATTGAGAGAGAAAGAGAGATTGTTTGTGGTTATTTTTATAAAAATGGGTTGGTTTTTATAGAGGATTGTTTTGGTTTTGGTTTGATTTTGCCCGTTGCTTCCTTTTCTCTTGACCGTTGCCTACAATTCGACCGTTGATGCTGCTTTTCTCCCCTCACCACGGCGTGTTTCTGCTCACGCCGTGGCCAATTTTCCTTCGATAACGCCCCCACCGGAGTGGAGGTGGGGCGTTTTTGAGCGTTATTATCCAACGTGGCGGCGTTATTGATGGTTTTCACGCCCCACTCCTCGCAGTCTTAAAAGGGTATTAATGGTGTTTTACTTATTCCCCTAAAAAAATCTCTCTTTCTCTCTCCTTTCTCTTTTAACCCTAAAACTGCCACCCTCACAGAACGGCTATCCAATTTCTTTAGCCACTGGTTTAACGGCTTGATCTAAAAAGCAGCGAAAATTTCGATATGGAGGAAATCGATGATGAAGATAGTTCGACTGATGATGATGAAGATGACGATAATAATGTTGATGAGGATGATGACGACGATGAAAATGGCGACTATGAAAATGTGAATACCTTTTTGCTAAATTTGATTTTTCCTCTCACCAGAGCTTTTGTTATAATCTTCTTTATCATGCCTAAATATTGCAGGAATGGGTTTCCCTTATAGAAGACGAGTATTCTGATGAATCCCTTGGCGATTGGGCAAAGCTGGAGACCATGCGTTCTTCCCATCCAATGCAGTTTGCTAAACAGATGGCACAAGTAAGTATTAGTTAACAGTTTTCGAGTGCTAATACTTACTTACCAGAACATGTTTTATTAAAAATATTGGATCATTTTTGAAGTAATATAATTTTGTTATCAATTGAATTTTTCAACAGTTTGTATCAGATGATCCGGTAGACTATATGGACCAGCCTCCTGCTGGTCTTGCTATTCAAGGTGTTCTTAGACCTGTCTTAAACAAATATATGGACAGTCAATCTAATGATGAAGAAGCAAATCAAAATTCTGAAGACGATGAAGAAGATTTAGGTGTTATTAATGGCCATAAGCATGAAGATGATCAAGACGTTGACGAGGGTTTGCAGAAAGATGAAGTCTCAGGAAACGGGACTTCATATTATAAGCTAGAGATTGTAAAAATCCATTTGATATCAGCACATGGGAATCAGGTAATTTTGTGTTACATTTTTTGTTACTACATTAGAAATTACAGAATATGGACACAAACATAATACTATAAAAATGGTTTGTTTATGATATCTTTAAATAAAAATGTGGTGGTTATGTCCAGATTTTGATTGTTTTTTTATATTGTTGTTGCTGCAAACAGAAATAAGAAACATAATTTGTGAGTTACATGGCAATTAATGACAGGAGGTAGCTGTTATTGGCATGGACAACCTCATATTCGACGTAAGAGTGGGTTCGGGAAGACAAGTTCAAACATTGCGATTTGCATTTAAAAAGAGGGTGATGAGCATCATATACACATAAACAAACTACATTTTACAAAATACTCCATGTAAATGCAAATGACTGGTCCTTCATTCTTCAAGGTTTTTTTAAACCATTCTTTTCCTCACTTGAAACTGCCACATGCTTTTGTGAGTAGGCATGAACAAATCATCCCTAAGGATGCGATAATCCGATGTGTAATTGGAGGGTATTCTTGGCAAGTAAAGACCGAAAAAATTGGTGAATATTATTGTTTTACAAATGGATGGAACAATGTTGTTAAGGATGTCAACTTGGGTGCTACGGATTTTCTTGTGTTTCGTTTAGTTGATAAGCTGACCTTCAAAATGGTGGTTTATAGTCCAAATGGAGTTGAAAAAGATTTGCCACTAAAACTCATTAATGTCGAAAATGATGAAGACGAAGATGACAACGAAGATGAAGATGAAGATGACAACGAAGACGATGAAGATGAAGATTACAACGAAGACGATGAAGATGAAGATTACAACGAAGATGATAAAGATGAAGATGAAGACGAAGACGATGACATGGATGGTGATCCGTTATTTACGACAGTTATTACTACAACCAATATCCATGTACCGGTAAGATTTGTGTTAACATATTCAATTTTTCTTGTTTTCAAAATGTGAAATTTCAAAGTATTTTGTTAAATAAAACTCTTATTTCTATAAATTTCTAATTTTAATTAAACACATATAGAGTGTATAAAAATTTGGTTATGTTGGGAACTGTATTTTATATTTACACTTTTTATCTTTTAAAGTTTTACATAAACACTTAACATGAATTTTTGAGTTTTTCAAAAAATAATTTTATCTAACCATTTTACATATTTTTTTATATATATATAAACAGAGGTTACCACGAAAGTTTGTGAAGTTGGCTGGACTAGATGATAAACGAACTACTCTGATGTGTAAAATGCAGGTCTCTTCAGAGTACAGTGCCGAGAGACAATTAAATAACTTGCTATTTCCAAGAATCTCAGGCAAGCAACAGAAGCAGAAAGAAGCCCATCAAACGGAACTCTAATCAATCTGAACATCTTCACGTGTTTATATATTATCACAGTTGTTCATATATTATCACAGTTGTTCATATATTATCACAGTTGTTCATTTGTAAACATTAAGGTGCGATCATATGAACACACATAAAAGTGAGTTTAGTATTGAAAAGTTATGGTTCTCTAAATAAAATTTTTTTACTGAGGCATCATATACATTAAAATGAAATTAATATATTTGTATATTTATCTTTTTTCAGTTGCTATGTAAAGAACGATATTGGTAACTATGCGAAAATATCATTGGCTGAAGGTTTTTAATAAGAAAAACCTTTGTTCATAAATGCACAAGATTTAAATACTAAGCCAATCGACGAATTATTTTTTTTCCCTGTCACACAAAATTTTTACCAGAAAATGATAATTACTTTAAAAAGATATGTAGTGAAAAAAAAAAAAAAATTAAGATGAGAGAGAAAAGAAAAAAAAAATCTAAATTTCAAATAAAAACATTACTATTTTACCCTTTTTAATTTCAGAAAAAGGTTTAATATTCAAAAATAAATGAGTGGCTGAGAATGAGTTCTCGCAGTTCTCGCAAAAATCTGAGTTCTCGCATGAACTAATCCCTATATATATATATATATATATATATATATATATATATATATATATATATATATATATATATATATATATATATATATATATATATAGAACTTGAGGCTAAACATATCTACAATAGGAAACGTCTAAAACAATTACAATTCTATTCTAATTATAATTGCGAAACTTGCGGATAAAGATAATTTCATAATTATCTTCAAGCAGTAGAAACATGTAGCGGCCGTAGTAATGAGCAAGTGAAGTAGTAACCAGCAGTAGTAACCATCAGTTTGTCTTCAACAATAGTAACTGTCTTCAAGCAGTAGTAACTGTCTTCATGCAGTAGTAAGGGGGTGTTTGTTTCGGCTTATATAGCCGGCTTATGAGCTTATATAATTTTTCATAAGCTCATAAGCCCATATTTTTTGGCTTATGAGCTTATCAAGGTGAGCTTATGACTTTAAATAAGCCATAAGCTCAGCTTCATAAGCTCATAAGCCGGAAAAAATGAGCTTATGAGCTTATGAAAAATTACATAAGCTCATAAGCTCGTTTAATAAGCCGAAACAAACACCCCCTAAATGTCTTCATGCAGTATTAATAAGAACAATATTAACCAAGCAGTATTAATGAAGCAGTATTAATGAAACTAAAACTATTTTAACTAACAGTTTTAATCCCAACAATCTCCCCCTAACTTGAACTTTTATTACAAATTAAAGTAACAAGTTTTCAACAATTTTTACTACTAATGATTACAAAATACATTCACTCTTCTCTTTGTTTGGCCTCTCTTTCTTCATTCTGTTTCTCTTGTTCTTCATTCCTTTGCAATACCATCCTCCACACTAAATCATGCGCCATTTGGGAAGTTCTGATAGCATACAACCTAAGTGTGATCGGATCTTGAAGAGTTCTTAAATCCAGATTATATCTCTTGTCAACCAGATAGACCTGCATAGCTCCATACCTTCTAACTATTGAATGTACTCCACTCCTCTCATACAGGAACCATTTAATGACTTGATTATGAACTCCTCCCTTCTTAAAGACTTTGCTTACCATCTTTTCTTCAGGATTAAACATGCCATTCAGCCAATCAAGTGCAATATCAGTGTCTGAACAAGCACCTCTATACTGAGAATACTTTCTAACACCAATATCATACAATCTATGAATATCTTCCCTTGAAAACTCTTTTACCATCCTGTAGAAAGCAGGCATCTAATAATTTTTCTGATCAGCTCTAGTTACCAAGTAGGTTGTCTTATTAGGTCCTCCAACATATTCCCAATCTATGATTTCAGGAAGTTCCACTGCTAGAGGTTCAATATGTAGACCTTCTTCATGTACTATGAGGGCAGAGCAGTCATTTTCAGAAATTTCAATATCTCCCTCCTTCTCTTCAATAGATGCTCTGACTGGCTCTGTAGGAATAGAAACAGATGAACCTCTTTCAACAGTAGTTGTGAAAGCAGTAGCCAAATCACCTCTTATAGGCTTCTTATTGGAATCCTAGCAACAAAGGACTTCTTTCTCTTTAATTGTTCAGTCTGACTAATTTTCTTTGGATGAAGAGGATTAGGAATTTCTTCTCCTTGAGGATTATACATAACTCTTCCAGTCTCTTGAGCTCTCTTCAGTACCCTCTCCAATTCATATCTATCTTGATCTTCCTTCTTAGTCAACTGAACTTTCTTCTCAAAATTCATAGGTCCAAGGGACTTACCCCTTACCACTGTATCCCTTTCCCTTCAAATAACTCATGAATTTTTGCTTGTCACCCATCATCTTTTCCTTCTTATCTTGTTGCTTTACTACCACCTTCCTTTTCCTTTTCTCTGCTTCTTCAGCTCTCCTGATCTTTGCTAAATCTCTTTCATATTCAGCTAACAGAAACAATCTTTCCTTCTCCAAGTTAGCAATCTTATCCAACTTTGCCTGTTGAAGTTGAACACGAATTTCTTTTGCAACTTCAGGATCACTACCAACATCCAAATTTTCTGAAGCCAACTGTAAAGCAGCTCATTGAACTTCTCCTCCTTCTTTTCCTTTTTCTTGGCTTTCTTATCTTCCTCCACCACAACCTTCTTACCCTTGTCCTTGCTCTGTGAATCTGATTGAGGTCTGCCGGTCTGGGTCTGTTGAGTTGTCTAGTATCTGGAGGGATAATTGGTACAACCCCAAACCTGGAAGTCGGATCAGCAATGTAGTTCACACCCTCAACTATCCTTGAGCTTTGATCAACATCAGAAGGAATGGTGAATGCTTTTTCTTTTGGCCTTTTGGCTTGTTCCACCTTTCTTTGTTGGATTATCTTTCTCCTCTTGATCTTTAAAAGCTCTGCAGCAATTGTTGCTTCCTCCACAGATGTTTCAACAACTGGAGTGGAAGTAGGAACTATAAGTGTGTCTCCAGTAGGAACAGTGGTGGAAGTTGCTAATGGAATGGTGGTTGTAACTGTTGCATCAGATGTAGATGTTTCAAGAGGGATGGTTGTTATGATTGTAGCTTCAGTGAATATTGCAGTTGGAGTTTCTCCAGTAGGAATAGACGGTGGAATGTCTTCAGTAGAAACACCCTCCAGGACTGCAGTAGAAACTGGTTCAGAAGCAGTAGAATGAATAGCAGTAGAAACCACCTCAGTATTAACTGGTGCTTCAGTAGAAACCATGATATCTTCTACAACCACTTCAGTAGAAACCATGATATCTTCAAGGTTGGGCCCATCATACTCTTTAAACATATATATGTTTTCCGTGCTTGTTGGAGAAAAAACAAATCCTTTTGAGATTTTGGAAAAGCTTTCATTCGGATCTTAACCACTTCCTGATCCCCTCAATATTTTCAATCCTCTGCTCCCCCTTAACTGTACCTTCATCAGTTTTCTCCTTAATTTCCTTCCCTTCATAAATCTCCATATCAATCTCCATGTTGGACTCCTCTAGATTTTGTAGGTTAATTTCAGTTTGATTAACTTCAGTCTTAACATCAACATCTTCAGTTGCAGTGATAACTGTCTCATCACTCTTTTTTCTTTCTTCCTCCCCTTTTTCTATCTCAACCTTATTGTCTTCCTCCTTTGACAAAATAACAACATCAGTCTTCTCCCCCTTTTTGTCATAATCAGGAGCATCATCTAAGGAGCTATATGAGCTTGAATGAATAGGAGAGGTACCAATGCTTCTTCTTTCAGGCATTTGTTGTTGTAGTTGAGCTGTCAACTTCTCTTCTTGTTCCACCAACTGAAGAACTAATTGTGTTAAAGTGGCAAGTTCCTCTCTTGTTTATCCACTTTAACTATGAATGTTTGGCACATTTCCAACAATTCAATATTAGAGTAGTTATATCTATCCTCAGTCCTTGCCTGTTGAGTACCAACAGGTGGTGGATCATAGGAAGTAGAAGGACCCTTCTGCCCAACAGAAGCTGTTCCCTCCCCTAGGTTTCTTGGCACCTGGGACGACTTTCTAATGATGCCCAAAAGAAGCATCACTAGGTAGTGTTGCCATGAGTTGGGTCTTAGCTCTTGTCAAACTGTCTTGTGCTCCACTAGGTGAAGCATTAGTAGTTTGAGCCCTTCCCACATGGTCATGTAACGCCGTGCTTTCCAAATTTCTCGATTTTCAAAAACTTTTCACTTTTATCAGAGTTAAATGCGCAAAATGTAATTAATAAAACATTTTAGTTTCACAACTGCGGTTCTAAATAGAAACCACGAGTTACTCTAAAAACACCTTCAAAATATTACATTATAGTTACGTAATATGTTTACTTTAAAACTATATATATATAAGACTTTTACTCTAACACGTGGCGTAGAGTACAAGTCTCAAAAGGAAAGGGAACTACCCCCACAACACCTTCTCACCAAGTCAACTCCTGCTAAGCTGCCTACGAGCAAAAGACACATTTTGAAAAAGAGGTATCAGCAAAGCTGGCGAGTAATCAGGGTAATAAGTATTATAAAACAGGTTTATAATAACTAAACACTTCTCAAGTTCCCAACCCTTGTCCGCCCGAAAAGTTCACAGTAACACATAATTATGATTAAATGCATGTAACACTTTTGATTAAACTCTATAATCAACTCTATGCATTAATCCTCAAGTCTCTGTATGTCTCAGTCTCAGTCTCCAGTCTCAACCTCAAGTTCCTTAGATATAAACACACAATCCAAGGGATCCCCATTATTAGTTACTCGTGCATACGACAATAATATAATAAACTAGGTCGCGACTCCTATTTATTATAATAACTCGTATGCTACTTTCGCAGATCCGACTCCACAACCGCCAGTCAACGATTGCCTTGCCGTTTAGGAAGTAATAGAAGCGACTCATGACACCGCGTCTCAGTCGGGCACTATCCACTTCTATTCAGTCCAACGTGACATAAGTCCGTTTAAACCCTACGGTAGACAGGAATCGCTCGCTGTCAAATATGTCACTCCAGTACGAGACACATGTCCCAATACCACGGTGTATCCAAGAGTCTAGAATTGAATACGTCACTGTTTGGCTAGCCACTCTCTTACCTAGTTTCAACTCTACTAGGTCACAATCACTGATAAAATGAGTAGCTTCTACCCATTCCTACCCAGGCACAACATGCTAGGGTCACAATTATAGGTCTCTATTGCAATAAACTCACATGCAATATAAACACATCATATAACTCTTTTGCAATAAACACACATGCAAAATGATCTCCAAAGTATACTAAATAAGCATTCAACACTATTGCAATAAACACACATGCAATAAACTCAACACATAACTATATTGCAATAAACACACATGCAATAAACTCAACACATAACTCTATTGCAATAAACACACATGTAATAAACTCAACACATAACTCTATTGCAATAAACACACATGCAATAAACTCAATATTTAGTAAAGTAAAAATACACTGCTAAACACACAAATGTAATTAACTCGAGACAACCCATGGCGTAACTCTTTTCTCTTGTGACTCTTCTTATAAAATTATTTATAAGCTCTCTATACAAAACACTTTGTAAAATCTCATTTTACATTTCCCAAACACTCTTTGTAAAACTCGGTTTACATTTCTCGAATACTCATTGTAAAACACATTTTTCGTCTCTTAAATACCCTTTGTAAAACTCGGTTTACATTTCACAAGACAGTTAATTAAAACCCTTTTTATCTCTTGCTCGAGTTTTAGAAACTGAATACTCACCTCAATCCCGCTTTAAGCTCCCAAGCTCTTTCTCTTGATCGAAACTCTAACGCAATCCTGCTCAACGTAACATTTATCAACACTATGTTACTTTTTTCCGAACTCAACCCAAAGGATTACGATTAAATAATCTCTTATACTAAATAGCGAAACTAAAAACATCGCTATAACACCTCATTACCGACACTTATAAAATCAACACTAATATATACCATTCAGCCTACCAGCCGCCGGCTGGCTAAGCTCAACCGCCTCATAATATCCGAAAAAAAAATACCAAATTAGAGTTTTTCCAAACTTAACTAAACTCAACAAAATTTATCCCAATATCATATAAATCAATAGCAACTTATAAATAAGCTCTTTAAAACGAGTTTTACCTTAGCCTATAAAATACGGCTATGAATGACTCCGAAATGAACCATCATGAAACTAACTTTCACTTATACCGAAATGACCCCCTCGACACAAGGAGCATAAATATGCTCTCCGTTTATTTATCCGACGAAAAATGATCACCGAATCGCCGCCGAAAGTAATGAACCGACTTATTGGTTGCTCCAACGCACAAACACACATACCACAAATGATTTCTTTCACCATTGAAAGTGACACTCGAATTAATTTCACTACTTTTATTAACAACCCTAAACTTTTAGAGAATTACACATTTGGTCCCTCGACTAAAATCACCAATTTAATCCTTTTCTCTAGTTTTAGGTCGTTAAAAATCTCCCCCTCTTAAAAAGATTCCGTCCCGGAATCAATTCTGGAAAAGATAGGATAACGGGTCCTTATATCACTATGACTTTCTCGTTCTTCTTTGCCCAAAACGGTTTCTCTGTAACACTTTAACCAGATTCCTCAAACAACAGTTTACCTTTATCTATACTCAATTCCTCTATCGGTATAACACTCATTTCTTCAGATAAACAATTCTGAAGATAACACACATTAAACATTATGAATATCTGCTAATTCCACTAATATTTTCCAAGGGCAGCTCTAGCTTATAGGTTTAATCTCCAACTCTCTCTACAACCTTAAACGGACCAATAAATCGAGGACCTAACTTTCCCTGTTTCCGAAATCGTATAATGCCTTTCCAAGGCGAAACCCCTAATATCATTATCTATTAAATCTCAAAGACTTTCGATCTTTTTTTTTTTTTTTTTTTTTTTTTTTTTTTTTTTTTTTTTTTTTTTAGAATACTCTTTCAATCTTTCACGAGTCATTCACAATTTATCCCAATCTACAACAACCTTGTTGGATGTCGTCAGAAAACCTCCGGACCAAATATTCTCTCTCTTTCCCTATTCTAACCAACAAGTGGAAGTACAACACTTTCGTATCAGCACTAGAATAATACGAATTATCACGAGCAAACTCTACTTAACTCTAGTCGAAATAATAAACAATGGAATATCATAACGAGTCACAATTTCTCCAATTTCTCTTTCTCTTTAGTGGCTAGAAATTAAGAACTCTTAGTCAATATATAAATTATAACCCAAATCAGATCATTACGCTTGACAATCTTGGTAATTCAGTAACAAGATCTATCTTAATGTTATCACATTCCCACATCGAAGTTCTAAGTTTGATGGAATTCACTATTCGGGTTTTAATATATTGTCTTAACCCAATACAAGCTACACATTTAGATACAAACTCAGTTATCTTCGATTTCATTCCACATCACTAATACCTAAATTTTAAATCACGACACACTTTCGTGTTCCCTGGAAGAATAAAATATTTCGATCTATGCGAATCTTGCAAAAGTATCTCACACATATCAGTACTCTTAGGATATTAAATCCTATCACGATACACTTATGGATCATTCTTGTTTTCTCTAAGTTTTCTCGATATCATAATTCTCTCTCATTTTAATACTTTCCTTTTCAACTCTCCGTGTTGTGCAATATTAATCTACTCCAAAACATCTGGCACAACAACTAAACTAGTAGCCCGAGGTCTATAAGACAAAATCGGTTCTTTCCGACTCAACACATCATCCACCAAATTGGCTTTGGTAACCAACAGTACAAATCTAATCACTTAATCACTCTACCCCTATTCCGTTACGGATATATAACACTTTATGATTCTGAACGCTTTACAAACTCTTGTGATCTATATGGATAATACACTTGGTACCATTCAACTAATAACACTAGATCTTTGACACTAAAATCACTGCAGCTGACTCCAGATCATTAATCGGATAACCCTTTTCCACGTTCTTTAATTAAAAGGCTAACTCCTACTCTCAGTTCAAGTTTTACTTCCAAGTTTTAGTGCTCATTTTCTTGGTTAACTTAATTACAACCAAAGCTATCTTGGGAAAAATCTTTTACAAACTATCTATAATAATTTTCCAAACCCAAAAACCTACAAATTTCAATTGGTTTCGGTATCTCTCAATTCTTGTCAACCTCTACACTTTTGTTGGGTCATCCTGAAACCCAATTACCTAATCACATGCGCTAAAACTGTATTTCTAAAATTCCCCACAAAAGACAACAATAATCCCCTTCTTTAACAAAAGTTTCTCTACACTAAGGGTTTCTAAAACCTCACACAAATGACATCAATTATTTTCCTCATTTCCAGAATACATCGTCAATAAAACAATAATAGACTTGTCATGGAAAAAGCTTACACATTCGATTTATAAAATCCATAAACACAACTGGTGTATTCGTTATTCCAAATTACATCACTATAAATTAGTAATGCCCACAACATATTCTAACGCTGCTACAGGATTATCTCACTTTCTAAATCAGATATGGTCATATACTAACCTCGATTCAATTTCAGAGAAATAACGAGCTCCCTAAAGTTAATCTATTAAATCGCCAATTCTCGGAGGAAGGTATATACTCTTAATCGTTCAATCATTAAACTCTTTATATAATCGACGCACATGCCCATTATGCCATCATCTCTTTAATCTCTTACTGTACTAAACAACAAGAAACCTTAACAATAAGTGTTACATCCGGAACATATTGTATCGAAAACACTATATCCCTAATTGACGGCAGACCATGTTAATCCTCATAAAAACATTTGCATAGTCATCAACTGCAATTATTACTTTCAATCTTACCGCTATCTCTTAAGTTACACAACTTATACTATAAGCATTACATAACATTTCTGTTGACGCTTACATAAATATATTGGCGAAATAATTACATACCTTCACTATTCGTCTCTTCGTATGTAAACACATAATTCCTACTCTTACGGAATTCTTACCAACTCTTTAGAAAACAAAATATCGTTACGAATTGCCAACCACAAATCCATGCCAAAAATCACATCAAATCCCTTAAGTTCTATAGGAATCAAAGATTCACAAAACTCTATCCCGTCAATCACGATTATACAATAGAAAATACCTTATCTACTTCTACTAATTTTCCTACCACAATCTCCCTCTCTAAAGCATGTACTAACATATCACTAGATTCAATAAACTTAGCACTAAAGGTCAAAACACAAAAGACCTACTAGCACCAGAATCAGATCACACACTTGAGGGTAAAAAGTTAACAATAGAACTTAAAAAAAAATCAACTCATCATCTCGTCATGCCTTAATTTATCCACATTCCACACTCTTCACGGTTTCCTTACTACACCGACCCTGATGTGCAGTTTGACAAGTTAACAAAATCATTATTTCTCTTTTCCGATTTTCCTAATTACCACGATTCACTTTTTATGAGAAGTTCCAGTAAAACTTCAAATTCTTTCTTCTCCACAATCTAATCCAAGTCAACTGACTACAGATCCTAGTTGACAAACACTGATTGACAGAATCTCGTTAGTCCAAAGCCTCACCCTCTAATATTCAAACAATATAAATCAACATGTGACCTTCAACAAGGTCACCTGAATCAAAAGTAGATTCCATTTCTCGAATCCGCCACATGCAGATTAACGAATCCTCTCATCCTTTGTAGCTCGAAGGATTATAATTCACAAAAATCTTAAGAAAATCACTTTTCTTATTCACACATACCACTTAAACGCTCGATTGGAATACTCTAATTCCAGCCTTAGACTCTTTCTCAAATCGGATACTGTTATTGTGACCCCTGATAATCCCATATATTCTCACAGTATCATGCATCTCATCTCTAATAACGGATCCTCTAAATGAGTGATCCTTAAAGCACTAACAATACTATAAGAAATATATACACTCTTTCTCTCTGACGCATACTCGGATTTAATCTCTGTACGGAATTCGCTCCCATATTAATCTCTGAAGATGCCTCAAACACCCCATGTCCACGTTGAACATGCTCATTACTAGTCACTAGTCTCTCCGTATCAATCACCTCGTTGATTGATTGCCAAAATGGGTTGTTCGATTAATTAAAATAACACAAGAATAAATAATAAATAAATACTCAAATAACACTCTTCACACATTCCCATCCCCATCCTAAGGTAGGCAGGGTCTCTTATGCGAACCGCTTCTTTTGCGAGATTAAGTACTGGTCTATGTACTCAATTCACTCGCAACGCGGCTCTGATACCAACTTGTAACGCCGTGGTTTCCAAATTTCTCGATTTTCAAAAACTTTTCACTTTTATCAGAGTTAAATGCGCAAAATGTAATTAATAAAACATTTTAGTTTCACAACTGCGGTTCTAAATAGAAACCACGAGTTACTCTAAAAACACCTTCAAAATATTACATTATAGTTACGTAATATATTTACTTTAAAACTTTATATGTATAAGACTTTTACTCTAACACGTGGCGTAGAGTACAAGTCTCAAAAGGAAAGGGAACTACCCCCACAACACCTGCTCACCAAGTCAACTCCTGCTAAGCTGCCTACGAGCAAAAGACACATTTTGAAAAAGAGGTATCAGCAAAGCTGGCGAGTAATCAGGGTAATAAGTATTATAAAACTGGTTTATAATAACTAAACACATCTCAAGTCCCAACCCTTGTCCGCCCGAAAAGTTCACAGTAACACATAATTATGATTAAATGCATGTAACACTTTTGATTAAACTCTATAATCAACTCTATGCATTAATCCTCAAGTCTCTGTATGTCTCAGTCTAAGTCTCCAGTCTCAACCTCAAGTTCCTTAGATATAAACACACAATCCAAGGGATCCCCATTATTAGTTACTCGTGCATACGACAATAATATAAATAAACTAGGTCACGACTCCTATTTATTATAATAACTCGTATGCTACTTTCGCAGATCCGACTCCACAACCGCTAGTCAACGATTGCCTTGCCGTTTAGGAAGTAATAGAAGCGACTCATGACACCGCGTCTCAGTCGGGCACTATCCACTTCTATTCAGTCCAACGTGACATAAGTCCGTTTAAACCCTACGGTAGACAGGAATCGCTCGCTGTCAAATATGTCACTCCAGTACGAGACACATGTCCCAATACCACGGTGTATCCAAGAGTCTAGAATTGAATACGTCACTGTTTGGCTAGCCACTCTCTTACCTAGTTTCAACTCTACTAGGTCACAATCACTGATAAAATGAGTAGCTTCTACCCATTCCTACCCAGGCACAGCATGCTAGGGTCACAATTATAGGTCTCTATTGCAATAAACTCACATGCAATATAAACACAGCATATAACTCTTTTGCAATAAACACACATGCAAAATGATCTCCAAAGTATACTAAATAAGCATTCAACACTATTGCAATAAACACACATGCAATAAACTCAACACATAACTATATTGCAATAAACACACATGCAATAAACTCAACACATAACTCTATTGCAATAAACACACATGCAATAAACTCAATATTTAGTAAAGTAAAAATACACTGCTAAACACACAAATGTAATTAACTCGAGACAACCCATGGCGTAACTCTTTTCTCTTGTGACTCTTCTTATAAAATTATTTATAAGCTCTCTATACAAAACACTTTGTAAAATATCATTTTACATTTCCCAAACACTCTTTGTAAAACTCGGTTTACATTTCTCGAATACTCATTGTAAAACACATTTTTCGTCTCTTAAATACTCTTTGTAAAACTCGGTTTACATTTCACAAGACACTTAATTAAAACCCTTTTTATCTCTTGCTCGAGTTTTAAAAACTGAATACTCACCTCAATCCCGCTTTAAGCTCCCAAGCTCTTTCTCTTGATCGAAACTCTAACGCAATCTTGCTCAACGTAACATTTATCAACACTATGTTACTTTTGTCTGAACTCAACCCAAAGGATTACGATTAAATAATCTCTTATACTAAATAGCGAAACTAAAAACATCGCTATAACACCTCATTACCGACACTTATAAAATCAACACTAATATATACCATTCAGCCTACCAGCCGCCGGCTGGCTAAGCTCAACCGCCTCATAATATCCGAAAAAAAAATACCAAATTAGAGTTTTTCCAAACTTAACCAAACTCAACAAAATTTATCCCAATATCATATAAATCAATAGCAACTTATAAATAAGCTCTTTAAAACGAGTTTTACCTGAGCCTATAAAATACGGCTACGAATGACTCCGAAATGAACCATCATGAAACTAACTTTCACTTATACCGAAATGACCCCCTCGACACAAGGAGCACAAATATGCTCTCCGTTTATTTATCCGACGAAAAATGATCACCGAATCGCCGCCGAAAGTAATGAACCGACTTATGCTTTCTGTTTTCTTTCTCTGGTTGCTCCAACGCACAAACACACACATACCACAAATGGTTTCTTTCACCATTGAATGTGACACTTGAATTAATTTCACTACTTTTATTAACAACCCTAAACTTTTATTAACAACCCTAAACTTTTAAATTTTAATTTAAATCGTTATGGATATGTCTCAAAGACTGTCTAAATGATATCTGGAGATCAACCCTAAACTTTTAGAGAATTACACAATTGGTCCGCTCCAACACAATCACAGCTTCTGTGGTTCGATCATCATAGTACCACCATTTGAATCTCCGATGAAAATCGGCTTTCATTTGGCGTAGTGGAATCTTCTCCATAACCCTTGGCGCTTTATACGTGACATGCTTCAAAGCTTTACCTGTTCTCCGATTCTTCCGATCTTTGGAATAGGTAATCTTTGGATACTGTGGCCTAAGGTATTTCCACGATGATTTGAACTCATAATGAAGCTGCTTCTCCAACCAAGTTGCTTTATCATCTTTCTCACTGTCCAACAACTTAAGACGAGCCAACTGCATCATATCAAAATATGGCAACGTCTTCAAATCGGGAGCGCGTTTAAAATAATCTATGCCCCGTTCTCGCTTGATTGCATAAACATTCAAATCATCCAAGTACGCCCAACTGATTATCTGACCTTCTGTCTTCGCACCCTTCAAAGAGTAAAACTTCGAATAATCTGGTTGAACAATTTGTTGAGACGGGCGAATACATCCTTTCACTGCCTGACGCCATTCATCCTTTTTAACATTCAATTCTTCTAGATTTGGTGTAGCTTGACTGGCCGCCGGATGTTTCTCTAACTTTCGATTAAGATCTTCATCATTGACGTTAAACATTGCATCGTCATCAGGAAAATCCTGGAAATCGTTCGATTGATAGATAGGCTCTGTTGAATCAACATTTGGCTCAAACACTATCTCATCATCATCATCATCAGAATCGGGAGGATTTACGTCAGAAGCAGATGCAGATTCGTCAGAAACAACTTCATCGGGATTCATTTCAAATAATTCTGCAATCTGTTCTTTGGACAAACAATGTACTATCTCTCCTTCTTCTTTGTCATGCTCAACGCTAAACTGTATTACCCCCTGCATATCCAAAATGTGAGTTAAATTGGACTTTATGTGAGATATAGGAGTAATATCATGCTGCGAGTCACTCGGATGTTCTTTACCAGCTCTATCAGACTCCGTGCTTTCACTTTCTTCACCAGACGGGTCAGCAGATGCATCGACTGGTCCTTTGAGTCTGAATACCCCATCATCACCCACAAACATAGTATTTTTCACCACATTGCTGTCTGCCTCCAACTTCTTGATCCTTTCGGTAATAAGTACCAATTCCTTGTTCTTGTTGGAGCAATCCTCAATCAACAGCTTCTGCGAATCAATCAAAAGATTTTGATCCTCTATCCTCTTCGACATTTCAGCTCGTTCTGCTTCCCCTTTTGCCACCAAAGCATTCAGTCTCTTTATTTCTTCATCTTGTTGCTGCTGTTTTGCTAAAACACTCAATAACATAGAATTCAAAATAGAGAGCTGAGCAGAATCAGGAATCTGCATTGACGACGATGATCCACCAGCAGTTGTTGTTGTTATGGTAGCAGTTGTCATGATTGGTTCACTTTGTTGGGGACCTTGCTGTGACTGAGAAACCGTAGGAGGAGGAACTGGAGTTGCAGAACTGGCAGTCGACTTTGGATCGATGTCAGAACGTTTCACCAGCTTTAAACGTTTTGAAGCTTTCTCCCTTTTCTTGATAATATCTCCTAATGATCTACCTGCAGAAGATTCTTTTCTTTTCCGTACTAAAGGAGTTTCTTCAGTACTCATAACAACATCATCTTCATCTCTCAAAACTGTTTGAGACGATGATCCACCAGCACCCGGAGATTCAACTGAAATAACCTCAATATCTTCATCAGATTCAGGAGGTACAACAATATCCTCCTTATCTGATTCACTGCCGTCATGTCGCCATTTCCTACCACCAGGACATACATATGCTGGATTAGCAAGATGACCAATCAGGCGTTTTTCCGCAGGCTTCACCTCCTTGCCTTTGTATGAAAGCAACCGTTGCATTGTTGTATGATTCATCACATCTAGCTTGATCATATCATCATCAACTTTGAGCAATGTCGGAATCTTCACGTCCAGAATCATTTGGACGAAACGAGTATACATCAAATATTTCTGCTTCTTCATCTCCAGATTCTCTGTCATGTGTTGGAAAATCATTCCCGAAAAATTAAACGGAATGTTCAATACTAATGCTGCAAATGCACTCTGAATAGTCTCTCTCATCTCATCATGCCCAGCCCTTCGAGGACTCAAACAGTGCTGCAACACATGGCACAAATACTTGTATTGAATGCTAAACCCCGACTTCGTAATCACTCCCTTTTCAATATCACCAACGTACTTCACCCTCAGAAACAACCCTCTGACTAGATACTTGTTCAGCCTCGTAGGCATTTCCACTGAATCCTCAAAGCCAATAACTTCTCGGATAACGTGTTCATCAATCACGACATCAGTCCCGAGAACTGGACTGTGGATTTGAACCTTTCCATCTTCACGTACAACTCTAGCATTTTCCCAGAAAGCTGATATATGAGTCAAATAAGGCACGCACTCAGTAGAGATAGCCTTGAAAATTCTTGACCGTTTCAAGAATTTGATGATTCCAGCAAAGCTCTTAGCATTACGGGGATTTCACCCATTTTCTATAAACAGAAAATGTAGACATTGAACGCAAAACAGTTAGAATAAAATTCAAACGTTTTAAAGTTTCTGTTCTGGCCATCCGTACGAATGAACATTTTCATCCGCACGGATCCGTATGAATCCGTACGAATGAACTAATCAAACCAACCAGATTACATTTTGTACATTCGTACGTATGACTTAACTATTCGTACGAATGAAGATCCTCTCCGCACGAATGAAATCACATTCGTGCGGATGGAGTTCATCGGAACTGTTGGTTTACCAAAACCTAGATTTTCATAAAACCTGTTTTTCGTTACAAGAATCATACCAACATGTTCGCAATCCACCGATTTACTAATCCCCTAACTCAATTTATCATTACAAACACAAATAAAAGACCGATTGATTAAGTTATGTTCGAACCTAAAATTCAAAAATTAAGCACTTAAACGATCGTTTTAACTTACGTGGTTTGTATGATTAGAATCGCAATACAAAGTTACACAATAAAAAGAGATTCAAAAACTCTTTCTAACACTTCGAAATTTTGGTGAAATTTGAATAGCACGAATGAGTATTTGTGAATGAACTGAACGAATATGAAATATATATATACCCAATTTTCATTCGCACGAATGAGATGACATTCGCACGAAGGTGATGATGTTCGCACGGAGAAGAATTTTCAGCCTAAACAATACCTTCCCTTTGATTCGTGCGATTGAGTTGTTTATCCGTGCGTATGTAATTAACATCCGTACGAACGTGCTGTAGAACTCATAAACTTAAAATTTCACTTTTCTTCAAAATCAAAAACCAAGTAAACGTTAAGCACATCAATTTCATAAAGAATAAACGTTTTGCTCAATGAGACATAATTTCGAAAGATTCTAACTAAAACTTCATCAACAATCATGACTTTAAGACAATCTACGAATTTAACATTTATCTCGGTTTCACATTTAGGTCTCAAGTCACGACTAGCAACCGTAAAACTAACAAAATAAACAATAAAAATAAAATTAAAATAAAATAAGATTAAAATATAAAATCTTTTTGTATTTTTCTGTTTTTGGTAAATCAAAGGAAATTTTAACTAAGACAAAATAATGAAAGTTTAAAAATTCTAACTAACAACTACACAAACTGAAAAATTCACATTCTTTTTGTGCGAATCTTTTCGAATAAGGGATCAGACTGATACTGAAACATAACATTGTCATTCATTTTTCGTTGTAACTCTTAACATCTCAATTGACGATTATTGGTATATTTGTCCTCTTAAACTTAAACAAACATTCACTTGACATTTTCTTTCAAAATGGTTATCTCGCTAAGATCTCCCAATATTTTGAACATAGAAATCAACACACCTTTTGAATTTTAACAGTCATCAGAATTATATCATAATTAGAATTGTATGTATGTTTGTGTATTTGTCCTCTTAACTTTTCAGCCTTTTCAATTCTATCTTCATTAATACCAGACGTAATATCATAATATTTATTTCATATGTCAGTATGTCATCCACTGCACAGGCAATAAGGACCAGTGATTCTTGATCGTTAAAACGTTTAATTTACACCATTCAGAGAATAAGCACTTCGTCACCCTTTATTTGGAATGCTCGAACTATGATCTTCTTTCGACCTTATAGTTCTGTTCATCCATCAAGGTATTTTTGAAGTTTATTAATTAAGTACTTCCTCACCCTTTATTTGGAGTGCTCGAAGTATGATCTTCTTTCGTCCTTATACTTCTGTTCATCCATCAAGGTATTTTTGAAGTTTGTTTACTTATCTCTTACTTTGCATTTGATCTTGAATAGACTGAGTCCATTTTGGTATTCACATCATTTCCTTAATTTCTTTGATCTTGATCAAATCATTCAAGGGTGTTATTCCAAAATCACTGGGATGGCCCTTAATTGCTTCAATAAATACTGACATACTGTATTTATTTTCTGATATTACGCCTAATGTT
This sequence comes from Senecio squalidus, assembly GCA_910822075.1. NCBI lineage: Eukaryota > Viridiplantae > Streptophyta > Magnoliopsida > Asterales > Asteraceae > Senecio > Senecio squalidus. Next base: position 8,093,089 of record CAJVGC010000592.1, read on the forward strand.
TACTATTTTCGAATTGATCCAGCGAAAAGCCACAAACACTACAAGACAAAAGCTAATCATAATATTTTAAAAATTTAATTTCGACTGTTGTGTGCTGTTTACAGTGTTCTCAATTGTTATTGATCTCCAGATATCATTTAGACAGTCTTTGAGACATATCCATAACGATTTAAATTAAAATTTGATATCTGCGACAACCCTTTTAAAAATGATTTATTTTCGTCAAGTTTCAGTAAGATAAGCCTACCAATATATCCTACAACTGACATGTGTAAACGTTACAATTTGCATCTCTTTTTGACAATTACATGTTCAGTTTAGTTCAGTATTTCCTCACTTCCCCCGATTTTTTTTTTTTTTTTTTTTTTTTTTTAAGTTATATTTCTCCCCTAAAATTCTAAAAATAAAAATCTTTTTGCATTTTTCAAAATTTTATAAAACTAAAAAGAAGAAAATAAAAAGTTAAAACCTTAACGTAGTATACAAAAATTAATCCCGGTTACTTGTCTGACTTCACCTCTTCAATCACATCACTCTTTTTGACAACACCATTTTCCAGCAGTAAAAACCCAAACCTAGACTTATCAAATGCCTTTGTAAAAATATCTGCTTTTTGAAACATCGTTTCGATATAAATGACATCAATTAAATGTTTTTCAAAGCAATCACGAATGAAATGATATTTTACACCTATGTGTTTGGTTTTAGGATGGTGCACGGGATTCTTAGTGACAGCTATGGCATCAGAATTATCAACATAAATAGGAGTAGTAGAGATAGACAAACCGTAATCACGCAGTTGTTGCTGAATCCAGATAACCTGAGAACAGCAGCTAGCCGCAGCTACGTATTCAGCCTCACATGTGGACAATGCTACATCGGTCTGTTTCTTGCACTGCCACGTTATTAGACGCGTTCCGAGAAACTGACATCCTCCTGAAGTTGATTTAGCATCCTTCTTGCAACCTCCATAGTCTGAATCACTGAAAGCAGATAACTCAAAATTTTCATCATTAGAATATCAAAGACCTAAATCTGGAGTACCCTTCAGATATTGCATAATCCGCTTCACTGCTTGAAGATGAACAACAGTCGGTGCTGCTTCGTATCGGGAACACAAGCACACAGGAAACATAATATCTGGACGAGAAGCGGTGAGGTACATAAGAGATCCGATCATGGAGCGATAGAGAGACTGATCAATTGGCTCCCCCGTAGTTTCTGGTGATATCCCGTGATTCACCGATAGAGGAGTAGAGGCAGGCTTCGTTTCCAACATTTCAAACCGTTTCAAAATGTCGTTGACATATTTTGTCTGATGTATAAAGATTCCCTCTGCTGTTTGATCTACTTGTAGCCCCAAAAAGAACTTAATTGGACCCATAGAACTCATTTCGAACTTGCTTGTCATCACCTCTTCAAATTCCTTACACAATTCTTGATTGGTAGAGCCAAAAATGATATCGTCCACATACACTTGCACCAACAGAATATCGTCATCTCTTTCCTTAATAAACAGCGTACAGTCGATAACACCTCGACGGAAACCATTTTCGATCAGATGATTTGCAAGTGTCTCATACCAGGCGCGCGGTGCTTGATGCAGACCATAAAGTGCTTTATCAAGAATGTACACTTTATCCGGATGTAATGGGTCTACAAAACCTGGTGGTTGATTAACATACACTGTTTCTCGAATATTCCCGTAAAGAAAAGCACTCTTTACATCCATCTGGTAAACGGTGAATCTTTTATATGATGCGAAGGCTAGAAAAATTCGAATCCCCTCCAATCTCGCAACCGGAGCAAACACTTCACTATAATCCAGTTCAGGTATTTGTCGAAAACCCTGAACTACTAGCCTTGACTTGTTTCTAACAACTATACCCTGATCATCCCTTTTACAACGGTGGACCCAACGGCAACCAAGAGACTTTGCACCTTTTGGCTTAGCAACAAGCCTCCAGACACCCAGCTTCTTAAATTGTAGAAGTTCCTCTTGCATCGAGTTTATCCAATTGTCATCCAAAAGAGCTTCTTCAATATTAGCCGGTTCAATCTGGGAAATAAAACATGCATGGGCACAGTAGGTGACATCCCCAGATTTAAACAGGTCAATGTAAACATCGCTTTGAATTTGTCTTCTGGTTCGAACTCCTGCCGTGTGGTCACCGATTATTATCGAAACAGGGTGGGTACGTTCAGTTCATGTGGCCGGAGTATTAGGAATTGCGACATTAGGACCCAAGTTAGTAAAATCAGGATTTTCAGTTTGCTCGTTAACAGTAGCTGAGCCATCAGAATCTGAACCATCATCATTTGCGTGGGACTCTGCAGTATGATCTTGTGTACTAGGAGGAGTAGCAGCTGTTGGAGTTACTGGATCGTGAGGAATAGGATCTTCCAAATCTTCTCTGTGAGAATAATACCTTGCAACATCTTCATCGGAAAACTCTGGAAGATTAAATAATTCAAATAATGAATCATAGTCAAACATCCACGGATATCCTTTGGAAGGAATAGGTTTAGAATACTTCTGAACATCCACCTCATACCATTCTTCAATAGCTTTAGTAGTTGGATTCCAAACTCTCTTGTTAGGAGTGCTGTATCCCAGAAATATCCCTTCTACTGCCTTTTCATCGAACTTTCCCTCTGATTTACGCTTGAGCATAGTACAAGGAGCTCCAAAGGGTTCCAAGTACTGCAAATTTGGCTTTCTTTTCTGCAACAAATCATAACAGGTTTTCTCATGACGCTTTACTACTAGCACTCGGTTTAAAGTGTAACATGCATTAGCTACCGCTTCATTCCAAAATCGTACTGGCAGTGATGAATCAGCCAACATAGTCCTAGCTGCTTCAATCAACGTTCTGTTCTTCCTTTCTGCAACCCCGTTCATTTGTGGAGTATAGGCTGCACTGAATTGCTGTTGAATTCCTCGGTCCTGGCAGAAATCTTCCATCCTCTGATTTTTAAACTCTGTACCGTTATCCGTTCTAAATCGTCGAACTTTCAATTTGTACAGTGTTTCCAATGTTGTAACTAACAGCTTGATATTCTCGAATGTTTCAGATTTCTCCCGTAAAAACATGACCCAAGAGAATCGAGAGTAATCATCAGTCACCACTAAACAATATTTATCTCCTGCAACACTCGAATATTTGATTGGTCCAAACAGATCCATATGTAGAAGTTCAAGTGGAGTGTCGATGGTGTGAAACTTCTTTGCTTTGTGAGACTTTTTGGATTGCTTTCCCTTTTTGCATGAAATACAAACTTCCGGCAACTGAAAACCTTTCACATTTACTCCCATAACCAAATCCTTATGCATCAGATGATTCATCTTTCTTAAACTAAGGTGTCCCATACGTTTGTGCCACAATACCGATTCACGTTCAGTAGCTTTCGAGACAAAAGCTTGATGTTCAGTCGAATTCACAGTAGTCTTCGACATATCGAGCACATACAAATCTCCAACCCTTGGTGAAGTTGTAATAACCAATTCCTCTGGAATCTTGAACGAATGTAACATTGATGATCATCAAAAATCACTTTAAATTTCTTGTCGCAAATTTGAGACACAGACAACAAGTTGTTGACCAGTGCCTGAACAAAGTTCACTTTATCAAAGCTAATCTTGTTGTTTGCAACCAATCCCTGGGCTGTGATAAAACCTCCCTTATCTCCAGAAAAAGAAACATATCCTCCTTTAATAGATCTGACATTTGAGAGTAGTGACATATTTCCTGTCATGTGCCTAGACGCCCCACTATCAACAATCCAGGTATTCTTGATAGGATCATAGACGACCTGCACATCAAATTGAAAATATTAGTTTGCGATGCAAACCCAAGCCTTAATGGCTGTGGGTTTACCATCACCACCTAAAACTTGTAAGTCCACCCATTTTCCCGTGGAACCATCAGGTACATTTGACGGTCCAACACCCTTAGGCTTCCAAGACTTTGATTCATGAGTAGAATTTTTCACATAAACAGTTGATTTATGAGTTGGTGATGGTGATCGTTTTTCAATTTGTTTAACAGGAGGTTGCTGTTTGGATTTACCAGCAGGAAGCAACTCACTGTTTTGTTTTTGAAATGATGACCTATTGTTTGAAAATCGATTTCGATTTGGGCTAGAAAAACGATTTCCAGTAGACATTTTATGTTGGTCAAAACTATTCCTAGGCCTTTGTTTCAAATTTGGACAATTATAATTAACATGGCCTTTCTCCCCACAATCAAAACAAGTTCTCCATTCATTAAGGTTTTGAGAACTTCGAGTCATTCTCCGGTGGTGTGTATGAGGTTTGGAGAACATAGCATTTGGACGCATGAAACCATTATTTTGTTGAAAATTTTACTTTTTCAGTTTCCTTTTTCTCAACCTCCACTGGTGATTCCCCGGCTTTTACAAACTTTGGTCCCTTAACTTCAGGTCTTTTCAAAATTTTAACTTGTTTAGGTTTACTCGAAGTTTTATTCGGTAACTCACGACCCAAACCCGAGCCCTTTTCTTCCTCATCTTCAACCAATACTGTTTCTTTGAATTTTTCGGTTTTAGCATTTTGAGCATTTGAATTAGCTTTGGGATTGACAATAGGTGTTTGGACAGCTGGGTCTGGTTGTTGAACAATGAATTCAATGTCCCCTTCCTCCTTTGGAGCTTTAATCAATTTGTTAAAAATTGGAGGTGGACAAGTTTTGTAGTCAACCTTTGGTTTCCCTTCCCCATTCTCAGGACGTTTTTCCTTTAAAATATGATCCAAAAGGTATGATGCAGTGGAATAACTTCTAACTTGTTGATTTAAAGTTTCAAAACTGATTTTTATATAAGCATTTTCACGTTTAAGGGCATCAATATCTTTTAAATATTTGTTAATGGAGTCCTGTTTGTTTAACAATGCTATTTCCAGATCACTGACTTGTTTTGACAAAAGTTTATTTTTCTCAGAAAACAGTTTTTCATTTCCTTTAACAATTTTGTTTTTACGAAGTTCCTCAACAAGATTGTTATTTTCTTTTCTGTTCGTCTAAAACAAAACACCTAGAACATGAAGTGATTTTAGTTTCAGATTGTACCTTAGATGACTCTGCAGTGCCAGCCATCATTGCAAACTCCCGTTTTGTCTCTGGTGCTTCTGATTCTGCTGAAGATTCCTCAGATGATTCTTCAGATGTAATGGACTCCTCCCCGTCACTTTCTTCGTTCAGATTCAAAATTTTCACAATGTTTACTTCAGCATCGGATTGATTGTTATCAATTTGAAATTGCCAGTCCAAACCTTCGTCAGATTGAAGCCTTAACATCTGAATTCTCTGTACCAGTAGAGATATTTGTGCCAGTTGTCACCATAGCAGTATTCTTGTTCGCCTAAGGAGCATTTCTGTTCACATTCCTATTTTGCTGATCTCTGAAAGGGTTCTGAACAGTCCTTGGTCGTTTTGGCTTCTCACATTGACGAGCAAAGTGACCTTTTTCTCCACAGTTGTGACAAGTAATGGCAGACATATCGAAACCATACTCTTGTTGGCGCCGATTGTGTTACCAGTCCTTTTCACGTACTCTTTTGCCCTCCTAACAAGATTAGCGAAACCCCACATAATGTCGATTCTTTCCATCTCATCACGATCAATCTGCTCATAATCTTCACCAGTTAAGTTTATATTTCCAATTTTACCCTGCAACAAGTTATCATAGGAAGGTACTAAGGTAGTCAACATAGCCATATCTTCGGTTACACCATCCACATTTCCTTTATGAAAGTGCTCGATCTTCAAACTTGTAGCGACTGATTCTGAAGTAGTTTGAGCTTGAGACTTTTGAACCGGAGTGCCTTGACTTGAGCTTGAGTTTGAACACCCAGAATTTCCTGAATTACTCGAGGTGTTAGCAGAAAACGCTGTCTTCAGTGGAGCATGAGTAGGAGTGGCTGGAGTGGGATCAGCGTAATATAACGAAGGATCCTGAGTGTGTCCCTTTCTCTGAGCACGAAACTTGTCATCCTGCTCCTTTTCTCTCAGCTTGGTAAATAGATCATTTAAAGTTGTGCGAGCAAGATAGCCACTTTCCTTTAACATCTCAATATACCCATTCCATCTTTCTGGTAAAGCATCAGCAAAACATTCTACTCGTTCTGGACCAGTTGTAACCACTGAATATCCGTGCATCTCACTAATCAGATGTTGAAAACGTCTGATAAGGTCGAACAGTGATTCTCCATGTAAGCAAGTAAAATTGTCAAACTCCTTTTTCAGTGCTCTTCCCTTCATCGACTTCAACTTGTTGTTTCCCTCACAGTCTAATTCAAAAGCATCCCACAGTTGTTTCGATAACTTGTATGTCTTGTACTGATGAAACACAGATCTAGGAATTGCCTGACATAAATGAGAATAAGCCTTTTTCTCAATATCATAACTCTTCCTTTGTTCCTCGGTATATCTGTGAATGGGAATGAGGTCTCCATCTTCACCAATTGGTTCAGTATATCCATTTTTAATCATATCCCACATTTTTGAATCCATTCTGTTGATATGAATTTCGAACCGAGGTTTCCAGTGTGGGTAGTCGTCCATTGAAATTAGTTTTGGGACCTTGTTTATACTTCCAGTTTCAGCATCATTGATTAACATTTCCGACATTTTAGAATTAGTACTTGCCATAGCGTATTCCATTTTAAAATATGAAAATTTTAATTTAAACTGATTTGTGCGGATGAACTGCTTTGACTCGTACGGATGAACAACTTGATACGTACGAATGAGAATGATTCGTACGAACGAGACAGATAACCTAAACTCTATACGAATGAGTTATTCGCACGGATGAGAAAACTGACACGGACGGAAGAATGCCTATTCGTACGGAAGAAGACCTATTCGTACGAATGAACTAAACGTTAAACTTTTGAAGTAAAAACTTAGATTCACACGAATGAATACTAGCTCCGCACGGAGGAATGCTTATTCGTGCAGATGAGAACTTTTTAAGAACTTGATCCGTATGCGCCGCTGAAACTTTAGGGTTTTGCTAAAACTCGATCTACAACTCGATTTTCTAAACCAAAACGCTTCCCATCTGCCCAGAACTTAAACTAAACAACCCAGAAACGTTTTAAAACAACAAAAACACTTTTTGAACGTAAAATTCCAAAACTTAAGTTTTAATCCAAACGAAAAATCTTAAAGAAAACGCTAGAAGAACGTTGATTTCTACAACCTGGCTCTGATACCACTTTGTTGGGGTTGTATGGATCTTAATACGTCAACGTTATATCAATAACCTAGCGGAAATAAGCTATCGATTATCTAGCGAATATTTAACCTTCGGAAACGAAATCAAACCAACGATTGTTGATAAGATTAGACCTTAGGAAGACTATTCGGATGATTGAGTATATGTTATACTCGATTTGGAACAATAACAATACGTAAGCAGCAGTTCTACGCACACCCAGAAACCCTAGCAAAACTTACCCGCAATGCAGAAACACGTTGGGTATATATAGGCCCAGATATTCATCCGTACGGATGTGATCCCATCCGTACGAATGAACAAGCCATTACTTCCTATCCGTGCGGACATAATCTCGTCCGTACGTATGTAACATGTTGATAAACACTTTGTTTAATTAACTCATTTGTGCGAATGGAACCTTCATGCGCACGGATGCATCCTCATCCGTGCGAATGGAATCTGAATATTATTTAAACATCACAGAACATATATTTGATTAATTCATAATAACGTAAACGTTCAAGCATATAATTAATCAAACACTCAATATTAATATCCAAACAATACAAAGACTGATAATAGAATAAACGTTAATTACATATGAATCTAGTAACTAACAAATGCACCTACATATTGGAAACCGGAAGTTCTCGAAAGGTTTATATAAAGTATTCGAATACGTCATAGTATAAATATGAAATCTAGAAAGTTTCTCGTTAAATATCTAGGAGCTCGACTAGGGAAATATCTATTGTGCACTTAACTAACGAAAGCATCACAACGAGTATACACACATAACATATAAGTCATCTTATACTAGAAAACGTAACTTTTAATCTCGTAACAGTAGTAATAATCAAGTTTTAAATTTTTCAGTAAAATGCGGTAATGATCTACAGGCATATTAGAGTAACTAAGGACGGAGAAAGTGACAGTCGTCCCGAAATTCAAGTAGAAAGTACTGTCACGAACCAGATCATCGAAAGGTAAGCCTCATAATCAGAAAGTAAAGTATTAGCATGCGTCACAAGAAATATCAGAGAATTGTGTAAGAAAAGTATCAATATCGGCATTCAGATTCTACTGCTCCTCCGCAGCTCCCAGTACGTATGCTCTAGTACGAGTTCGATTGTTTTGACCACCCTGATTTCTCTGGTTTCCTGAAGCGTTATAGGGTGGGTTAGCATGACCAACAGTTCCCTGCTTGTGAAGAAAATTGTTGGGAAAAACAATGATTTAACCCAAATTAATAAATCTGTTAATTAAAGTCTCAGTCTGAGTGACTTGAGTC
>CAJVGC010000592.1:8101721-8159349 GCA_910822075.1 Senecio squalidus
CTTATTAGATATATTTTTTATTTTTTTTAAACGAGTCAATGTACAGTCAAGGGTTAATAGTGACAATCTGCTAACATTAAAGGTCTAAACTGAAAGTCTCCTAACTTAGTTACATGTTTTTCGCTCTTTTAGTTTAAAAGTAACTAAATTTCAAATTTTACCCTAATTTTTTTTTTCTCTTACTAATCTTCTGCTTGCTTGTATCTTTGATGGCGAATGCTAATATGATTCTTCACGTTACTCCAAGAATGATTCCTGGTGCAGATTTTCAGCATAGGGTTCAAATCAAGGATAATAACAGAGTGGCGACTGCTGAAATTCCCGCCAATCGTCGAAACAGGGGATTTGAGCAATTGATTCAATATATGAAGGCACACCCTCTCTACGGCGCCTTCTTTTGCGCAAATACCATGTGTCCTCCAGTGCTATGTGAATGGTGGTACACTTGCACCGCCAATGCTGACAGGACTGCCTCACTGGCACATACAATGATGGGCGCGAAACAATCACTATCACTGAAGACACAATTCGTATTGCCTTACTACTCCCAACCCTCGCTGAGGCTGGAGAAGGTGGGTTTCAGACCAGACGGAGCAAACAGCAAGCTAGAGATGAAGCTTTTCCCCTTATCGGTCAGCCTGAAACACAAGGGGTTATTAAATACAATCTTTTCACTGGAAAATGGAAATTCTTGTTTTCAATGATTACAAGGTGCTTGGGGGGTAAATCGGGCAGCCTGGATCAGATGAATGAATTTGAAACTCATCTGTTTCATGCTATGGTAACGGGTAGACGAATCTCCTTCTCACAACTTTATTTTGATGAGATTCTCTCCCTAGCCCTAAAAACAAAACGACCGAATGATGTCCCATTCATTCGTGTTCTCTCACTCTGCTTTGAGGAAGCTCTGGGGAAGGAAACTTATGATCAGCTTGAGCAAACCTTTTATACATGTGAACTTCCCAGGCTGACTCCCAAAATGTTTACTTATATAAATATCACTGCGGATGAAACTGAGCTCACACATGTTATGCTTGAATGGATTGCAAATCCTTTCATCGATCAGGAACTGACTGAGTCTGACTCTTCAGACTCAGAGGTCCAAGCTGAACGAATTGACGGAGGGCCTGAGGGAAATATCCCTGCTGCAGATGCTGAGGTGGAACTGGGTGGGGCTGGGCACGCTGATGCTACCCAAGGTATGGATATTACTATTTCTCTACCTCAGTCTGAGAGTATCCCCTCTCAGTCTGAGCTGTCCACTCCACATCTTGATGTCCTGGCTACACAAGCGACCCAACTGATGAACTCACCAAGTTCATTTGAAAAAGCTCTCACATCAAGCCCCACAGCAAATCAAGCACTGATGGACTCATTATTCCATGAGGCTGAGAGTACTACACTCCCCTCAAGTGCTGCAGTTCAGACTAGTCTCTCTCTGCTAGAGCATGAGTTGGATCTGACTGCTTTGACTACCCAAAGCCCCCTTAGGGTAGTAAACTTGGAGAAACATGTTGCTGCTACCACACAGACATATGTGGCAAGCATTGAAGAAGATGTCCCACTCCTGGACATCCCTGTACTTAGTATGGGACCACCCCCTTCAGTCTCAAAGCCAATTCCAACGGCTATTTTCACCAGCTCTGTGCTGGTTCACGATCAGGTACCACCCTCAAATCTCTTACACTCTCTTACACTAGTCGCCAATGCCTTACTCCCCAAACTGAGTGAGGTACAGACTTCATCTTCTATGGCTTATGATCATTCTCCTAAATCACAGGGAGGGAGTGAAGTTGTGCCACCTATTACAACATCAACTGCTACTCCTTCAACCCAGTCTGAGGTTGCCTTGACTGTCCCCGTGCTGTTACAAGCCCTTATGGACGTGTCAGCTCAGTTTGATGATAGACTGAAGGCAATGCAGACTGAGGTTCATGCTTTGAGAACACAAAATGCAGAGGAGCTGAAAGATCTAAAGGAGATGGTTTTGAAACTGACCTCTGAAGTCAGTATGATGAGAAAAGGCAAGGCTGTTGCAGAGGATTCTCAGATTCAGGGGGAGAAAATAGCTGCTGCAACTGATGAATCTGAGATCCCCAAGCAGGGTTTGAAAAGGAAAAGAGAAGAGGGGGAGAAAAGATACTATAAGACTACCAGGTTCAACACTAAAACTTGTTAGTCTGAGGTATTCTATGAAACTGACTGGAGTGAGATGTCAAGTGATGAGCCTGAGAAGGAGGATATCAAGGGGAAAGGCAAAGTGGGGTATACTAGTGATCAAGATCAGCTTGAAGAAGAAGAACATATGGAAGTCCAAACAGACTGATCTTGAAACTGAAGTGAAAAAGAAACAAGCTGAAGCTGAGCGACTAGCCAAACTTCAAAGGTATGCTCACAACTTTGGAATGACTGTATACAAAGAATATGTGAAGGGGCTCTACAAGGAGAAATTTGAGTTCAACCCATATGATCAGTCTGCAAAAGCAGCTGAAGACTTTGAAGCTGAAATACAAGCTGAGGAAGATCTGGCCATTGAAGAAGAACAGATGAGAGTAGAGGCTGACAAACAAATGGCCAGACAAGTTCACAGAGAAGAAGCCAGGGTAGACTACATAGAAAGAAATTTTACCCTAAGGAAGCATGAGAACAGAATTCAACACTTAGAGTGCACAAACCCTGGTAGATCTGACCTGCTACTCACTTGCTACCACAAAGGAGGATCCTACAAAATTGGGTTAAACTTACTACACACTCTGGGTCTAGAAGAATGGAAAGACATAGCCAGACTGAGCACAGGAATAACAAATATCGAACACAGTATGGCTGTAAAAAGAGAGGCTGTATATAATGTCAATGCAGCTAACATGTTGAAACTGATAAATGATGAAGAGTTCAGAGCATTCTGTACTATGCATAAAGTGAGGGCTGGAGCTAAATCATTGGGTCTTGAAACCAGCAACATGCATCCTGTTCCCCGAGGAGTTGTGTTTCAAGACAGAACATATGTAGAGACTGAGAAGCATACAGGCTTGTGTTATACAGACTGTGGGGGAGAGGAAAGTTTCCAAGCAAAAGACAGACTGAACATGGCTTCAATTCACCACTGCATAGCTCTGCTAAGTGAATGTGAGTCTACTCAATGTCTCCCATTCAGAATGAAACTGATAAGCTGGCTGTTCAATAATCTCAGAAGGATTGAAGAGATTGGAACTTTGGCTGACAAAGTGGAGCTGATCAAGAAAGAGTATCAACTGCATTTCCACAAGTCTGACGCTGAAATGAAGAGATTGCTTGATTGGAAGACTGAAAGGTTGAAGTGGTTAAATGAAGTAATTTCAGCCTGTGCCATTTGAAACATCTTTGAAGAGGAAGAAAAGAACTCTGAAGAAGAAACAGTAATTTTTAAGTGTCTTTTTGTTCACAAACTTTTTATATTTTAACAATGTCTGTTTGTGTTTATTTTTGATGCTTGGTTTGTAAAAGACTTTAATTGAAACAGATAGGGGGAGATTGTTGGGAAAAACAATGATTTAACCCAAATTAATAAATCTGTTAATTAAAGTTCTAGTCTGGGTGACTTGAGTCTGAGTGGACTGAGTCTGACTACTCAGACTCATTAAGAAACGTAAGGCGTAATTTTAGGCAGTCTAGTTAGATAAAATCTTCTATCTCTTTAGAAGATTTCTAAGATTTATCCTTATCAAGCTCACTATTATTGTGTATAAATAGTGAGCTTGAACGTAGTAAACTTTGTTCGTTTTGAAGAAATTAAATGTGTGTTATTTTCACTGTTTCGTTATTATAATTCCGCTCTAATAATTCGTGAAACGAGTAATCAATCGTATTAATAATAATTAACGTCTAAATACTTATTTGTGATTGATTAGCCATTGTTTGAGATCTTAATTGAGACCTAACAAAATCTCCGAAGAAAAGAAAATGACCAGTACCTCCCCAACTACAACTAGAATTAAGCCTCAATGCATTCACTGATACGGAAGAAAGAGACCTGGATCGGAAAATCTTTGGCCAAGTGGCCTCTCTACGGCATAGCGAAACCACTGCTCCCCATGGTGATGATTACACTCCTGACATGAGGAAGTGTACGGGTATACTCAGATTTCGAACTACTGCTAGATTGACATGAATCTCGTTCAACTCCTCGGACTTTCCCCTGCTCCTCGTCACTGCGATCCTTCTACTTCCCGTCCGACAATTCACCGTCTCGAACCACATCATCAGTGATAGCTACAGTCCGTGAATAGCACTCTGAATGGTGTAAGGTTCAATACTCCTCAACGAACGACGAACTTCGGAGTGCAAAGCATAGATGAAACGCTCGATACGTCGCGACTTCGGAATACCATATGAGGGCAGAGTCGTGCAAGCTCATGAAACGATCGTGTAGACGGCCAGATAATCATACGCTAGGAAATCGTGGAATTTAAGAAACCATGATATCTTCAGTATTAACAGCCACTTAAGTAGAAACCATGATATCTTCAGTATTAACAGCCACTTCAGTAGAAACCATGATATCTTCAGTATTTACCACTTCCTCGCTCCCCTCAATCTTTATCAATCCTCTGCTCCCCCCCTTAACTATATCTTCATCATTTTTTCTCCTTAATTTCCTTCCTTCATCAATTCCATATCTTCATCACTTCCTGACACCCCGCCAGTGGCGGAAACGCAGGGTGCAACTGATTGGCGATCGTCATAACACATTAGTAAAATAAAGAAATGATCTATATGAAATAAATAAAATCCGTATGTCATAACGTCCCCATGACCAAGTTAAAACCCCTTGGTACACAATTACGCAATCACTACAATGAACAATATCCAAAATAAATCCGGGAAATTAAAATACAGTACTAGGCATGCAAGCCCAAAATATAAGTAAATGAATGTATCAAACTTAAGCCACAATGCAAGAATAACTCTAAGTCTCTAGAAGTCAATCCAGCTAGATCCTATGCATGATCAATACCCGAAAGTAAAAGTAAAAACTCAACACAAAGGTTGAGCGAGTTCATCGAGTATGTAATAAAATAGTTTAGTAAACATTTGAAAGTAAGTTTCTAAATTTGGTAAGTTTCTGAAAATAGAAATGTTTCTAAAATTAGAAAATTCTATTTTTAGTAAGTTTCCCGAAATAGTAAGTTTTTCTCAAATTAATAAGTGATTAATAAACATTTATATCTCAATTAAGCAGTAATAATTGCAAGTAAAAGAAAACATGTATCATATGCATGTATGTAAGAAATGTAATCGCAAACCCACAAGTATCCGTAGTAGTAGCCACGCTACTGTAAGAAGACACCATTAATACTAATGTGCACGTTAGAATACTCCGTTAGTATATCATCTCTACTAACGAGCACGTTTATAAGACTCCACTAGTAGAACCTATCTACTAGTGAGCACGTTTAGAAGACTCCATTAGTAGAACATATCTACTAATGAGCACGTTTTGAAGTAACCCACAATCGTAATCTCGTAATATTTTGAAAACATGCATAAGTTTGTAAACGTTTTATGAAATCCCATTTCGTAGTAAGTTTCCAAAAATGGAAAGTTTCTGAAAGTAGTAAGTTTCTAAAAGTGGTAAGTTTCTAGAAATAGGAAGTTCTATTTATAGTTAGTTTATCGAAAGTAGTAAATTTCCCGGAATAGAAGGTTTCCAAATATAGTAAGTTTCCATAAATAGAAATATCTCTTTATGGTAAGTTTGAAACTAGTATCCGGTTTCTTAAAATAGTAAGTTGAGTTTTTACTTCCCCCGTTAGTTTAAAACACATAAAGCAGTAGAAATAGGGGCAATGAACTTACCTTATCGAATGAGCGATAAAATAGGAAATGTGTGTAATAAGCGTAGTATATAGATCACAAGTAGTGTCCTCACTAGTCCTAGAGCTCCCCTAGATAAAGGAATAAATGTAAGTAAAGATTTCACGGGTAGACTCTGAATGAAACGATACAATTTCTCGGCGAACACATTTGTTCGTTCAAACTGGGATATATGAAGTTCTAGAAGGAATTAGACGTTAAGGATTATATATCCGAAAACTAGACACCGAGGGCTACGTTTTAGACTAAGATATCGTTACAGATGGGTTTGTTATAAAGGAGATATGATTAAAACGAAACGGGTTACTTAATCTGTCCAAAAACACTATATTTGTATAAGTTGAGTTTATTACGTTTTAAAGTCGTATAGTTTAGGTGTAGACACGATACATATTTTTAATACCTTTTAGACATGTTATTAACGTATAATAATTCCATTTCATAACTTTTAAGGTTATCTAAATGGTTACACAAGATTGATTATTTAACCTAGTAATTTTACTCAAAATATTCAGATTAGACTCCTTGTTGGTAATTTACGTTTTTAGGAAGTTCTGTAAAGAGTTAGGAAGTGAATTTTATACTTTTGAAAACTAGACTCCAAGACCTACAAAATTCATTAAGGTCTCAGATTCTAATCTTAAGACAATAAAGAGTTAAACACTGAAGAAGACAGACTAGCAATATATTTCCGAAACTATCCAAAACCGAAACAAATATAGTTAATGTTTAAAGTGAATTTGAAACACTTAAGGAATACACAAATGATCCCGATATTTAGTTATCATATTTATACCAGTAGTGAAACATCCATTATATATTAATTTACATTATTGTTTACTAAATTGATACGCAAATTCCAAATTATGAATCCTAAGTAATATCGTTTTAGTAAAATTCAGTTTTGACCTATGTCCACTAAATTGCAGGTTCAGAGAGTTTGAAAAATAGTTACACAATGAGATTAATATTTCCAAAAAATAGACTCTGAGACCTACAAATTTGGTTTAGACCTCAGTTCGAAATTCGAAGTTACCGAGAAGTTATTAATTTATCAAAACAGATTAGAATAGCAACTATATGCAAAAAACTCAGTTGAACCAACGTTTACTAATTTTCAATTTGTGGGAGTTTGAAAAATAATTAGAAGGTATATCTTAAATTTCCGAAAACAACAGAGGGCTATATTTTATGTTTACATTACAGAATCCAATTCGAAACGACCTGATAGATATTAATCGATTAAGACAACTCAACATAGCAGCAAATTTTACAAAACGAATTTGAAAACCCTAGATTAGGGTTTCGGATTTTGACAAAATAAACCATGAATCTAACCAAACAAACCTTGATGATGATGAACCCGATTAATGTGATGAACAAGCAGACTCGATTGTGTGATGATGACAAAGTAACGGCAGCTCCAAGGGGAATGAAGAGGGGCGACGGTTGTTGGGAGGTTATATTAGGATTACCGTTTGTTTTAGGTTTAGGTTTTACAAATAACGATTAATGGAAATCTAGACTTGAAATCATAATAGGGCTGTTTGTAAGCCAGAACATGGCAACCCAATGAACAAGGCCTCGAGCCTAAGTCCCTTTTCCAACGCATGAGTTCGAATAAGACCCACAACGATTGTTTTTGAAACTGACTGGCGCCACGGTGCGGCGTACTGGATGTAGAGTTTTCACATCTTGTTGTTTAACTTGTTTTTGAGCACGAATGATATCCCGAAAGCACGACACACGAATTACTCGATACACGGAGCATAGAATGAGTACAAAGTCGTTTTAATATTGGAAACCGGAAGTTCTCGAAAGGTTTATATAAAGTATACGAATACGTCATAGTATGAATATGAAATCTAGAAAGTTTCTCGTTAAACATCTAGGAGCTCGACTAGGAAACTATCTACTGTGCACTTAACTAACTAAAGTATCACAACAAGTATACACACATAACATTGAAGTCATCTTATACTAGAAAATGTAACTTTTAATCTCGTAACATTAGTAATAATCAAGTTTTAAATTTTTCAGTAAAATGCGGTAATGATCTACAAGCATATTAGACTAACTAAGGACGGAGAAAGGGACGGTCGTCACATCATATTAGCAAAAACTTTCTTACCATGAGATTTGGCAGTGTAAACAGTTTGGGATCTTGAAAGATCCATTATTTCACAATTTAAAACATGTTGTATGAACCTTGGGTACATCAAACAATTTTCATCAGGATGTCCCAAGTTCCATAGCATCCCATCAAAGATTAGTTTTGAAAAATTAAAGGTCTGGTTTGTAGCAAGGCATACCATGGTAGTTGCCAAAGAATAACTTGCTTCATTCCAGCCTATCCTCTTTTGGGAAATGCACTGTTGTAAAGTATGCATTAAAAACTTCCGTTGAGGGGACAACGGGGCTTTTTGAAAAGTTGTTGTATTTATAGTCCCCTCATACCCCATTCTTTGAAAATTTTCAAACAGTGTTTGAGTAGGCAAAGAAGATATACCTTCTACATCAAGCAGTTGAAGATGGGTACGCAGGGTTGCTTCTGAAACTGTGAGTTTGGTGCCATCTATTGTTGCATTGATGACTGGCACTTTTTGTTCTGAAGAAAGCACGTCAATTCCCTAGAATTCCCTAATGTGTTCTTCATGTAATTCAGGGCTCACAGTCGAAGCAAAATTTATACGAGAATTTTTCAAGAAGTCAATTATTTGATGAAAATCTTGGTTGTCTTTGTTCTTGAATAGATATGCAACCATGTTGTGGATATCAACAAATTGTAACTCAGCCATTGTTGTTTTGAGTGAAAATTTTGTGAAGAAATTGAAGAAAATTGACTTTCAGTTGCAACTTTGTTTGAAGAAAATCAGGGTTCAATTGATTCTAGAAATTTAATTAATTGAAAGATTAAATTAAACCCCTTTTTATATGTTTAATTTTGTAAAAACTTGGGCATGTTGGATTGGACGCGCGTCGTAGTTTAAATTGTAGGTCCAATCGTTAACTGCCACGTGTTAAAAGTTAGTTGCAACTTGAGATTTGACTTGTCAACGCAGTATTAACAGAGTAATCTTATTAATTAAGAATCATCTGCAGTAGTAATCGTTGCAGTATTAACACATTTGGCAGTAGTAATGTGGTAATCACAGTATGTTGGATTTATAAAGTGTTAATACTGGTAGAGGCAGTTAGTACTGGGGAGTAACATTGTTAATAATGGTGAGTAATAATACTGGTGACGATAGTTTGTACTAGTGGTCAAGTATTGAAGATTACTACTGGTGATTTACTACTGATGACTTAATACTGGTGAATGTTTATATTGGCTCATGGATTTACATGGCAGGAGTTTCTACTAGAGCGCTCATTACTACAGCTTATGTGATATGTTTAGTTAGCGCATTGTAAGGAGATAATTATGTAAACAATATATTGATAATTATCTTCGTAGATTTCATTAGATTTAACCTAATCATTATTAGGGCTTCCTCAAGGTCTATATAAATAGATCCCTGTGACGTTGTAAACACACGTCTGTTAACGAACAATAATTCTTAATACATTGAGGTTGTTGGTGGAATTCTTGTGTTCTTAATTATTAACGTTTATTCATTCTTATATTCATAAATTGTTAATCAGTTAACCCTTGTTAATATCAAAGTGTTGATCCGCTGCAACTTCTTTAATAGGTCAAGATCTACAAGTTTGTCTAAACACAAACCTAGTTTGACAGATCCTAACAAGTGGTATCAAAGCACAAGGTTGCTCTAGATCTACGATCAACAAGGCGTATAAACAAGTTTTTCACAAAACAAAAAACAAGATGTCTGATCTTACTGAAGGCGTTCAAGCAAATAGGGTTCTTGTTCTCACATCGTTAAACTATGATATGTGGAAAATTCGCATGTATCAGTACATGCTACAAACCAACTACTCCATGTGGCAAGTGGTGAAGAATGGCGCTAAACATGCTCCTCTACCTGGACCAGATCTCAAGAACAAAGCAGCAACAGAAAGTTCAGGCCAACCAGTAACTGAGCAAGAGAGAAGAGATACTCACAATGAATGTCAAGCTTTGAGCACTCTACTTATTTCTATTCCTAATGAGTATCAACATCATTTCAGAAATTATATTGATGCTAAATTGTTATGGGAGGCCTTGGAGAAAAGATTTGGTGGAACTGCAAGTACAAGGAGGAATCAAAAGGATCTAATGAAGCAACAATTTGAGAACTTCAAGGCTGTGAAGGGTGATACTCTATCTCAAACTTTCGACAGATTCAATACACTGATTGGTGAATTGTCAAGCATGGGGGTTAATAGTGCTCAAGATGATATCAACAGGAAGTTCCTTAGAGCATTAGGAGAAGAATGGGCAATGTACACAGTTAGTTATAGGCAAGGAAACACTCATGACACTATGGAGATTGACGAGTTATACAATGAACTACGAGTGTTTGAACCTGAAATCAAAAGACCAAGTAATCACTCAACACAAAATGCAGCGTTTGTTTCTACTGGTGGAGCACCTTCTGAAACTGGGTTCATATCAAGTGAATCTAAAGGAAACAAGAATGAAGAAAGTGTTAGAGAAGCCTTTATTTCCAGTCATGGAAATTCTGGTTTAGTCATTGAAGAATTGGAACAAGTGAATGCTGACGATCTGGAGGAGATGGATTTAAAATGGTAATTTGCTATGCTCAGTGTTCGAACAAGAAGGTTCATGCAACGAACAGGAAGAAACAACTTTGCAGTACGAAAGGGTGATAAAACTGGTATTGATAAAAGCAAAGTAAGATGTTTTGACTACAAAAAGCTATGTCACTTTGCAAGGGAATGTCCAGAAAACCAAGATGATCAACAGAAGCAGACAACTCAACTGATTACTTTTTGGTAGAGAAGAAGTACAAGCATGGTATTAATGTGATGATCAATCTGTTAAATATTAAGTTGAAGGCCAATCAAGATTCAGAAGAAGCTATTCAACTACTGTGGGAGATCAGCTGCCAGCTCACAGATCACAGAAACTCGATGTAGTCAGTTAGAAATATTGGCAACATTCTCCAAGGTTAGTAATGAAGAAACTTATGCAATTTAGATGAATGCAGAAGTTTAGGGGGAGATTGTTGGGTTTATAAAGTGTTAATATTGTTAGAGGCAGTTAGTACTGGGGAGTAACATTGTTAATACCGGTGAGTAATAATACTGGTGACTATAGTTTGTACTGGTGGTCAAGTATTGAAGATTACTACTGGTGATTTACTACTGCTGACTTAATACTGATGAATGTTTATACTGGCTGCATGGATTTGCATGACGGAGTTTCTACTGGAGAGCTCATTACTACAGCTTATGTGATATGTTTAGTTAGCGCATTGTAAGGAGATAATTTTGTAAACAATATATTGATAATTATCTTCGTAGATTTCTTTAGATTTAACCTAATCATTATTAGGGTTTCCTCAAGGTCTATATAAATAGATCCATGTGTCGCTGTAAACACGTCTGTTAACGAACAATAATTCTTAATAGATTGAGGTTGTTGGTGGAATTCTTGTGTTCTGAATTATTAACGTTTATTCATTCTTATATTCACAAACTATTAATCAATTAACCCTTGTTAATATCAAAGTGTTGATCCGCTGCAACTTATTTTATAGGTCTAGATCCGTACGGATGAGAAACAGTCCTATATATAGTGAATTTTCTGCATCTTCTAGGTAAAGAGTTTCAAGAGAGTTCTTGAAGAATGAGAGAGGCTGCGATTTTTGCAGAGGTTTTTAGGGTTTTTGAGGCGCCCCGATCCGGCCGATCACCGGATTAGGGAGAAGATTATGTTCAATCTTCTCCTTAGCCTTACCACGATTTCTCAGTTTAAACCATTGTAATCATTAACGTTTATTAATAATATTTGGTTTATCTTTGATTATTCGTGTTTATTTCTTCCGTCTAATCAATCCGTTGCGCGTTCTTGTTAATGCGTTCCTGTGTTAATCGGACCTACAAATTGGTATCAGAGCCGGTTAACACCGTGCTCTTGATCTGGATCAAACGGGATTGAAGACGTTAAAAGGTTTAGATTTTTCTCCATGTTTTCGGATTGATTTTGTTATGTTTTGAGGTTGGATTGATGGTATGGTTGAAAGGGTTTGTAAATCAGGTTATCTGGAGTCTCTGGGCATTTTACGGGGTCAAAATCGCGATCAAAACGACCAAAAAGGGATTGTGGGTTTTCTGTCGGCGGACTGTTTTACCAGCTATCGACGAACTTCATCCGTGCGGATGTAAGTTCATTCGTACGGATGTGAATTCATGCGTGCAAATGAGTTAAGTCATAAGTACAAATGAGGGTTCCATTTCAAGACTAACGGATAGATCCATCCGTACGAACCAGAAGCTGATCCGCACGAATGAACTCTTCATCCGTGCACTTGAAAGAATCAGTTGAGATTAAATGTCTATACGTACGGATAAGTCCTCATCCGCACGAACGGGTATTTCATCCTTACGGATGAGGATCAGAACCTTCACTTTCGTTTGTATCATGTCTAGATCCGGTATGTAATCTCCTTATTTTATCGGGTCAGTTTTAAAGTGAAGTTGTGGATAAAAACAGTATTATGAAGATTTTTGTGGGGTAATCGGGAACATCCGGTTATTTATGGGCCATTAGCGTTTATTTATTTATTCCGCGTTTATTGTGATTCCGTTGTGGAGGGAATCTGGTTATTGTTTCGCAATCACAGGTTATGGTGCATGATCTTTGATAAATCTGAATGTGTGCAAATTTGTTACGGATTATTAGTTGTGAATGGAGTCCTCTAATTTTTGCCTAATACATTTTAAGTCATGATGAAGACGATTTGAGCTACAATGTCTACATATTGGGATGAGCTTATCTGGAGGGGGAAATTTACAGTTGGTAGTTCATAGCAGATTGTTGTATGTGAAGATTGTCACATTATTGAAATGATCGTATCGAAGTCTGTAGAGTTCAGTCTCAGGGGGAGTCTTACTGCTTATGGTATTATGTGCTGCATGTTTATTCGAGTGAAGTCAGAGAAACTACAGAATATCCAATTAGCATTTCAACAACAACGAGCGGAAAACGTTGGTGTTCGAAGTTTGATTTGTCATGTTTATTCGGGAAGACTTTGATGAAGCTTGAAGATTCAAGAAATACTGATACCACGGCAGAGACTGACTGAAGATTGCAAGAGGTGTCTACAAGAATTTGCAAGCTATGTCCAAGGGGGAGTTTGTTGATGCACTTTTTGGATGTCCATAGCTTTGCAAACGCATTATTAATATTTACTTGTAATGTTGTACACCTATTTGGTTGTAAAAGTGCGAAATTCACCTTCTGCATTGATTCATGCGGATGTGGGTTCATACGCACGGATGAGAGTCTCATCCGTGCAGATGAACACTTATATTTGGTCTGATTCGCTTAACGTTCATCCGTACGGTTGAGAGTCTCATCCGTACGGATGAGAAACAGTCCTATATATAGTGAATTTTCTGCATCTTCTAGGTAAAGAGTTTCAAGAGAGTTATTGAAGAGTGAGAGAGGCTGCGATTTTTGCAGAGGTTTTTAGGGTTTTTGAGGCGCCCCGATCCGGCCGATCACCGGATTAGGGAGAAGATTATGTTCAATCTTCTCCTTAGCCTTACCACGATTTCTCAGTTTAAACCATTGTAATCATTAACGTTTATTAATAATATTTGGTTTATCTTTGATTATTCGTGTTTATTTCTTCCGTCTAATCAATCCGTTGCGCGTTCTTGTTAATGCGTTCATGTGTTAATCGGACCTACATATTTAAACCCACATGTTAGGTGGCCCGGTTAGCTTTAATCAACGCTTCAGAATTCAACGTTTCACATCCCCACGATGATAGTTGTAGGCGTTCCGACATAATCCTTTTCATGTGACTAAACAAGATTCTCAAGAAGGCCAACGAAGACATGTTTTTGACAAGACAATTTTAGCAGAAATACACCATGAACCATGTTAGGCCAAAGTCACATGCAAAACACAGCCTAAAGAGCCTCTCGTAAAAAAAATAAAAAATAAGTATGACCAGTCTAAAGCAATGTATGTTATTCATACGGTATAAATTTAGAACGGGGGGGGGGGGGGGGGGGGGGGGGGGGGGGGTGGTTAGTCACGTTAATCACCAACAAATCAAAGCATAAAATTATATATAAATATAATTATCGTAGGTGAAATCATCACCCAATAAAGCAAAAGCTCCAATGGTTCAAAAAGACTTCATAGGTTGTGAAGACACATCTTAGAACAATATAGGGTGAGAACATAGGCACACCCACAGGATAGGCCGTAAATAGCACTATCCTCGAATAGGTAACCTTTAAGCGACAACTACGAATGGAGACAACAAAAGTTGTCTCCAATATTTTTTTACAACGTTGTATAGGCTCGTTTGGCTTATCGGACGAGGATGCAATCACATTGGCTACTCTCGAAGCACATGGAGTCTGACATAGTAATTTGGGCGGCACCCTTGCAAAAAGTCGTAATGTTCAGGTTTGGAAAATAGAAGCTAACGTCATGACCCCATCAACGTTTTATCTTATTACACAAAACTAATTACTTATATAATAGTAGTTTAAACTACTACACCTTTTATGATGCTAACTCCAAACTTAGTCTTCGTGGAGCACACTCATTATAAATAATAAATTATCAACCTTAAATCAACCCTCAATCATGCATGCATCTCTAAACATTACTTCATATTCTTGTTATTATAATCTCGTCGGAATTGTAACTCTCATGCCGGAGGTGAATTACAGTGTCGGTTCCATACCTAACTTGTTAACCGGTGTCTTTATCATTTGTCTTAGCAGGTCAAGCTATTGGGAACTAAATGATTATATGAAGCTATGAAATCTTAAAAGGGTCCTTGAATAAAGATGTTTAAGTTCGGGGAAGATCCGAACTAAACATGAATAATCTTTCAGTGAAGATTTCAATTCGGGGGAACATGTTAGTTCACCCGAATTGACTGAAGTTCATCAGAACTGATTTGAATCTGAAGATAACTTAAGTCAAAACAAGTCAACATTGAAAATATTAGTTCGGAGATGAAGACTTTGACTCTGAATTAAAGTGAACTTCCTCAGAATTAAAATTAAGATGAAGACTTGTTGTTTAATTTAATTCGTCTGTTTAGATTTCTATAAATAGAGTGATAGGTAGATAGATTTAGATGTCTTTGAACCCGGACTCATCTTGAGTTCCGTTGAGATTAAACAGTTTGTTGTAATTGCATGTCAAACCAATTCATTTTATCAATGAAATCAAACAGTTCAGATCTAGATATATCAAGATCTACAATTTCAGTTACATTCCTTATTTCAACCAGGTCCTGAGATTCCACATCATGACCTGTTTATTCGATTCACTGTGTTAGAGAGCTTTAAGGTCCTGTCACAACCCACCATCACTACACTACGACCTCTTAATTCAAGCTCCTTAATCTCGAACAATTTTAACATCTTTGCACTCAAGTAATCCACCAACATACATTTATTCACTAAACTTACTTTAGCAATAAAGTTTTACGCCTTTGTTTATTTTTATTTACAACAATTAGGTAAGTCATTAATCGTGTCGTACTATATAGGTCACTGTACGATCATAGTTAGGTAGGTACATCATTAAATCCCTTTGTCAAATATTATACAAATTGAGTTAATTGCAAAGTTTTATTTTTCTTATGATCATGTATGGTATAAGAATTTCATAAGTCTTTAAGAGTTAATAATTTAAATTTTTAAAACAAAATTATTTTCTGCGTCTATGAAACGTAACCGAGAAGCACACGTATCTTGTAAGGATGAATTATTAGTTGATAGATTGAAGAAAAATGATTGACTATTATTATTGTATAGATTTGCAGAACCCATACCGAATAAAAAAAACCCATGATAATAGTAAAGATATAAAAAAGCGTGATCCATATCCAATTCCAATCACAACCATGTCGAACGATCAAGAACCCACCAACCGAAGAATCCGGCAACTATCTCTTCACCTGAATCCCCATGATCATCATCATCAGCAGCAGCAGCAGATTGAGGTGCAAGATTGTAGTTCTGGGCTTGCAAAGATGGATGTTGCTGATAAGCTCTCTAGTTATATGAGAGGGAAACATAGGGATATTCAAGAAAAGGTTTTCGAGTATTTTAACTCGAGACCTCATCTTCAGACGCCTATTGAGATATTGAAAGATGATTATAGACAACTTTGTATGAAACAGCTTATTGGGATTGTTAGAGAGTGTGGGATTAAGCCTTTGGATTATGTTGTTAATCATCCACAAAAATATTTTGCTATGATTGAAGCTGTTGGTAGTGTTGATATGTCTCTTGGGATTAAGTTAGGTGTTCAATACAGGTATATACTACTAACTTTTTCAATTCCACTATTTTATTAGAGATAATCACGAATCTAATCATCTGATACATTAAAATTTCGAAAATAATCACCAAATTCGCGACAATTTTTCTTTTATCTTTAGCGCGAGAACGGGATTTTTTAAAAATGGGTGATGTATATAAGCCACGTCATTGCGCGAGAACGGGATTGTCATGTCACGAGAACGGGTATTAATAGGCGCGGAGACGTGGCTTAATATACACCACTTATTTCAAAATATCCCGGTCCTCGTGCCATGAGGTAAATGAAAAAGTGGCGCGAGAAAATTGTCGCGAATTTGATGATTATTTTCAAAATTTTAATATGTCAGATGATTGAATTGGTGATTTTCTCATTTTATTAGGTTCGCCTTCTTTGATTGCCACGTCTGTATTCATACTCACGGTATTTAGCGACTCAAAATCAGTCATTTACCAAATAAAATATATAAAAATACAGTAATTATAATCTTTTTTTACTTAACTCTATGCAAAGTTGTATAATTAGTTTTTAAAACTTTGATTATTCGACTTCAAAGTTCTTGTTTGTATGCAGTTTATGGGGAGGCTCTGTGCTGAACTTGGGTACCAAGAAACATAGGGATAAGTACTTTGAAGGTATCGACAACCTAGAATATCTCGGTTGTTTTGCCATGACAGAGCTTCACCATGGTACATATACTCTCTTTTACTTCCTGTTATATGTTATGTTATACTGTATGTGGGAAGTATATTAAATATGATCATATAAACTATTACTACGATTGATTATCTAATGCACTTAACCAGTTTGGCATGTTTTCCGTTTTCAGTCAAGTATTTTGATTCATTAGTATAACCAAAATTTTACTGAACTCTGTTTTGATTACATTTACTTAAGGTTCAAATGTTCAAGGCATCCAAACCATTGCTACATTCGATCCTCTAACAGATGAATTCATTATCACTACACCGAATGACGGAGCTATCAAATGGTGGATTGGTAATGCTGCAGTTCATGGAAAATTTGCAACGGTTTTTGCCAAGCTAATGTTACCGACTCATGACACAAAGGTCGTTACTGATATGGGTGTTCATGCTTTTATTGTTCCAATACGGGATCTAAAAACCCACGAAACACTTCCCGGGGTTGAGATAAATGATTGTGGACATAAAGTAGGTCTAAATGGAGTTGACAATGGTGCATTGAGATTTCATGATGTGAGAATTCCACGAGATAATCTTCTTAATCGATTTGGAGATGTTTCAAGAGATGGTACTTACACAAGTCCACTTCCAACTGTCAATAAACGGTTTGCAGCCACATTAGGTGAACTTGTAGGTGGACGTGTTGGGCTTGCTTATTCTTCAGTGGGTGTACTCAAAATTGCTGCCACCATTGCTATCAGATACTCGTTACTTAGACAACAGTTTGGTCCTCCAAAGAAGCCGGAAATAAGCATTCTTGATTACCAATCACAGCAGCATAAACTTATGCCCATGTTGGCTTCCACTTATGCGTTTCATTTTGCCACTGTGAATTTGATTGAAAAGTATGCTGAAATGAAGAAGACCCATGATGAACAATTGGTGTCAGATGTTCATGCACTCTCAGCTGGACTCAAATCTTACGTTACTTCCTATACGGCTAAGTCCTTAAGTACCTGTAGGGAAGCTTGTGGTGGCCATGGATATGCTGCTGTTAATCGGTTTGGTAGCTTGAGGAATGATCATGATATTTTTCAAACATTTGAAGGAGACAACACTGTACTTTTACAGCAGGTACACTTTCTTTAGAGGCCGATGGGGTGGGAAAATGGCGGCTAATATTTTTGAGTAAAACGTTTTGGAAGGTTATATGTACTGCTCCCTTTAGGTTTCTTGAAAACAGGAAAGATGGTTTATTTATTGCTTTTTTTTGTGATAATTCAGGTGGCTGGTGATCTCTTGAAGCAGTACCAGGAGAAGTTCCGTGGTGGGACTTTTTCTGTTACGTGGAACTACTTGAGAGAGTCGATGAATACATATCTTTCACAGCCAAACCCTGTGACTGCCAGATGGGAGGGTGAAGACCATTTAAGAGATCCTAAATTCCAGTTGGATGCTTTCAGGGTAAATCTTTTATTTTCTTCTTACCTTCACTAAACTCTAAAATAAGACTGAAGGTGAACAATAAATCAAATGAACGAACAAAATATAGATTAGTGGACGTTGGAGAGGTAAGACCGACTCTCCCACCGTTAACTTCGGGATTCTCCATATGAGGTTTCAAGTTTGATGCCGAAAGGCTTCAAATGATTGCTTAGGCACACAGAGATAATTTGAATCAGGATCTGGTTTAAACGAAAATATCTGTAGTCTATTAAAAAAAATGTCCGTGTTTTGACTTTTGAGTTTCAAACATGGTTCTTTCTTACATAAAGTTTGACATAAAATGCAATATTTCTCAACAAACTACCATACTTTTCTAGTCTAGAGTGTGTATTTAACCAATATCACATTTTAATATGTGTGCAGTATCGAACATCTCGATTGCTTCAAAGCGCGGCTGTCCGACTACGAAAACATTCAAAGACTCTTGGCAGCTTTGGTGCGTGGAATAGATGTTTAAATCATCTTTTGACACTTGCAGAATCCCACATTGAAACAGTCATCCTTGAAAACTTCATTGAAGCGATCAAGAGGTATCTAAATATTCATCTCTTTTTCTATATCCTCTCGATACTATATGTCAATATTTAAACACTGTTATTTTTATGGTAATCAGCTGTCCAGATGCTAATTCTCGAGCTACTCTGAAGCTTGTTTGTGATCTATATGCCTTGAATCGCATATGGAATGATATAGGAACTTATCGTAATGTGGACTATGTTGCCCCAAACAAAGCCAAGGTTAGAACGGTCTATTTTCACCTGACATTTCTCTTTTTCTCTTCCCAGTAAGAGCATTATCTCTGACAAAACGAGTAGTTCAACTAATTATCTGTTGATTTTGATTACGGAATATAACTGTTCATACTTACTCTTAAAAGGCACATCCAAACATTATATTTGAATAAACAATACATCGTTAATAGTCTATAGTCTTCATATGGTCTCAAATGTGTTAAATCAAACACTCTGTTTTCTTATTTTGTGTAGGCAATCCACAAGCTAGCGGATTACTTAAGTTTTCAGGTGAAGAACATGGCTAAAGAACTTGTTGATGCTTTTGATTTACCGGATCATGTGACAAGGGCACCAATCGGCAAGCAGTCATCAGGTGAAGCTTACACACAATACACTCAATATGTCGGCTTCTAGTCTACAAACACGATGATAAAAGTTAGGAAAGGTAAGACTACTCTCAAGTCTCAAAATAAGAAGAAAATGTATAAGTGATAAAATATTATACTTTTTTGATTTGTAAGTGTGACACTCCGCTCAATTTCTTCATTGGCAAAGTGCTTGTTCTGATCTGTATCTGTCTGGACGTCGTGATCATTTAATCAATTACACATTGCAATAATGTTTGGTATGAGAGATGTTAATATTTCGAATAATCGTACTTGGCCCTTTGTTGTTAACTAAACTATCATTCTTTTGAAAATACGAAAATGAACTCGTGATTTAAAAATAGTCTGCCATGATGTGACAAAATCCTTTCACGTCTTGACAAAAGAAATCCAATTAAGTTTTGATGGTTTTGTATGAGTAACGTTTTATCTCGTTGACCTATACTACCAGGAATCAGGGGTCGGGATTATCATGATTTGGGCATCTGATTCAAGGCTTAGTTTGGTTCAGTTCAAGGCCACCCAAAACTATATTTTGTGTCATTTATATCAAATTCGACAAAAAACTTGTTTAATGACAAAAATGATCTTAAGAATTGTTAAAACACAATGGGTTTAACCATTTATATGTTCACAACTTATCAAAAATATTTTTTATTTACAACAAACGTACAGATCACTTTCGTCATTTCATATGTTTATTTGCCGAATTTGGTATAAATGATACAAATTAAATGTTTGGGCGGTATATATGAAAATATTAATAAATTGGTGGCCTTAATGAACGAAACTAAAAGTTATGTGTCTTCCACATGTATTAGAGTGATGTAGAAAGGCTCATGCTGCCCAGAGTCTTATTCAAGCTTTTGTGATTTGCCAGACTGAAAAGGCTCAATGATCCGTGATGGTTACTATTTTGTAGAACGAAAATGTTTCTGCAGTTTTATCTTAATTTGATACCCAGTTGAAGGGTACCAAATGACACGGGGATATGTATAATTCAGATATCCTTATCCCCTTCTGAATTCTGATTATGAGTAGACGGACTGTTTCAACTCGTGAATGAGTTGATTGCGGTTGTGTTTAACTCTACAAGGGCCAAACGGTGGATACTTTTTTTTAATTCAAAGTTTAGATTATTATTGTGATAATGGGCGAAGAGTGGATTTGCAGCTCTGTACTGACTACTAAACTACATGATGGGATGGTTAACAAAACATACCATACCATGCCTGATGGATCGGTTGCAAGGTAACTCACAGTTAAAACAATATCAAATGTTGTCGAATCTAGGGTTTTTTAATGTGCATGAGGACTAAAGGAAAGTAGTCCGACAACCATTCTCCCGATTAGTACGACCATTAACTGTATGTAAATATGTTGTGATAGTAAATAAAATGGAAAACAAATTCTTATACATAATTGATAACCAGTACTACTAATAATATGTCTGATAAAAGCATCTCGATCTATTCTGTCTTGAAAGGTTGATATTTCTTGAGCTCGCTTAATAGTCCTTGAACAGATCCAACAGCTGCGACCAGCGATACCACCAAACAAGTATAACTCAGGATCTTAAGCCACACCCAAGTGAAGGAAAACTTGGGTATCTTAACCCTAGCGATATACATCTCTATCGGGAAATAAACTGTTAAAGGGTAAAATGAACCTGCCCCTATCAACCCCAAAAAGCTATTGAAGAAGGGAAAAATCATAGCTATGAGTGCTGTTAACATCACATATAATGTTCTCCACACTAACCTAAACATGTTAACAGGGTACGTTCCACAACATGGCACATTAACTGGATGCTCAGTTGTTATAAACTTGCTCTCGGGCCATCTTTGCCTACATTTCATCTCAACAAACCCGAATAAAGGTTGGCAAAACACCTGAAAGTTTCATCATTTAAGTAGTGCAATAAAAGTATATTTGTTCTGTTAATGAAAAACGTACCTGATATGCACCAACAAGGTGGATGGCAATGCAGACATTTGCAAAGTCGATGAGCCAATATGGTTCAAAGAAACCAAAACCGGTTAAGAAGTTACCCGGTGCATCATTTCCAAATGCCGCATAACCAAGACAACCACAAAGCATGTAAAACAATGTAGTCGTTGAAACTCCAACAAGTGATGCGCGTTTCATCATCTTGTTTTCTGGCGGATACGATTTTAACGTGTCCTGTATTTGTTTAATTCATTTTTTTTTGTCAAATAACAGATTATTTGTTATTACCACATATGAAGAAAATATAAACTTGATAAAAAAATTTGAAATATGTTACCACATTATTATTTGATATATGTATGGAGTATTTCATATCACATCGGTCACACAAAAAAAAGAAAAAAAAAGTAATAAACATAACAATATATTTTGAGATATGTTAATCGGATGTATGTATACTTTTGAAAATCTATCAAATCAAATAATAATATATGTGAATGTATAAGAGTTTTATATTTATTTATTATAAAGTTTTGTATAGAAAAAATAGAAATGAAAGATATTTTGATGAATGTGAATATTAAATTGAAGGAAGTAAATTAGAATATATATATATATATATATATATATATATATATATATATATATATATATGCCCTCACTTTTCAACACCTATTCCCCTCCCCACCCTATCTCTTATAAATTAAATTAAAGTAGTACAACATTATATGAATTAATGGTCCAAACGAATCTTACCATAAGTTTCCAAAAACTCTTTTGGAAATAGACAAATTTTATCATAAATGAGACAGATGTATGGTATTTATAAGGCTTCACAAATCATGCATATCTTAAAGTCATGTCGTTGAAATGGACGGGTCAGGTCAGGTCAAATCATATATTAAAATGGTTTCTGGTCAATATTGGTCGCAATTTATGCACGTCACTTTTCCGTTTTTCTTTTAGTTGTTGTCGGGGTGAGACGGTTAAGGGTTAGTGGTTCAATGGTTTAGGGGATTTTCTAAACAAGCCGTTGTGTAATCATTAAGACTCGTTTGGATTCTTTCTAGTTTAGCTGAATTTTCAATGACAAGATACGTCATGCTATTTAGACATACCCAAATCAACCCATCAAGCCGGCCAAATATACCTAATCTTGGCATGTTTCTATCTTTACGGGTTGAAATTGCCACGCTAACTAAAAGTCTATACATCCGGTATAATAAAGTAACTTGTTATTTTTTAAATATTTCTCCAACAAACCATATCTAACGTAAAATATATGATTTAAAAACGCTCATCATTCACGACATGTTAGTAGTTATGTATGCCTAAATGAACCAAACATAACAAGTGACAAGTCTTGAAAGAAAGGTTTGGTTTAAATCATTCGTGTTTTGTGATGGGAGAAAATAGGCACATGGAATTAACATAATTGTTCTAACTGTGACTTTTCAATATATAATTTTAGACAATAAAAATGACATTTGGATCTTACAAAAATAGGATTGACACAGACACTACCACAGCTGTCAATTAAGATCAATAACATATGCTCTTGTCTTGGTCATTTATTTTCATTAACTGATTTCTAATAAATTCATGTTTTTTTCATTAAATATATGTTTCTTAATTGTTTTCTCCAAATTTCTTATAAAAATCATGTTATTATCAAAGGATTTAATCATTAATTAAGGAAAGTTACATAGATCGTTCTATGGTGTATCTTAATTTACGAATTTAATCCATAATTTCTAACGGAATCTATTTAAGTGACGAAATGTTTAATTAGTTGACGATAATTTTAATTTTTTTTTAACTTACATCTATTTTAGGGACGAAAAACATAATCAGGTTCTAAAGTGGATGATTTATGTAACTTTTTAAATTTATATATAAAATCCATAATTTTAATTGTTTTCTCCAAATTTTTATTTTATTTTTTAAAATTAAATTATATCACACACCGTTAATCGTTAGACGAAACATGTGATTTTTTTATATCTCTTAGATTATTTTTATCATTTTACGTATTGTTACTTTTTATGTATTAAATCTAAGAGTATATTGTTAAATATATTTTTTATTTTAATGTTTCTATTTTCTTCTTTACAATGAAATTGTTTTTGTTTTTCAAAAATAAATAAAAAACTATACTAAATCGTGTTTAGATTGGAAGAAATGATTTTATATAGAAGTTTGAAATTTTTATTTAAAATAAGTAACAGAAAAAAAGTTTCCAAAATACTAATTCTGTAATTGAAAAGGTATATTTTTTGTCTTTTTCAAAAATGCATAATCAAGTTTTTGACATTCACCTAAAAACTTTTATCAAACTGTAGATAGACTAATACATCCATATAAAAAAATTATATTTTTCACAAAAATAAATACAAACAATAGTTTTGTTAATTAGGTTTGCTAGAATAAAATTTATACATCTTTTGAGTATTACTCTTTCGTTGCAAAAACATTATTTATCTTTTTATTTATATTTGTTTAAAAATTATTGTTTGTTCCTAAATATGGACCATTAAAATATAGTAATTTTTTTGTTTCGTTCTTAAAATATTTTTAATCTTTCAAATTTAAAAGTAACTGACGTCTTCGATGTAGCGGCAAAATAAAAAATCTAATAGAAAAATAATTAATTAACTACAACTATCTAATTTTAACAATTTTATGTTTTCAAACTTTTTAATAGATGAACTTTATATTTATTTTACATCAATAAAGAGAGATAAAATATTAGTAATTAATATGTATTAAATATATATATTAAATGGGAGAAAGTTAAGTTCAATAAATATCTAAATTATATTGTAGCAAAAGCAATAAAAACAAATTAGAAAAACTTATTAAAAGCTTTGGGTAGTTATTATTTGTTAACTTGCTATATTTTGACACGTGTAATCTTATGCATATTCTATTTTTCTTCCTTTTTATTTTGTTTAAATTAAATTTGTACGAGTCATTATTTGTGTCCCACTGAAGTCCATATTTAGTAGTGTACCTTATAACAAAAAGACAAATATATACGTATTAAATAAAATATACTAGAGACAATAATAAGAGAAGTATAAACCTGAATTTCAATTAGAACAGTTGAATAAGCATAAGCGAAAGCAATGTCTCCAATGGCTTGAAATGTTCGCCACACCTTCTCCGAACTAGACAAATGTGGTCCTACTTCCGCACCCGTTAATGTTGTCGTTGTATGCACTCCTCCTGTTCAATCGCAATGTTTATTTAATCAACGTTACCAATTAAAATAAAATACGAGTAATTTACCAGCAACTTTAGCTATAGAGAGGCCGAGTCCAATGAGAGAGTAGGCAAAAGACATAACGGCAGCTACAATCGATAGCCATGATAACTTATGGAAATTCGGTATCTGACTTAACACTATCTGAATTATAGCAAATAAGATCATATATGGATAGTTGGACGGTTTACATTCTGCATCATGTCCTTTATCATGAAAACAATTTGATTTCTTCACAGCCCTGTAAAGTAATTCAAACAAAATCCAATTAATTCATAGATTTTGCATAATAAGTAGTAACTTAATATAAACTAGATTAATACTTACACTATACTTATAGACGCAGTTATTGTGTATCCAATTGTTACTCCGACCAGGTTTACATACTGAGCAATTCCACATAATTGCACCTTTTTACCACCTGTCAAACAAGACAAATTTTACCTTTTTACTTTTTCACTTTCTACTTAATCACTTTTTTTACGTCTTATTTTATAAATTATGAGCATATTATACATTAAATCAGGATAGGCTCTTAAATAATCCCGAAAAATATGTTTATAAAACATAAGACCAAATTAAATAAATTCGTAAATTCAAAAATAAGGTAAAACAAAAGAGGTTTGGTACCTAGACTGGCTTGAACCACATCCATATAGGTGTAGTTACGCTTCCCGGAAACAGGATCGGGTGCACGGTATGCATCAGCAAGAAGGGTGGAAGTAAAGTAAGTGATGACAGAGAAGGTCATGAGAACAGCAGGACCAGCTATCCAACCTAACTGAGCAATTGCCCATGCAAGCGACAACACTCCAGACCCGATTACTGCAGTTATAATATGTGCACTTGCTGTCACCCAAGTCCCTAGTTATCAAAAAAAAAACTAATTAAAGACACACAATATATATGAACCAAAAACGATTCTAAGGTTTGTAAATGTTACCAGTCCGTTTTTCGCGACCGTCGTCGTCGAGGTTGAGGTTCTTGTCGTTGGTGATATGGAGTGTTGATGGGGTGGTGGTGTCCATGGCTTTGTTTGTGAAATGATAAATATGGCCGGTTTGAAATAAGTCAAGGATGGAATGGTTTTAAAGGGAGAAAAGGGGCAAATATGTCAACAAGACATTTAATGAAAATGAAATAAAGGCATTTATTAATGCTTTTTTGCAATACTTATGTTCTCTATTATTATTATTATTATTATTATTATTATTATTTTTATTTTTTTTGTTTTGAACGACAATATTAGTAATTCGGGGCCACAGTAACATCCATTTACCTTAAATCAAAGTTAGTTACGTATTTTCTAATATTCACCTAAGAAAACAATCCAAGACCTCCTCTAATGTAGGAACCCCCGTTGACACTTATGTTCTCTGTTGGAAATAAAAAAGAGGTCAAACCTTTTAAGTAGCAAGTACTGCTTTTTTTCCTATTCACTCTTTCTCAATAACTATGTTGTGATCGTTTCATGTTGGTCATAACGGGAGTTATCGACTAGGGTGGTGTGTGTGTGTCTTGTATGTGTGTTTAATGTTGTATAATTATATCAACCTTTTTTTTTTTTAAAGATGAAGGAAATAATTAAATATTTGAAGAGAGTTATCGACTAAGGTGGTGTATCTTGTATCCTTTCTCACCAATAATTTCATGCTAAAACTATTTCACTCTAACTCTTTTAGTACCAATAACTACATTATTTATATTTAAACGTTTTAAAGATAAAAATATTTTCAACCCTTTTATTATCGGTAACTACATTATTTATATTTAAACTTAAAGATTGAGAAATGTATTTTTTTAACCATTTTCTTTATTTAGATTTTTCATAATTATTATCAATTTTATATTTATTGAGTTATATATTTTTTTTTTCTTTTACGAGTTTTATGGTTTTAACTTTTTTTATAATTATTATTCGATCTATGTTTATTAAATAACATAAATGAAAATATCTCAAAATGTTTAATAAAAATATCATGGTAGTTTTGATTATCCATAATTATTATCAGATATATATAGAAATATCTCAAAAAATTTTAAATAAAATATCAGGAAATGAAAACAAACCAGGTTATAACATAAGTGAGCTACCTAGTAAATTATATTTTAAACTACAAAATATAATAATAATAGTAATGATAATGAATAATAAATATAAAAATAATTGGAGAAGTCAAATCACACTACCGTAATATCTGAAAATATATATTATATTTAATCTATAATATTTATAACAGCCGTTACAAACTCGGTTGTATAAAAAAATGATATATATGTAATAAAATTGAGGAAATTTGTAGCACATCAGAAGTTACTAAATTAAATGAGGCATCAAATGCAGGGGTAGGGGGTTGGAGGGAAACAAAACATTTATATCTCATTGTATTGGAAATTGAGATGATTAATTTCAGGTCAAAAAACTAAATCTTAAAATATTCTAAAATCTAGGTATGTTTAAATCCTAAGATGGTATGAAGTAATTTGTATATCGTGTATATTCTATAGATGATGTTTAATTAGTTTGAATGTTTAGAGAAAAAGGAAAAGAAAGAAAAATCCTAACATTTTTATTGACCACAAATTTACATGTTAGAAAAATACATAATGAATGATGTACCAAGCTAAAAGATGAAGAAAAATGTTAAATGTTTACGTCGGTTGGAGTAATTTGAACAACCGAAGTAACTATATTTGAGACGAAGCAAAGGATGGTAAAAAAGATTTATTTTAGATGAAATAAATATTTAGCCGCTATAAATGTATTGAAGATGAAGTAAATATTAATCAGCCTTAACAAAATTTTAAAGAAAATTTCAAGTAAATAAATGCTTGACTACATGAAGACTAAGTATTTCAATTAGCACAATTATGTTTTAACTTCCTGTTATCATGTTTTGAGGTCTATAAATAGATATGTTTAAGGATAATTAAGTGTGTGTCTGAATATCTAATAGTGTTAGATATTTCTATAGGCCATATTCTAATGGTTTTTTCCGTCATAACTGTTTTTGATCATTAAAGAAAAATATTTAGTAATATTGTGATTCTCAATCAAATATAAGCATAATATTCAATCAATTGTGAGATTTCGCATCACAACTGATAAGCAATTCACTGATTTTATATTAAGAGATATAAAGATCCTATCGGTTGTTATCAGAACAAGTTTTATCGATTAAGCAATTTAATTGATACTTGTTCATCAATTCAACTTAATACGAGCGAAATTAAGTTGAATTAGAAGTGACTGTTGAATCGTAAGAGTTTTTGATTGAAACTTGAGAACAATAGCTAGATTTTGAATAAATTTTGAACGGTAAAGTTTGTTGTTAGAATTTGAAATTGAGTAGTGATTTTGTGATTTAGAATCAATTTAGGTTAATTTTGTGATGTATTGGTGAAAAATTGAAATGTGCGTGAAATTGAAGCAATTTCTATAAATTCATCAAAGTAAGTGAATTCATTCAAATTTTATTAATCAATGAGGCCTTTAGTGGACGATGATAGTGGAATAGGTACTATGAGCAAGCTTCTACGTCTAACTTATGATGCATAATTCTCTATGCGAAAGCTTAGATTCAAGTCTTTCATCTATGGTGATGTTAATCTTTGGAACTTAATCACTAAATGTCCTCACAATCTAGAGGTACAAGATGCTAGTGGAACTAGGATGGTTCCAATGGATCCTAAGAGGTATTCTAACCGAATAAACTGAAAACCGAACCGAACCAAAACTGATTTAAACCAAACCAAACTTGTAATCGGTTTTCGGTTCGGTTTTTAACCGAAACAGAAATAGAATTTGGTTCTCGGTTTTAGAATTATAGAAACAATCTTCAGTTAAATGGTTTGACTTTCCACACGTTGATTCCAGTTCCTTACATTCCCTCTTTAGGTAATGCATGTTCATGTTTACTCATGCAGTTGCATGTCTTGACATTTTGTCGTTGTCCCACATAGTGCCAGTTTCTTTCTTTTTACACATTTGGTATGTTTTTAAGATTTTGATGAAAAGTATGACCTTGATTAGAGTTAAAACCAAAATTTCCGTTTTGTGGGACATTTTGTTCTCTACTTTTCGCAGTGACTCTAGATTGTGTTTGAGGAGTATTCCTTTTCCTTGGATCTGCATTAGAATTTGTGTTAACTTCAATTTCTTCCTCACTTAACTTTTCACTAGAATCTAGACTGGGAGGAATATAATTGTTGTTAAAAGGTGGTGACACATTATTATAACCAATCAAATTCTTGTTGTTACCATGAACGTGAGATTTGAGAATTTGATCAACAATATTTGAAGCATTTTAATACTTTGTGATGGTTAACTTAATTTGATCATTCTTAATTTTTATTTCCTGAAGTTGTTCTTCAGCTTTAATCACCTTAGCTAATGCATTATCCCTTTCCCATTTCACAATTGCCAATTCTTCTTGATATTTAGTTTCATTTTTAACATAAGTTTTAACTTGTTGTTCAAAATTAGCAATTATTTTAGACATGTAGGTTCCGATCAGTTTAGAGAGAGAATATTCTAGAGAGAGAAAGTATGATTTAACAATTGAGCACAATCTCTTAAACATTACACACACCCCACACTCCCATTTATAGGAGTGTGGGGACTTTACAAAGAGTTCTCACATATTACAATTTAGCCCCTAACAACGACTACAAATACAAAGTTATGAATATTCTATTCCTAACAATTCCCCCTTATTTGTAGTTGTTCAAAATATAAAGTCTTTGTCTTTAAGCATCTTCATTGTTGTTATCTTGATCGTGTAGATGCTTGATTTGATCTTCAACCGCAACTTTGAATTTCATCAGAGTAGTTTGTTGTAATCTTTGATATTTTTGTATCTAAAGATAACTTGCTTGAAGAATCTTTCTTTTCTTTTGAAAGCTTGACCTTGATGTTGTATTGAACATGTCATTGATGAAGTATCCTCGAAGGTCTCGCTCTTTGAAGTAGTCTTAAGAGCCTAATCATCCAAAAACTCTTTTTGGCGAACCTTGGATGATAGTCTTAATGATCTCCTCCTTTGTCTTCGTGGTCTTCAAATTCAACTTTAGATTTCATCAGAGTAGTGTTTAAATCTTTGTATCGCGGAAAGCACACTTGAAAGTTGACTTGAAGAATCTTTCATTTCAAACGAATGTTTTATGCAGACTTGTAGTCTTTTATTTCATGATTCCGATGTGAACATAACATTCGTTTCCTTTGACCGTTTGAACCATAAAGTGGAACGCTCCCCCTTATTTGAGTGCTCCCCCTTAGTTGAGTAGTTTCAATTTATCGTTCAACTTGTAGAAGCTTGATTGGATTTCTTTGTTTGAAGCTTCTTTTGTTTGAGCAATCGTTCCAAAATCCTTGACGTTTTGATTTTTCATTTAGCTCCCCCTCAACTCATACTTGAAATCAACTATCTGAAAGTTGATGTTTTACTTTGTTGTAGCTTGATGATGAACATTCTTCTTTACTTCACGTTCTTCACATTGGAAAACCATTTACACACGTTTTTCCCTTTGGTACACGTTCTTCCCCCTCATGATGATTATGACTCGTTGTAATCATCATGTAAACGTGTACCCAAATAGTATTCTCAAATAGCGTCCATGAGCGTGAACATGGGTAAGTAACTACGAGATCACTTAGATTGCTCGTTAACACAACAATCAAAATCACAAAAGAAGTCGATTGTGTGACCTACGTTCAATGTTGGAAAAGCGTTAGCATTGGTAGGATTTCCATTCGATCATTATGAAATACCAAGATCGTTGGTACCACTACAAATGTTCCGAGCTATATCACAAAGATATGCTATTTGAAGATTCGTTCGTGTCCTAGAAAATGTTTAAAGTTTTGGCGCTAGACTCAATAGTGCATGAAACGAAGTCGAGAAATGGAGTTGATTTTCTCTTGTTCAATATCAACATTCTCCGAGTGAAAAGATGATAGAAATGTGTTAATTCTCCGTGTATATTGAAAACAAATTCTTGTGAAGAATTTGAGTGGCGATGAGGTATATGTGCATTGCATCACTGGGTCCATGATGTCTTTTTCAATATCGAAAATCAACACATGAAATTCGATAGAAACTTGGCTACCCGGCGATTTAATTGGCGAAGAAACGGTCTCTCATTCTTTTAACCGTATCACACACTCCTCACTCAACCTCTCATAATATTCAACTCCACCCTCATTTTGGCATTTTGAAAACAATGTTTTTGTTGATTTTGCACCTTTAACCTCCAATCCTAGACCTAAATAACCCTCACATTCGAAAGTGATTCCTTGGGTAAGTCCTTCCGGCTCTGGTTGGACTATAAGAAAAAGATATCTTTTTGAGAATTGCTCAAGGTGCATCAACATTGTGCCAAATTGAAATATTTTCGAAAAGACGCTCCCCCTTCAACATATGCACGACAACAATATGTTCGAAAAGACGTTCCCCCTTCAACAGATGCATGAAAAAAGGGAAGTCTTTTTGGAGAAGACATTCGAATATTGCATTTCGAAAGATTTATTTGAAAAATTGTTTCGTTGAAGCTCATTGGAAAGATTTAGGAGGTAGTTCGAAAAATGATTTAATGAACTCCCCCTCAAAGTTTGATTCTCCATGTTTGATCGAACAAGTGTTTTTGAAAAGATTTGACATTTTGAAAACACTTGTTAATTACGAAAATACTATCAAACACAAATATAATACTTTGAATATGATAGTTCTATTCGAGATTGAAAATCCGCTACTATTCACATTCATCATATTAAACTTGTATTTAGACCAATAAATTCGTAATTTTTTCGGTTTTAGAACGGGTTTCAATTTGAAATAATTGAAAGCCTAAATCATTTGAGGATTGAGTTCGAAACCGAGTTGTTCCGAATTCGTCCGTGTTCCAATCTTTCATGATATCTCGTGTAAGCACTACCGTGAGGTTCGAGTCCGAAACTGAGGTATTCCGGAGTCATCTTGATGATCTATGGTTCTGCACAATCAAAAAAAACTGTTTTTGGTACCCATTTCATTTTGGGTCCTTTTTGGTTAGCTATTTGCAAAGAATATGAATTCCATTTCTCCGGTAAACACACATTTGAAGTAGTTGATATTGTAATTGGTATGTTTGTTTTTGAAATTGGTGTAGATTTTGGAATCCATTTCTGTTTAAGAGTTGGTGAAGGACTTCTGGGTACAAAACCATTTGAATTCATTGAAGTTCGTTGTTTAAATTTAGGAACAAAACTATTCACTTTTTGCACCAAATATTTAAAGTGTGATGGTGCAAATTCAAATAACTCGGGTATTGAATAAGTGAACGCTTTCTTTTCCTTTTTGTTCATTGGAGGACAAAGTGCTTTCTTTTCAACATGTTTGCTTGAGTCTATTTTGGATTTAAAACTCAAAGGTGTTGTAAAAATTCCATCAGTTTGTGATTTCGGTGAATACTTTTGATTCTTTTTCGGGAAAGAACTACTACTCGGAGAAACCAGTTTTGAAAATGTTTTTGAAGATTTACCGTTGTAAACCTTGAATGGAATTTTAACATCCTTTTTCGAATATTTTTGAAGAGTTTTAGATTTCTGTTTCTCCTCATGTGAAATGCTTGGGGTTTTTGGTAAAACCGGACCATTCATTTTCCACATTGAATCAATCTTATGAGTTAAAGCTTCGATATCCTTTTCTTTTGAATGTAATGCATTTTGAAGAAATGATATCTTAGCAATGGATTGTTCATTCGAGGAGAAAGATTCCAATGAAGATTTGTCATTTGAAGTTAAAGATTTATCAAGGGAAGCTTTTTCAAAAGACGCAAGTTTCTCTAAAAAATTAAGTTTTTCATTCTCAAAATAGTTAGTTCGACATTCCAACTCTTGCTCAAGTTCCGAAAATTGTTTTTCTAAAATAAGAGTTGGAACATATACTTTTTGAAAGACAACTTGTTTCAAAACATCATCGGAATGAAGTTCCTTTTCGCTATAACTTGGAAAGTAATCATCCGAAAGAAGAATTTTCCTAGTTTTATAACTCTCATTTAAGGATTTGTAATCAAAAGATACTTGCGTTTTATTAAAAAATGGTCGTTTTGCATCCTCTTGTTCTTCATTTTCTTTGGATGATCTAATGAAAGACATTGTAACATTTTCTTTTCCCCAAGATTTTGTGTCGTAAAGACCGGGAGCATGATACATAGCTTTCTTTAGATATTTTGGATTATCATGACCCAAACCTTCTTGTGGATTTAAAGATCGAAACTCTTTTGGTTTTTTTGGAAAAATGAGTTGATTCGTTTGTTCTCGCACACAATTTGGCTTTGAAATTTCATTTCGATTTTCAACTTCAAGTGCTTGTGATTTTAAAGCTTTAATTTCCGTTTGATAATCTTCAATTTGTTTTCTTAAAAGCATAAGATTATCGTTAGCACTTAGTCTCTCATTTCTTTGAGTATTTAACTCATCGATTAACTCCATGCTTTTAAATCTTTCATCCATTCGTTCTTTCTTAAGATTCCCGAGTTCCTTTAAAACACTGTGATTATATTTTCTCTGATCAAACGTAATGGGTTTTGATTGTTTTTGAAGTGTATTGATTAACTCCAATTTTTCATTAAGTTCATTTGTAAGATGTTGAAGTTGAATCACACTTTGATCATATTTCCCCTTCCAAGAAGTTGCTAACTCTTTAAACTCTTCGAGTTTGGAATTGGTAAGGTTTAAAGCTTTAATTTGAGATGTCAAAACTTGAGTTTCATTTGAAAGCTTAGAATTCTCATTTAAAAGATTAGCTTTTTCGTTTGAAAACCGTAAAACCAATTCAGTGTTAGTTTGCAACTTCTTTTCCAACTCAATGATCTTATTATCAAGGGTAGATCGAGATAAAGAATGTACCTCTGCGACGTTGTCCTGGCGTGATGATGATAAGTTGGAATGCGATATCGTCGATAAAAATTCTCGTGCACGTGCAACAACATTTCGCTTTCGATCCAATCTTTCATGACCGTTCCAATTAGTAGGAGACAATCTTCTCCCCGTGTCTTCACACAATTTCTCTACCTCCTCTAATTTTGTCCAAGCTTGGTCCGGAGGACAATAAAATGTAAGCCCGTCATCGTTGTCGATTGTGAGATCCACAATATTCCCGGTAGAATCTTTCTTCATAATGAAATTTTGGTGGCGAAGATCCCTTAAAAGTTGATGAAAAATTTCTCAATGTTGAAAATTTGACGAAAAATCCGGATAATCTTCACCCGTGGTATCTCACGCTTGTACAGTCTTTTTCCCGAAACCTATTGAACTAATCGAGTACAATAACACCGTTGAATTCGCTTTTCAATTTCGATTCCGGAAATATAAATCAAGTATTTTTCCGATGCTTGAATCTCGTTAAAATTCGTCGCGTAAGCTTAACCGGTATCCGAAAATTGTCGGGAAAAAAAAAATCTCTCTCTTTAAAAAAGTTCTTATTTTTCGATTTCGTCTCTAAACTGAAAACGTGGAATCGCGAAACTTCTATCCTAACACACGAATCCTTGTGTGTTGAATTTCTATCCTAACACACGAATCCTTGTGTGTTGAATTTCTATCCTAACACACGAATCCTTGTGTGTTTAATTTCTATCCTAACACACTAATCCTTGGGTGTTGAATTTATATCCTAACACACTAATCCTTGTGTGTTGAATTTCTATCCTAACACACCAATCCTTGTTCTATGATTTTTTTTTTTTTTTTTTTTTTTTTTTTGGAAGTCTCGGAATCTTTGTTTTCAAAAACTGATCGTGATCGTTTTATACTCTTTGTAAAAGATTCTGTTCGTATACTAGTTCGACATCGTGTAGACTAAATGATGTATTCGAATGACACTGAATTGTGT
Source organism: Senecio squalidus (assembly GCA_910822075.1). NCBI lineage: Eukaryota > Viridiplantae > Streptophyta > Magnoliopsida > Asterales > Asteraceae > Senecio > Senecio squalidus. The sequence goes on from CAJVGC010000592.1 coordinate 8,136,367, forward strand.
TCGTGTGGTGTAATTCGAATAAGACTGATTTCTATTCGTGTATGTTCAAAGTGTATTCGAATGGGTAGTTCGAATGGTGAGTTTGAATTTGAAGTTTTTTCTGTTCGTGTATGTTGATTTCACAATCTAATGGACACTTAGACAAATTCTGAAATAAAAAGGCTCCTCTTCGTGTGAGAATCCTAGTAGAGTACCGAGTAACACTTAGTTCGTTCACCACTTACCCTAGTCGAATGCCGAGTAGTTCGAATATTTGTAGATTTTACCCTTTACACGACTGCAGTGATTAGACTAGTCTAACCAGTTGAAATCCTAGTCTAATGGACTGTTCTAACCAGTTGAAATCCTAGTCTAATGGACTAGTCTAACCAGTTGAAATCCTAGTCTAATGGACTATTCTAACCAGTTGAAATCCTAGTCTAATGGACTAATTCGAATATGTGATTAGACTAGATAAACACCTTACACGAATTGACTGAAATGAGTTCGTGTATATGAGTTCGTGTACATACAAACACAATTCGTGTAAAGACTTGGTGAAATTCCTTCGTGTTTAACTCGTGTATCACATTTTGTATTCGTGTATGTAAGTTCGTGTATGCACAAATATAGTTCTTGTGTATGAGTTCGTGTATGAACAAAGACAATTCGTGTGTCTGAATTCGTGTATGCACAATTTCAATTCGTGTGAAGACTTGGTCAAATTCCTCACGTTCTTGAGATATTAAACACCTTACACGAATTAACTGATTAGACTAGTGTTTCACCTTACACGAAAATATATACTATTAGACTAGAAATCCTTCTTACAAGGATACAAACTGTATTCTTGTATGTTGAAAATGTAGTCTAATGGTACACGAATAGACTATTAGACTAGAAATCCTTCTTACAAGGATACAAACTGTATTCGTGTATGTTGAAAATGTAGTCTAATGGTCTATTTCCAGTCTAATGAACGGGTACTTTTGAGAGTATCCAGCTCTGATACCAATTGTAGGTTCCGATCAGTTTAGAGAGAGAATATTCTAGAGAGAGAAAGTATGATTTAACAATTGAGCACAATCTCTTAAACATTACACACACCCCACACTCCCATTTATATGAGTGTGGGGACTTTACAAAGACTTCTCACATATTACAATTTAGCCCCTAACAACGACTACAAATACAAAGTTATGAATATTCTATTCCTAACAAGACAGTTCTTTTCTTTTTTCTTCTAGCATATGTAAAGATTCACAAACAAGTTATTATGTTCTCTATAATCCCTAACCTGTGTAATGCATGCAGGAGAACAAAGTTCAGAGAATACCTCAGTAGGAATGTCATCTTCTTGAACATCAACCATTAGAGATTGATTGGTTATTTCTTCATCAGATTGAAAACTCCAATCAAACCCTAGTCCATCCTAAGTGTAACACTAGGATCTTTAAACACACAAATTTTTTTATTTTATTTTTTATATATATAAACATTTTACAACGTTAGCGGTTTTCTACACCATCTACATAACTTAGACAAATGAAAGTTATTGTTTTACTTCTACTAAAATAACATTCATAACGTTTTGAGCGGAAGCTCTTTACAAAAGACTTAGTATTATGTTAAGGTCCCCATCCATTCTTTACTATGCTTGCCTTGCGATCTAGAGATCCTTTTAACCTACAAACATAACAATCAACAAAATACGTTAGCGTTAAGCTAGTGAATATACTTGGTCACATATTAATACATCTCTAAGACTATTTAAAGTCTTATCATTCTCTTCCTCCAACTATATAGAGTTGGTTCTCGCTTCATTACATACCCTCGCGGTATGCATGAAGTTGATTCTAACTTCTTCCCGACTAACGAAAGTCGATTCTATATCTTTTCGACATATAGATGTCTTCTCTATTCATCTCTAACTTAACTATGGTTTAGGATATCATTCTCATAGTTAAACTACTTTAAAAATCACCAAAAACTGGTTTAGGCACTAACTGCTCCGCAACTAAGAACCACTGCTCCGCAACTAAGAAGTCTGGAAATCAACCATGGCTAATGAGTGCCAGATGCGGCGCACCATAGCCTAGGTGCGGCGCATCTAGGCCAGTAACATGGCTAATTTCCGTTTTTGATTGTTTCCTGTACTTACACATTAGTTTACGCCACCTCTAGTTCTTATTTCTGCTAACAACTTAACTATAAGTTGAGGTATTATACTTGTCAAACTTCAAGATATTAATACAAAACTATAAACACATAACAATATGAAAATGAGCCTCGTATACTCACCTTGATGTCGAAGTACTTTTACTACTCTTTCGTTGCTTTCCCCTTCCCTTTGTCTTTTAAATCTGAGTTTATAAGACCAAAACAACTATAACTTTCAATAACTCATAACAAAACATAACTAACAACTTCGTTATACATATTTTCTAAAATCTTAACATTAACTTGTTTGGTCCGTTTTTTACCCATCTTGCCACTTTTCGGGGTCTTTGACCCGTTAAGCTTTTTAATATACATAGAAGCATTTTCAAATCATCATTTACATTATACTCATAATAAACACATTACATAAAATTGTCATTTCTTTTCTTTAACCAATTTCTACCCATTTGCCACTGATTGGGTCATTTGACCTGTTTGACAACACCAAATGGAGTAATCATAACACCATATTCTATCTCATTTATAGAACTAAAACATACAATTCTAACATCAAATTAACATACACAAATGCTCAATTTAACAATTCTCATGATTATCCCCAAATTATTAAAAACCTAATTTTATCAATTAAGCATTTCTACTTCTAATTAAACATCTAAATAAGATTATAACATACTAGCATAACTCAAATTTCATCAATTAATATCAAGTATATAAACTTACCTTCTTTTCTCCAAATACTCTTAGGCTAGGTCTTCCTTACTCTTAATCTTGATACAAAATCTCACCACAACAACTTCAATTACTAGAATTTTAGAATTTTCTTGATTTCTCTAAAGAACACACACAAACACCTTCTAATTTCTGCACTTGACACCTCACAATCCTAGTCATACTCAAAATCTCGAATTTACACCTTTATTCAATCAACTTTTTCAAGTTTTGCTAATTTACAAAATTACTAATATTGTTAACCGTATAAGTCCTTTCTAACCGCAACTAACTATTTTTATTACCATTCTAGTCCTTTTTTTATAAAACTTCTAAAATAAACATAAATTTAAAACATGTTTATCATAAATAAATATATACTTACGAATATTTTAATTTCTGAGAGCCGGGATGTTACAAATCTTCCCTCCTTCTAAAGATTTAGCCCCCGAAATCTATTCTTCAAACAATTTGGGATAAAATTTCTTCATTTCGTTTTCCGGCTCCCAAGTAAACTCTGATCCCTTTCTATGCTTCCATTGAACCTTAACCATATTAATTTGCTTATTTCTAAGTTGTTTTATTTTTCGATCGAGAATAGCTACCGGTTCTTCAACATAGTTCAAATTTTCATCGATTTCTATATCATCTAGTGGAACAAACGATGTTTCATCCGCAAGACACTTTCTTAAGTTGGACACATGGAATGTAGGACGTATCTTACTTAAAATTTCGGGCAATTCTAATCGGTAAGCAACTTTTTCGATTCTCTCCAAAATCTTAAATGGTCCAATAAACCTTGGGCTTAATTTTCCTCTCTTTCTAAATCGAAGTACTCCTTTCCATGGGGAAACTTTTAACATCACAAAATCACCAACTCCAAATTCTATCGGTCTACGTCTTTTATCGGCATAACTCTTTTGTCGATCTAGAGCCATTTTGAGTCTTTCTCTAATTTGATCTATTTTTTCCGTTGTAATTTAAACAATCTCTTTCTCTCCTAATTCTCGTTGCCATATTTCGCCACAACATATTGGCGTTCTACACTTTCTTCCATACAACATAGTATAAGGTGCACAATCTATACTCGCTTGATAACTATTGTTGTAAGAAAATTCTACTAGTGGTAAATGATCATCCCAATTACCTCCAAAGTCTATTACACACGCACGAAGTAAATCAACCAATGTTTGAATAGTTCTTTCGCTTAGCCCATCGGTTTGAGGATGATAAGCCGTGCTAATATGAAGTTTTACCCCTAATTCTTCTTGAAAACCCCTCCAAAAGTGAGAAGTAAAACGTGTATCTCTATCTGACACTATCGAAATCGGAACTCCATGTCTACTACGATTTCTTTCAAAAACATTTCCGCCATTTTCTCCGAAGAAATAGCTTCCTTGATTGGTAAGAAATGAGCACTCTTAGTCAATCTATCTACAATCACCCAAATGGCATCATTCTTTCTTCTAGACTTTGGTAATTTCGTTACTAAATCCATAGTAATATTCTCCCATTTCCAAACCGGTATATCCAATGGTTGCAATTTTCCATAAGGCTTTTGGTGCTCCGCTTTAACTTGTAAACATGTTAAACATTTTTCTACATATTTCAATATATCTCTCTTCATACCCGGCCACCAATAGTCTTCCTTAAGATCTCTATACATTTTCGTACTACCGGGATGAATAGAATATTTTGACGTATGAGCTCCGTCTAATAAAATGAGCTCCGTCTAATAAAATCTTCTTACAATCCGACGTGTTAGGAATCCAAATTCTTCCAAATCTAGTCTTTAAACCTCGGCTAACTTCCGTCAAATTTTGCACTTGACCTACAATTCTTTCTCTTTTCCAATTTTCTTCTTTAATTGCTTCCGACTGAGCATTTTAACCGAATCAAATAAATTTGCATTAATGATTAAAGCTAAGGAATGAAGTTTCATTTCTCTTTCTACTGAACGCATCAGCAACGACATTTGCTTTTCCGGGGTGGTATCGAATGTCACAATCATAATCTTTCACCAAATCTAACCATCTACGTTGTCTCATACTAAGATCATTTTGAGTAAAGAAATATTGCAAACTTTTGTGATCCGTATAAATCGTACATTTTTCACCATAGAGATAATGTCTCCATATCTTTAAAGCAAACACAACCGCCGCTAACTCTAAATCTCGCACCGGATACTTCTTTTCATTATCTTTCAACTGTCTCGGAGCATAAGCAATAACCCTTCCATGTTACATCAAAACACATCCTAAATCGGTATATGAAGCATCACTATAAACAACCAAATCTTTCGTTCCATCCGGTAATACTAACACCTGTGCTTCACTCAGTTTCTTCTTCAAAATCTGAAAGGCTTCTTCTTGTTTTTCTTTCCATTCAAACTTCTTATTCTTTCTATTTAATTCAGTTAAACTTGAAGCTATTTTAGAAAAATCTTGAATAAACCTTCGATAATACCCCGCAAGACCGAGAAAACTATGGATTTCTTTCACATTTTTCGGAGATTTCCAATTGACAATTGCTTCTATTTTCGCCGGATCTACTTTTATACCTTCTGCATTTACTACATGACCCAGAAATTGAACTTCTTCTAACCAAAATTCACATTTCGAAAATTTTGCATATAACTTTTCTTGTCTAAGAATCTCCAACAACTGTCGCAAATGATCCGCATGTTATTCTTTACTCTTTGAATATATTAGAATATCATCAATAAATACTATAACAGATTTATCTAACATTGGTCTACAAACTCTATTCATCAAATCCATAAAATCTGCGGGAGCATTTGTTAAACCAAAAGGCATAACCAAAAATTCATAATGACCGTACCTCGTGTGAAAAGCTGTTTTCGGTATATCTTCTTCCTTTACTTTCAACTGATGGTAACCCGACCTTAGATCTATCTTTGAAAAGAACTTCGCCCCTTGCAACTGATCAAATAAATCATCTATTCTTGGTAACGGGTATCTATTCTTGACTGTCAACTTGTTAAGTTCTCGATAATCTATACACATGCGCATACTACCATCTTTCTTTTTTACAAATAAAATCGGTGCACCCCAAGGAGAAGAACTGGAATGAATAAAACCCTTATCTAACAACTCATGTAACTGACTCATTAATTATTTCATTTCGGCTGGAGCTAACCTATATGGAGCCTTTGCTATAGGTGCAGCACCAGGAATCAATTCTATTATAAACTCTACTTCTCTTTCTGGTGGCAAACCCGGAAGATCTTCAGGAAATACATCTACATATTCGTTCACTACATCTACTTCTTTTAAATCTTTTTTATCTTTCTTTTTATCTGTCACATATGCAAGGTATGCTTGACAGCCTCGGGACATATATCTTCTTGCTTTCATCAAGGAACAAACTGAAATTTCCCTACTCTTTTTCTCCCCATAAATGATAGCTTCTTTTCCTTCTAAATCAGTGACTTTAATAATTTTAATCTTACATAAAATGATAGCATTGTTCTTCTCTAGCCAATCCATACCAACTATAACATCAAACTCTCCCATCACCATTGGAATCAAATCTATCGTAAATTTTGTTGATTCTATCTCTAATTGATTATCATGATAAACATCTGACACAAGAACAATTCTATTATCCGCCACTTCTACTTCTAAAGGAGATTCTAGCTTACTAAGGGTCTTTGAAAACTTCTTACAAAACTTACATGATACAAAAGATCTATTTGCTCCCGAATCAAACAACACATAAGCAGGTTGAGAGTTTACAATAAAAATACCTGAAACGACATCAGTCGATTCTTTTGCTTCTACGGTTGTGATTTGAAAGGCACGACTTCGACCTTTAGTTTCTTCAGCTTTCTTCCCACTACTTCCTCCTTCAAGTAATAAAGGAGCTTTCGGTCCCACCAACAACTTCTGATTTTGAGGCAACTTTGGACATTCGTTTTTAAGATGTCCTGGGTCTTTACAATAGTAGCAAATCCTTATTGGATTGGGACATTCACTACTAATGTGACCCGACTTTCCACAGGTATAGCAACCCGTCTGACCAAATTTACACTCTCCAAAATGGTTCTTACCACATTTTCTACAACCGTATTCTTTTCTCGACGACTCCTTTCGTTCAAATCTTCTTCCCGAACTTCTGCCCTTCTGTTCAAATCTTTGCTTCTTAAACGGTTCTTGCACATTTCTACTTTGCGTTTCTTCTTTTCTTCTTCAGTTCTGCTTGAAAGTTCTAATTCTCTTCTTCTTGCCGCTTCAACCATATCCTCAAAAGTCTGAGGATTATAAGTGGATACGTTCTCTCTAATATCGGGATTCAAACAACACATATAACGATCCATCTTCATCCGTTCACTTACCACATATTCCGGAAAAAAACCCCGCTCTATCCAGAAATTCATTGGTTATCTCATTCACAGTTTTGCTTCCTTGTTGCAACGACAAAAACTCTCAAGTAATTTATTCATTGCCAAAGGTGGACAATAATACTCCATGAATCTTTTCTTAAAATCTTCCCATGTCATCTTCACGATCCCATAAGCCGGGAACAACCTCACTATAGACTCCCAACAACTTTAGCTTGATTCCGGAGTAAATTTGATGCATAAATGACCTTATCTCTATCCGCACATTTGCAAGTTAAAAACTCACCTTCTACCTCCATAACCCATCGCATGCTAACGATAGGATCAATCTCTCCAAGAAACATAGGCGGGTTACAGCTTGCAAAATCCTTATACGTACACCCTTTCTTTTAACTCTCCGTTGATTCTTCTACCTCCATAACCCATCGCATGCTAACGATAGGATCAATCTTCACTTTCTGAATCTTCCTTCTCTTTTTGTTTCAATTCTTTTTCCGCAAACACGCGGTCTATCTTTTCATCAATAACCTCCACAACATCATCTCTAACCCGTTTAATAATAAACGGCATTGCTTTCTCAAAGGCTTGGCTAATCTCCTTAGCAACTATCGTCTGCATATCTACTTCCTTCTGACCATCATCATGATGACTATCTCCTCCTTCCATTTCTACCAACTGAAATTAAATTCAGTTAATAATAACATATAAAACTATAATCCATGCACAATTATAGTTTATATTTCATATACATACTTTCTAACTTTCTTTGTCCCTTGTCCTTAATATACTTCAATCATATTGGATATACATAACATGTCCAAAATTAGCGTTGGCCAGACGTTAATTTTAAACATATTAACTCTTGTAAACCCAATACTATCAATGTATATTTTAGACTAAGGCATTCTATTCTTTCTTAACAATTAATCTTTCTTACTCTTATCTCTTCCGAAAGGCAAGCTTCTTCCCCTAAAAAAGCCTCAGCTTGGGTTCAAGTATCAACCGAGATACCCGACTCACACAGGCCAAGGCTCTGATACCAACTTGTAACACTAGGATCTTTAAACACACAATTTTTTTTTTTTTTTTTTTTTAATTTAAATAAACATTTTACAACGTTAACGGTTTTCTACACCATCTACATAACTTAGACAAATGAAAGTTATTGTTTTACTTCTACTAAAATAACATTCATAACGTTTTGAGCGGAAGCTCTTTACAAAGACTTAGTATTATGTTAAGGTCCCCATCCATTCTTTACTTTGCTTGCCTTGCGATCTAGAGATCCTTTTTACCTACAAACATAACAATCAACAAAATACGTTAGCGTTAAGCTAGTGAATATACTTGGTCACATATTAATACATCTCTAAGACTATTTAAAGTCTTATCATTCTCTTCCTCCAACTATATAGAGTTGGTTCTCGCTTCATTACATACCCTCGCAGTATGCATGAAGTTGATTCTAACTTCTTCCCGACTAACGAAAGTCGATTCTATATCTTTTCGACATATAGATGTCTTCTCTATTCATCTCTAACTTAACTATGGTTTAGGATATTATTCTCATAGTTAAACTACTTTAAAAATCACCAAAAACTGGTTTAGGCACTAACTGCTCCGCAACTAAGAACCACTGCTCCGCAACTAAGAAGTCTGGAAATCAACCATGGCTAATGAGTGCCAGATGCGGCGCACCATAGCCTAGGTGCGGCGCATCTAGGCCAGTAACATGGCTAATTTCCGTTTTTGATTGTTTCCTGTACTTACACATTAGTTTACGCCACCTCTAGTTCTTATTTCTGCTAACAACTTAACTATAAGTTGAGGTATTATACTTGTCAAACTTCAAGATATTAATACAAAACTATAAACACATAACAATATGAAAATGAGCCTCGTATACTCACCTTGATGTCGAAGTACTATTACTACTCTTTCGTTGCTTTCCCCTTCCCTTTGTCTTTTAAATCTGAGTTTATAAGACCAAAACAACTATAACTTTCAATAACTCATAACAAAACATAACTAACAACTTCGTTATACATCTTTTCTAAAATCTTAACATTAACTTGTTTGGTCCGTTTTTTACCCATCTTGCCACTTTTCGGGGTCTTTGACCCGTTAAGTTTTTTAATATACATAGAAGCATTTTCAAATCATCATTTACATTATACTCATAATAAACACATTACATAAAATTGTCATTTCTTTTCTTTAACCAATTTCTACCCATTTGCCACTCCTTGGGTCATTTGACCCGTTTGACAACACCAAATGGAGTAATCATAACACCATATTCTATCTCATTTAAAGAACTAAAACATACAATTCTAACATCAAATTAACATACACAAATGCTCAATTTAATAATTCTCATGATTATCCCCAAATTTATTAAAAATCTAATTTTTATCAATTAAGCATTTCTACTTCTAATTAAACATCTAAATAAGATTATAACATACTAGCATAACTCAAATTTCATCAATTAATATCAAATATATAAACTTACCTTCTTTTCTCCAAATACTCTTTAGGCTAGGTCTTCCTTACTCTTAATCTTGATACAAATTTCACCACAACAACTTCAATTACTAGAATTTTAGAATTTTCTTGATTTCTCTCAAGAACATACAAAAACACCTTCTAATTTCTGCACTTGACACCTCATAATCCTAGTCATACTCAAAATCTCGAATTTACACCTTTAGTCCCTCAACTTTTTCAACTTTTGCTAATTTACAAAATAACTAATATTGTTAACCATATAAGTCTTTTCTAACCGCAACTAACTATTTTTCTTACCATTCTAGTCCTTTTTATATAAAACTTCTAAAATAAACATAGATTTAAAACATGTTTATCATAAATAAATAAATACTTACGAATATTTTAATTTATGAGAACCGGGATGTTACACTAAGTAACCAATGCTGTAGAATTGCTTTGTTAGCATTTGGACATTCCCTAGCAAAATGTCCAAGTTTCTTGCATTCATAACACCTCACTTTGTTATTGTCAAAACCATTATTGTCACCTCTACGAACAACAAAGTTGTTTCTACCAGTCATTTGGATAAACCTTCTAGTTCTCACACTCAACATTGCAAACTGCTACTTTAAGTCCATCTCTTCCAGATCATCTGCATTAACTTGCACCAAATCTTCAATCACCGGTGATATCGCTCAATTATATACATTTTTATTCGCGATATTTAGTATGTTTTTAATCTAAAACGTGATGGATATGCCCCTTTATACTTACATTTTGTGAAAAGTATGTATTTAGATAAGAAGAATTGGAATGGAGAATTAACGTCAAGATATGCCGAAATAATACAAGGAAAGGAGCAAAACGAAAAAAAATTGCTTGGCTGAACCACCACCGCGTCGGAGTGGTGTATGAATGCGACGCAGTGGCCAACTCGGGAAGTTTTGTTTGTTAAGTTATGGCAATCAACTATTGGTATGGGAAAGGTTTCTTTTGGTGGTTATGACTGAGAATTAAAAGGGAATAAAAGATCATCACTACTTATCATCATTCACACAACACAACACAAGGGGGAGTCACATTATCACCATCACAACTCACCCTCATTTTCTATAACACAAGATAAACGCACAATCATTCTTGGGAGACTTGGATAGCCTTGGAGAAGAAATTTATTGGGAAATTCACCATTCAAGAAAGCAAAATCATTTCAATTGTCATTACATTCACAAGATTGGTTTTAATTTCATTTCAATTTTGGTATCTTAGACATGGACATTTCATCAAACACTTGGTATCATGTTCAACTTTCTTATATTTCATGTTTAATTTCAATTATGCGTAGCTAATTTCTTAATCATTTGCTTGAATATGTGATCGTATGTTTTGATTGATTTTGGGTGTGATATGTTTGATAGATGTGTTTGGTTAATTGAAAATCCATTTTGGTTTAAGCTTTAATCATGTTATTCGATTACATATATTCTTTATTGGTATAAAACTTGGGTATTTGAAAAGAACTCTAGAATTTGCAAAAATATTGAACGAAATATTCAACCGGTCTTTAGTTGATATAGTTTATCGGTATTTGAAAGGAATCGATAATAGTAACAAACATAACTAAGCTTGAACACGAATGCTAGTTAATAAATAAGAGAAATCAGTTTAGAAAACTAGTAAACTATTCGAAAGGAAGTTTAAAGATTAATTCTCACGTATCGGCTTGATTCTTTATGCATAATTATTTGGGGTGTTAACCATATTCGAAAGGAGTGGTTGCACGATTGGGTAATTAGAGAAATCCTGTATTCGAAAGGAACATGGTTTTACATAAGAAGTAAATCAACATTTCATTACTTAGCAAAGATCATACATTCGTGAACGGTTCAAGCAAAAGTCTCTTTAATCGTGATTTATAAAATACTTTTAAAACGGTACTTGGTAGTTATAATATAAACCCCCACTTTGTTACTTGTTTAACTTAAACTCTTAATTTACATTAGCCCCTGTGTTCGAACCCGAACTTGCCAAAACTATACTACAATCGACAAGGGTACACTTCCCGGTGTTGTAGTCTAGCGAAAGCATTTGGGAAGACTAGATTTAACACATCAACTAGTCCAAAATTTTCATGACTATCAAAGAAATCCTCCCATACGCTTTCATCTGAGTTTCCAGTTTGCTTCCTTTTTGTTTATCTAGAGACAAAACCAGTTTCTGATGATGATCCACCTCCCATAGTGGTAACAAATGCAGCACTTTGGGTTGAGGGATTCAATGGTCTCTTAGCATTCACTCCTGGTTCAAACACACGTAGCTCTTATATAGTTCATCAATCTTCATAGTATCAAGAACATTACCTTGTCTATAAATTACAGTGTACATAGTCCACTCTTCTCCCACACCAAAGTTGCATTTCGCTAGGTTCAACTTCATGTTGTATTGATCCAGGATCTTGAATGCTACTTCAAGATCCTTTAGGTGATCCCTAGATTTCTTTGACTTGACCACCATATCATCGATGTATACTTCCATGGTATCTCCTAACTAATCTCTAAACATCATGTTGCCTAGCCTTTGATATGTTGCACCTGTATTTTTTATTTCAGAAGGCATAACATTATAGCAATAAATACTTGTAGGGGTCATAAATACGGTTCTTCTTGATTTGATGGTTCCATTTGGATTTTTTGAAATCCTTAGGAGGCGTCCATAAATGTTTATATCTCGTGACTAGTCGTTGCATCCACCATATAATCGATGTGAGGTAAAGGGAAGGATCTTTAGACATGAGTTATTGAGATCAGTGTAGTCCACACATACTCTCCATTTTCCATTCTTTTCTGTACTATCCCGACATTTGCTAACCACCTCGGGAACTTTGCCTCCCTTATCATTCAGTCTTCAATAGCCTTTGTACATCTTCTTAGATTATCGCGTTCCTTTCCGGTGCAAACTTCCTCCTTTTTGTTATATTGGTTTGAAGCTGAGATCAAGAACAAGTTTGTGAGGTATAATATCTTTAGAGATATATGTCATATCCTCCGGTTTCCATGCGAATGTTGACTTCTATCTTCTTAGAAACGCTAAGATCTCTTCCTCAATATCCTCGGAGATGCTTGTTCCAATAAGTACTTTGTATTCAGGGATCATAAGATCAAGGATCACTTGTTTCACATCGTGATCCTTTGGTCCCTGGATCTCTTGGTTCTGTAATTTCCATGCTTGCACCGGTTTGGTTGTAGACTTCATTGATGTGGTATAACAATCTTTCATTTCTTGCTGATCAATGTTGATCTTAACTACTCCACAAGGTGTTGGTAATTTCATGCACTGATGGTAAGTCGATTGTACAGCCTTCATGTCATGAATCCAAGGTCTGCCTAAAATAATATTATAACTATAAGTCAATAACACAAATTTTTTGAATAGAGTTAACTCCCTCTATGTAGACTGGTAAGTTGATATCCCCAATCATGTTCTTCATCTCGCCACTAAATCCAACCAACATAGTGGATTTGGTAATGATCTTAGTTTCTGGGATGTCCATTTTCTTCAAGGTCTCCAATCGAATGATATCGACGGACCTCCCTCCATCGATCAAGATCCTGCGAACAAACTGGTTTGCTACATATAGAGTGATGACCAATCCATCATGATCCATCTTGTACGTCGTCCTTATCTTCTTTGTCAAACGATACCACTGTCTTCTCCGTTAGACTAGAGGTTTTGGCAAGCTTTGATCCGTTCTCCGATTTGGCTTCTGTTGCATTTCTCTTAGCTATAGAATAAGAAGTACCATAGATATCCGAACCTCCAGATATAAAATGGACACGCTCATAGTAAATATAAAAAGTGCATGCAACGATAGACTGATACGATAACTTTTTAAGATGCGACTAAAATATTAAGCAGTTAACTATCGTATCTAAATATAATAAGAAAAGCATCTTAATATATAATAAAATAAATGCCTAAAATGTCACATGACAAAGTAGTAACCACTACATGAATTTGTACCTTTAGTTTTGACCATTAAATCATTTTGATGATATCATCGTTATTGATTTCATTTGAACTCTTTTATTTTAAATAATTTAAATCTTATATTTAATATTCAAATAAAACTAATTAAATCTTATACTATAAGTAATTTAAAACTTTTACTTATAATTAATAAATAAAAATATAAAATATATATCGTTAACATATTAGACTTCTTTTTTCTTCTTACAAATACAAATTATTAATGTACAGAGATAATAAAATTATTTGTATTTTTTTTCGATTGTTTTGTGTATAAACAGAAAAACATAATATATGACAAAAAAAAAAGAATTCTTCTTATTTTTTTTCTTTTTTTTAACACGACGACCCTTAAGTAGTTATCTTAGCTGCGATTAATCGATACTGGGTTTATAAGATGTTTGATTCATAGCACAAAACATATATTTTGTTCTGATTTAAAGTTAATTAACCCATATATTGACTGTTTTTGGTTCACGTGACATTGTTAAAATGTAACACGCAATTTATGTTTGTTTCTCTTTAATTTGTTTTTTCGTAACTTCGAGCTCATCTTGACATTATGCACGAATTATTTTACAAGAATCGCCATAGGTAAATGATATTTTGACATAATATCATCTTTAACTCCGCATTTATTTCTTAAAAACAAATGACATAAATTTGGAATAAAGTCGTATATCTATAAACGAAATAACTTAACATTGCTAACATAATTATTTATTTAAATGACTAATAGATTTCTATTAATCTTTCGATATAGTTCTCCGTATAGTACGTGGGTCAATAACCTAATACGTTAAGTTAATGACAAGCAACCAAACATAACCATTCTAGAAAATAAAATTAGCGTGTTTAAGAATTAATTAAAAGGAGTATGGTTTTACACAATCTTTTGGTAATTATCTTTTCAAGAAACAAGGGTTCATAGCAAAATATACCAAAAGAAAACCATGATCATGTGGTTTGAGCCGATTACGCTGACCTAACCATGTAAATTATTTCGGCTCTTTGTGGTTGTTTGTGTTTCTTAGTTTGATTGTGTTTTGCCCTGGAGTTTTCCTTGTGTTCCTACTATAGATCCATAAATTCGGACTTGGGGATTTACTTGTATAGTACGAAGCAATGTACCAAACTCAACCAGAAAAGATCCAAAAAAGCTAGATAAATGGAGACCGCCCAACCAAACCGTAGCCTAGGAGCCAACATTAAACGAAAGAATCCCAAAACGTCTCATAACCATCACATCAACTTACTCCTCTTGTACATTAGGTTGTAAATATCATATTTTACAGAACATTCTGGGCAAATTCGTCAACAATCAATGTTTTTTTAGGGTGGAAAGAACACCAGAAGTACAATTTGAGGCACTTACGAAAACCAAAACAAATATTTTTTGATATTACTCGAAATGGGTGAGGATTGTGTTGACTTGCAAAGACCATGTTGTTCCCTCTAAACTTAAACATAAAAGTACTTGATGCTGTAAGGATTATAAAGCAAACAATTTTAAAGATTTTATACATTATAAATACATTTTGACCATTTGCAAAACGTTAATGACGGATTTTCTTTTTTATATCCATTTATCACAACCATAAAATAGTTTAGCGGTAAAATTTTGTCAAAAGCGACTACTTAATTAGTCAAAAATGCTAAGCTTAGAATCATCAATCTACCAAACATATATAATTGAAGACAGTGATAGAGACCATCAAAGCCCCGACTAGAAACGACCTCAACATTACACTATTAATTAAACCTTTTGTTTAAGTTTTATGCATATATTATATCGGGAGACAGGTCTATTGCAGTTTTTTTCCTACCATATTTATTTTTGTTCAGCCAAACCAAAAACAGAAATGGAAACCATAACATTATCAGCCACTAACAAAATGAAACAATATACTATGTTTCACTGGTTGAGACCACATCATCTTTGTGCTTGATCATGCCAGAATCCACGAGAATTGGTATTTCTGCAGCAAGCCATGGTGCTAGGCCTAAACAAAGAGCATGTGCAATACCGAACCTAGGCCTGAAATACAGAAAAATCTCCATCAGATAGGTCGATTTGGGTTATATTTTATGAGAACTAGGGGTAGCAATTTCAAGAGATAAACATACAGATAGGACGATTTGGGTTATATTTTACAACTAACGGGTCAAATGGTTAAAGCACGAAACGGATCGAATAGGTTATGTAAGTCAACCAGGTCAGAAGTCATTCAATATCTATTCAAATGCATAAACCCTCATCTATTTCTATATTAAGAAATGAATAACACAAAAAACCATCCAGCAATTCATTTTTCTCATTTAAGGTTACCGATCCTTTTAACTATTTCATTTATACCAAATTCCACAAAAAACAATGATGGATGATGATGATAACCTTAGATTTTTGAAAAGAGCAAATGATACCCTTAGTTACCTTTAATATGTATATGCTTTAAAGTAAATTATTTTCAAACAGAAGAAAAAGAAAGAAACTTTTCGTCATTGGACAAATGTTCTGCCAGATTTATTAATAACGAAACTGGATACATAGGTGGGTAGCCTGTAATGTAATTTCAAACAGTACGAAAAGATTGAATGGTTAGGTGATGATTTGGGGTTTTCAGTTTTTTGTTGGGATATTCTGAACTTTAAAAAGTACGTGAGCTAGAAAATATATAACGACAATCATTTTCAATGTTGGGCATGTGAAATCATTAGTCATGACTAACAAATTTTCAAAAGTGGAAACGTGTCCTTTCACTTGCAGAGAATATATATATTTTTTCTATACACTCAGATTGTCACGACTATCGGTGGTACATCCTCTATATTGAGTTGAGGTTGGATAACAGAGTTCTAAGGCATCAATAGTTGGTTTCGTATGTTTTTAATAATAAACAATGACCTTCTTTTCAAATGACTAACTAGCTGAAGTCTGTGAATCGGACTTTTATTAGTACTCTGATATTACCTACTAAATGTGTGTTGCACGACATCTGTCCAAGATTCAATGCAATACAGTGTATGTGCCATTTTTCTCCCAGAGAAACAGAGCTCAAAAGAGAACGATTATGAGGACATTATAGGGTGTGTTTGGGATTGCATACTACATATAAAAAAAACCACAAAATGCAGTTTGAAGTATATAGAAAGTTTTGAAACTTACGAGTTTTTGGCCCAGAGCGGCTTGAAATGCACCGTCAAGCAAATCTTCCCTCCTCTATACATCTGCAAATAACCAAAAAACAGCCATTCCTCAATTCGCTTATTCTTCTAAACGAAACAAAACAACAGAAGTATCGTAAATTTACGGACCTTATGAGTCTTTCCATCGAGTTGGGGCAATTCAAGTTCAGGAGCAGTGGCTGGATAAGTGACTGGAATATCAAACTGAAGGTCAAATTCATATTTGAGCAAATTATGAACATACCAACACTTTCCAGTCCATCTTGTGCCTTCTGGATTAGCTGCCGATATACGAAACCAATCGTTGTCTTTTGATTTGTTCATTGATGTATATGCGATCAATGCTTTGTATTCCTCCTTCAGACGTTGCGTCCAAACGGCGCCGTCTCGAGGTCCGGCTTTGACTGTTAGGAGAGGGATCTGGGTTAATGTTGACTTGGTCGTTGGATCCCATCCCTCCATTTTTCCTACTTCTTCTTCTTCAAAAGATTTAGAGAGAAACCACAGGAAGATAGAATTTATGCCCTATGATATTCTTCTTTTCCTTTTGGTTTGGGTTTTAGTGTTTACACGAATGTTTCTACCTTTTCTTTTGTTCACACAAGATTCTTTGTGTGTTTGTTTTGGGTTATATTCGATTTGGGTGATTGTGTGATTTGTTTTTATGACGTGATATTAGTTGTTAGTGATAACGATGATTGTGGATGATTTAAAACCCTCAGTTTATTATTTATTTATTTTAAGTATTTAAATAAGATTTTGTTAAAATAAAAAATAAAACTTAAACCCAAAACTAAATTTAAACTAAGATTTTATACCGTGTGCTCTTATAGCTTATTTGGTTTTGGTGTTTTTTGGTTTATATAAGTTTAATATGTAATTATATACTTATTATGATGAAAAGTTTTAAAATAAGATATAAACGTGAGCTTATGAAACTTAAACCCAAAACTAAAGAACCAATAAACCGACTATATAAGCCGAAACAAACACCCTTTGTTATAGTAATTTGTGTTTGGGTTACCGGTGTTGGTGTAGTTCTGATCCGGACCTATGGTATGTATGATTAACATTGTAAAACACATAAGCAGCAAGGAAACACATAATCCAAATAAAATTATGAGTCCTAAGTTAGAATATATTTTACAGATTGAAGAAAGAAGTCTCAAACTCGTTACTACATAAATGAAGATGCACTATTTTAACCAAAAAGTCCTTCAATAGATCACCATACGACA
Organism: Senecio squalidus; assembly: GCA_910822075.1. Lineage (NCBI taxonomy): Eukaryota > Viridiplantae > Streptophyta > Magnoliopsida > Asterales > Asteraceae > Senecio > Senecio squalidus. Next base: position 8,154,544 of record CAJVGC010000592.1, read on the forward strand.
CCTTATTGTCCAGAATGGAAATCTTGTAGATTGAGATTGTATGTAAACATTTAATACACAATCTTTACTGACAAGATTAAATAAGGATCCTTACGCTCTTAACTAGTGAATTGGATGACCAGATCATGATGCGGAATCTCATGATCTGATTGAATCTAAATAGTAATTGTAATTGATTATTTGGTTAATTGATAAACTGAATTGAAACGATATCATTGATAGTGTGATTTGGCGGTAAAATCCGTTACATGAATATGTTTTAGGCACTACGACACTCATAATGAGTCCGGGTTCAAAGACAACTCACTCTACTCACACATCACACTATTTATAGACATCATAACATACAGATTACACTAAATCAACTAAGTCTTAATCTTAATTTCAACTCTCGAGATGTTCACTTTAACTCGGAAGTAGAGTCTTAATCAACAAAGTTATAATATTCAATGTTGACTTGTGTTGAATAACTTATTCTTCAGTTTAAATTTAAGTCTGATGAACTTCAGTTAGCTCGGGTGAAGTAACATGTTCACCCGAGTTAAATTCTTCACTGAATGATTTTCTATGTTTATGTGACAACCGTCAAATTTCCAGGTGCATTTATAATCTATGTCTCTTTCGGTCTATCTAGTCTTTAACTTTTCACATAATCGGAACCGCTACAATGTCGGAATCACAACCGGAAACAAATTAAATAAGTCCTAATACCAAGAAAACCCCTAATGAACTTTCCTAAGTTCATAATGTATCATACTTTAAAACTTTAGTTAACGAAAAGGTCCAACGAAACACTTGTACAAAATCAGCCAAAACACAAAAATTATTACAAAAATGGTCCAGGACGACGCACAGAGACCATGTGCGCCGTCCTGGAGGACGATTTTTGTAACAGATTCAAAAAATTTGCATGTCTCGTTTTCTCAACTTTTCCAACCAATCAATCTCGATTGGCAGGCCATAATTACTGATTTTAACCAGTACCAATGCCATACACTACCACTTTTCTTTTATTCATTTTGTTAAATCATTTTCATAAACAAAAACACACATATCACACTTCTCTCTCAAGATACTCTCTAAACTCCCTCTAACAAACATCATTTCCAGAGATTTTCCACTATCAAAACCCATCTTTTATCCATACAAACCGACCCAAACCTCAAGAGAAGCAAAGGGTGCCATTTATTTCGAAAAAGGACGAGTTTATCCATACAAACCGACCCAAATCCGACCAAAACTCACCATCCGAGCTTTTCCTTCGGTAGATTTCTTTCTTTTTACTAGTTTTATACAAATAATCAATTGCATGTAAGATCTAACGGTTAAAAATGTGTTTTTATACAAATCTATGACTTTTATGGTCAAAAACGTTTTTAACCGAAATAACCTTTAGATCCACGGTTTTGAAACTAAAAATGCTTTATAAACTGTTAGAATGATGTTTTAATAAGTTTAAACTAATTGCATGTCGAAATCTAGAGCTTAAAATACGTTTTGCAACAAAAACCCGAAACCACCCGAACACTGCGCCGTCCTAAGCCTTAGAACGACGCAGCGGGAGTAAATTTCAGCTTCTGTGCGCCGTTCTAAGTGTCACAGCGGCGCACAGAGCTGCTGGATTTTTACAAACTCTTCGTTTTTGTCATTTTTAGCACGTTTGGACCATATTTGACCCGCTGACTTTTTGACTTACGACATTTTGGGACTGAATAAGTAAAAGTAATAATATTTTGGACAAGTGTGGACTATTTGGACTTAATTTGAACTATAATATGTATATATTGCGTTTTAGGTGATTTGTGAGCGGAATTGATGGTACAATTTTTGGGCATGAAATTTGGGCGCGGAAGCGCTGCCCAAATTTCCTTAGAAATTGTAAATCACTTCAGCGAGCAAAAGCACTTAAGACATAATAACCAAAAACGTTAAATCGGACTTTTGGACAAAATCGTGACAATTACCTTATCGGACTATTTTAACTATACTTAACCTTGACACTTAAAGTTTAATAAAATTTTATCTATATTATTATATAAGAACATAATAATATAACAACTAATTAAACTATCTTGGTATTCTTAGGCAATCCGTGATTCCCGGCTTCCATATTCCGACCGAGTTCCGTATCTTTACTCTTCGCAATCCGTGAGTTACAACCCCTTATTTTATATGTTTTTGCATGATTTTTTGGGGAAAACATAAGATTAATCGTATTTGAAAACTTTATGAATCAAATTGCAACTTATCGAACTTTGACTTTTGAACTTGTTGAACTTGACTTTTGAACTTATAAACTATTTTGACTTGGAACCTATTGAACAAATTGAACTTTGGAACTTATTGAACTATTTTGGACAAACTCTTTGAACTCTTATGCGTAAAACTCTTTTGACTCTACTTGAACTTACTGGCTTGCCCCCTTTTTTGGCTAAACTAATTATTGATGCTTGTATGCGCGACCGACCCTTGATGGAACTATAACATGACTCTTAAGTGACGGAACGACTATCTCTTTTAAAACAAAACTACTTAGTGCCCACCTACTTTTTGACGAGAACTTACACACTATTAACTACAGAGCCGTATAGTAATTATGGGTATCGATACTTAGGAAAGAACCGTTCCTTGCTTAGATGGCAGTCTAAGTACATATTACTAAGAACTTGAACAACTTCCCGTAGGATAGGCGGGAAGAGGGGCCTCACGGTTGAACAATCGGATTAGTGTGAACACTTAAGTTATAGATGCCAAGAGGTTGATACAAGAAATCTAATTAGTTACTTAAGCATAAACCTATGAACTTTTTAGCGATTGATTTCCGCTTCTACTATTTGACTAAATTTGACTCTATTTAGTCTTTACAAACTTAGGGCACCGATTCGCCCGTTACTTGAACTTTAAAAGTATATAAATTTTTAAGCGACTTTTCTCCGCTAACCTCCTTTTGGAAACTTTTACTTTTATATACTTTACTTATATTTTTGCCGAACTACTTAAACTGTAACTCACTCACTACTTTCGTAGTTGACACTTTATCTTATGTTTCAGGAAATTAGTGTAAGTATGGAATGTATGGCATGGACGGGTCAAGGCGGTCGTGTGAGAACCTCATTGGGAAAAGACTTGGCCAGTTCTTTTGGGAATTTTTAATGAAACTTTAAATTTATGTATCGATGTACTAAAATGTCGTGACTTGGTTGTTTTATGAACTTGTAAACACTTTGGATATTTTCAATTAATGACTTGATTGCCGTTATGTTTTATATGACCTGTGTAATGATCTTCCAGCTCTTCACATTCCGTGTTTCCGCTTTAGCGGGGTGTGACAGACTTGGTATCAGAGCGCAGGTTATAGAGAAAAACGGTTTTAAAATTTTCAAATTTTTTTTGAACCCAAACTATAACCAAGGCTTTTCGGAAAATCATTTATGGGTCTAAACTTTAGAGAATTAATTTCGCGATTGCATATTTATTTTTAACTACGCATGGCCTGATCACCCATGCCTAGTTCAAAAGAGATTATGCAAGGACGGAACGTAATTACTAATGTTAACGGTTTTGAGTAAAAAATTCCCGGTACTGTCTTTTCCCGATTCTCACGCGACTGACCCGTAGATGCATTTCCTTACACATTTCCTTATTATTCTTTTGTATCTTCTAGTACTCACGAAAATCATTATTCACAGATCCGTCATGTCTCACTCTTCACGATCGCGTTCACCGTCACACTCACAGTCTCGCTCTCTACCTAGAGCCGCTTCGCCTTCCGAGGGCCGTACCGCCTCCGAGAGCCAGCGACATCAGACTACCGATCCCACGGAGGACACCTCCATGGCGATCTCTAGCAACATCGGGTCCAACCCGAGGGATGTGCTACCACCCCCTCCACCGGTGCCCGTTGCCGCCACACTCCACTACCGGGGCCCGCGCACCAGGTTGACCGCGCGAAAGCAGGTCATCCTCCCGGGCCGTCTGCCGGATAGGATGGCCGCCCGTCAGGAGGGACCATCCCAGCCTATTCCATCACACCTACCGTTCGGACACCCTCCAGAGGTCCCACGGAACCCTACCATGGACCACTACTCCTGGGAAAGGCAGTTCGAGCGGGAAGATATGCAGCGCGCCAGAGACGTCGAGGCCGCGAGGCAGAGGATGCCTCCTACCCTTCAACCTCCCCCACCGGCCGCGTTCCTTCACTTGCACCGCGAAGTGCGGGGAATGGCTCAGGAGACCCAGAACCAGGGACACCTCATCAGTGAGGTTACTGACTCTGCGCAACGGTTGTCGGAGCAGGCGTTGCGATTCATCGCATCGACCCGAGCTACGGCCCGAACTGTGCAGCGCCTCATTGGTATGTGCCTGGTGATGGGCACGTTGATTGTGGTTATGGCAGCCAAGATGTTTCTGGATAGGCGCCATTAGTTATTTCTTTTATTGAATTGTACTTAGTCTAGTCGTAATTTTCTCTCTGTACACGGCATAGACTTTTATCATCTTTCCTTTTATGTATTGTATCAGTATTTCTCATTTCAGTACTTGTACCAAACTTAATTATTATTAGTGAAATTTCTATCTTTTATTATTATACTTATCCTCTCTTATGAATTTGTACTTGTGACAATCACTAAAATTCTATCTCTTGAACCATAATCTTGCGTGTACTACTTGGTCATTCATCCTAACTTCGTGCTATGATTATATATGGTCACTAAATTGCATTCTTATCATATTCTATTCGTGCGTCCTAAACTTAATCTGTTCTTCTGATTGTAGAATCATGGCTCCTCGCACTAATGCTGCCAT